>JASAOG010000203.1:760000-1318333 GCA_030265305.1 Biomphalaria pfeifferi
CAAAACAAGAAGTTCAAATACGTAATTTACTTTTATAGTTCTTGGCATACAAATATAGATCTAAATCTATCTCGACCTCTAAAAAAAAAAGACAAAAGCGATATTTTGCTAGTCGATAGTAAATCTAAACTGCGGATCTAAATGTTTATAGGCTTTTTGTTGGAAAACTATCATCTACTGTAGATGGCTCGTAAAGTGAATTTGACAGTGACTTTGTACTTAGTAAAGTTTGAATAAAATGTAAAGACGAATTTATTTTCTAATACTAAATCTTAATAGGTAGTATGTATTATATCTACATGTAGTATATCTATATGTGGAATTTTTTCAAACGCTAAACGCTTCTCTTAGATTCGCTCTGTCTGGACGAGGGAGAGAAAAATGAGAAAGCAAGAGAAAAGAGAAATAGAAAATAAAAGAGCAAGAAAGAGAGACAGTGAAAGAGAGACAGTGAAAGAGAGACAGTGAAAGAGAGACAGTGAAAGAGAGACAGTGAAAGAGAGACAGTGAAAGAGAGACAGTGAAAGAGAGACAGTGAAAGAGAGACAGTGAAAGAGAGACAGTGAAAGAGAGACAGTGAAAGAGAGACAGTGAAAGAGAGACAGTGAAAGAGAGACAGTGAAAGAGAGACAGTGAAAGAGAGACAGTGAAAGAGAGACAGTGAAAGAGAGACAGTGAAAGAGAGACAGTGAAAGAGAGACAGTGAAAGAGAGACAGTGAAAGAGAGACAGTGAAAGAGAGACAGTGAAAGAGAGACAGTGAAAGAGAGACAGTGAAAGAGAGACAGTGAAAGAGAGACAGTGAAAGAGAGACACAAAGAAAAAAAGAGAAATAGAGGGGAAAAAAGAAGGAAAAAGAGAAGGAAAGAATGAAAGACAGAGAGAAGTAGACAAAGGTGTTTCACTGAAAGTTTCAACTGAAGTACAAAGGTGAAAACTGAGTTGCGGTACGTAAAGGAAGTAGCCGAGAATGTTATCAGTGCTAGCAATGAAACATAAGGACGCTAGAAGACAATGTTGACGAAACAGAAGAACGATGCCAGTTCTTTATATAACCATCTCAATCCTTGATCTGCAAAGGGCAGCGTCGATTTCGAAGATTGTGTGTAAGCAGTGCACTAACCCAATGGGTCAGACAGGGGGCTAACGTATACTGTCATAAATATTTATTGAATAGAGATGCATGGCTACACAAAGTCTACAGAACACACTCCATACAGGAGAATGTATACACACATATGCGTTTACTGTTTCATTCTAATTATAAATGGACTAAAATCGATTTTATTTTAAATTTTTGTTACGTATAATCACCATGGAACATTTGCATAAATGGAGTGTACGATTTATCCAATGAACAGAATAGTCATAGTCCTGCCTTGGATTTCGTGTGTTGTCTGTTTGATACTATTTCGCTATTCTAAATTCAAGTCTGAACACATCCAAGGGACAAAATTATTAAATATACTTAATAAAACTTGTGAAGACTTCAACTGATGCTTATTTACAGATGGGGATGATCGTCTTGTCTCTCTATCCGTCGTTTAATTAGTAGTCTATTAAATATTCATCTTGCTACAAGCCCTAGCTATAGTCTTTGTATAACATGTACCCGTATTCTGCAACCTCATTCGTCTGTCTGACTACGTCACTGCTTGTACCGTCCCAAAAGACAATGCATAATATATTTACTTACAAAACCAACATAATCTCTTAACTAAACTAGGTCACTACAATATGTATTTAAAAAGGATGTGTATATTTTTTTTTTTAGTCAAATAGTATCACTGCAGAATTTAGTCTGTAAGGTATTTCGAGTGAAAGTATTGCTAATGAGTTAGTTACTTATATAGACCTATACATTGTCATGTTCTTATTTAACAATCTCTCCCAATCTTACTCTTTTCATTGCCGTATGATTTATATTTAGGCTCAGCTATATGCCACTCACGCCCCACTCCAATTCATTTCTTCTTATCGCTTTCTCTTCTTTCACATTTGGTACACTGTTGCTTAAAGAGCGTATACCAAATCTCATAATATATACTAAATGCAGGTTATTGTGGTTTACTCAAGTATGAAATCTGTTATTGTATTTTGTCTCAAATTATTTTTTGAGATTTATTACTAAATACTAAAAACTTTTTTTTAAATTACAGTTTTAATATGATGTTCGAATTCTGTAGAACCTTCTCTCTCGTATTGGACATTGGTTCAAATAGGAAAATTGATTTAGTCTTAGTTAAAACTCTGGCAATTCTTTCGCTTCTGACCCCACAAACATTACATACCAGCTAGGATAAGTTACGTCCGTTGAACGAAAAAAACAAACATACTCCACCTCCAAATGTAAGCTTTAAATAAAGCAATCTCTCACGAAATGTCTCGTGTACTCAGGCCAAACACCAGACCAGATAAGTAGTCCCCCGCCCCCCAAAGTCCATTTAGATAAAACGTCATTTTTTTACACTGACCAGTCAGACAGTATTCATCTCCTTTTCATTCCCTAATCGGATTACAATACATGAGTGACCCCAACAATTGCCTAATGCTCTCGGGTGTCAGCCATGAGATGTCGCAACCAGAGCAAGCAACTATAAATAGCTTAGAACCATAATTAACTCATGCTGATGACGCAACATTCTATTTTGAGAAATGAAAAAAGTAGCTGTTTCCGCTATAATAATTAAATGTTATGTATATTTCATCCTATTTGATCAAATCTATTTAATGTGTCCGTAACAATGCCATTTTAATAGCTGATCTTGTCTTTCGGATTATTCATTGGATCGAACACCTTGCTGTTCACTGTCATTGTTCTGGATAATTTCAATCAATGAAATATTGTTTTTCTATACCACGGTGTACACCATCGATTTCTTTGCGCTAATCACAATGAGATGTTGAAGAATTAGTGCATGGTCTTCAATGGCGTAATCTACTATATTTCGTTGACACTAAACCGGCTCGGTAGAATCAACTTCCATAGCCTTTTGAAAATAAGTCATCCACCAACCGAGCAAGAATAAATAGATATGGAAGAGTGTTAATTAATAATACTAAGACAGTTACTTCACTTTTACACCCTCGTGTTGTGGAAAAAACTTTCGGTCTTACTGTTAATTTGTACAAAGCAAAAAATATATGAAATTATAATCTTACTTTTTACGCACATTGTGCATATAAAAGTCTTAAATTGTAAGGGGCGGGTGTTACTTCGATAATTTCGTGAATACAGACTAAATGTTGAGTAGATATTAGCCATTGAATAAAAAAAATGTTTTACACCTTACTGGTGTGGACAAATTGAGTGTCTCTGAAGACACTGTCCAGATAATTTATTCAGTAGCAGGTAACAGCAACGTTAAAAAAAAAAAAGGTATTTCTTTCCTCCCAAGCTTTCTACTACCAGAAAGATCCAAGAAGTTTCCGCAACATAAAGCTTGAAATCAGTTAACACTTCATTGCTGTGAGATTCTTCCATTCAACCAGAGCAAGTGACCTGCTAGTACAATTTAGAACATCAATCTATCCATCAAGAAAAATTAACCGTAAACCTAGCCCTAAACACAACCCTTAACCTGTACAGGAAAGATGTATGAGTGTTAACTGGGCAGAATTGTCGATAGTATATTAAACCCGTGTTACGAGCCGCAACGTCTAACCATCGAAACAAGAAAAGATTGTCTAGTCAAGTGATTAAACAATGATACTTTGTAACTTAAAAAACAATTCAAATCTTCTTATCTTATCTTATATAATACAGACGTTACTTCAAAAAAGAAGATGATTACGTCCTACGCGTCATGCATTTAGTCATGCATATTAACCAATGACCTAAATTCTGTCAAGTCACTGGTTTTCCTGGCTAGCTCAGGCAACCCATTCCATGCTTTAATAGCACTAGGGAAGAAGGAGTATTTGTACAAATTTGTCCTAGCATATGGGACGAGGAATGTGCAAATGTTCTAAATGGAACATTGTTAATGCTGACTTATGACTTCGGACTCTAAAGAGATCTATGGTTAAAACTTAATTGAGAAAAAGCTTAAATGATATAAGACTGACGTGAAGAAATCAGGTTTACTTAAAGATTTAAATAGTTTCTTGGCTAATTCGCAAACATTGAAAGAAGATATTTATAAAGGTTTTATTTAATTGTAAAGAAATTTTTTTATTAGCTTTTGTTCCTTTTTCTTAATCAGCCTAGTCCACAAACTATGTGCAGGCCAAGACAATCATAGTACAACTGTGTGCAGGCCAAGACAATCATAGTCCAACTTTGTGCAAGCCAAGACAATCATAGTCCAACTGTGCAAGCCAAGACAATCATAGTCCAACTGTGCAAGCCAAGACAATCATAGTCCAACTGTGCAAGCCAAGACAATCATAGTCCAACTGTGCAGGCCAAGACAATCATAGTCCAACTGTGCAAGCCAAGACAATCATAGTCCAACTGTGCAAGCCAAGACAATCATAGTACAACTGTGCAGGCCAAGACAATCCTAGTCCAACTGTGCAAGCCAAGACAATCATAGTCCAACTGTGCAAGCCAAGACAATCATAGTCCAACTGTGCAGGCCAAGACAATCATAGTCCAACTGTGCAAGCCAAGACAATCATAGTACAACTGTGCAAGCCAAGACAATCATAGTACAACTGTGCAAGCCAAGACAATCATAGTACAACTGTGCAAGCCAAGACAATATCACTTTTTAAACATGAACTTAAATAGTCCAAGATTATTTTTTTTTAGTGAAATAGGCTTGAGTTATTTGTTTCACATTTCCCTAATGGTTAGAATTATTGTTTTTTTTTTTTACATTCCTGCTAAAATCTACAGCAAGACATCAGGGATGAAGGCGGGCAGGGTTTTATTTCTGGACACTCATGATAACAGTCCGAAGCGCATGCCGCTTGGTTATGTAGCTTTTTAGAAACCCTTAAATTCTCATTCTATGATAACAAAGAGATTTGTTGAATAATGAACGTAGAAGATGTCATTAACAAAAAAAAGGAGTTTTGTATTTTAGAATAGATATATAAATCAATAATTCCATTAACTATAGAGTCTAGAGCCATGAGTTGACCTATTAGTAGGAGGAGGGTGTTGGTGGCTAATACATGTCAGTGCTGAGATAAAGGGGCACTGCGAAAATATAGAAATGTTGAGTGAGCAGTTACTTCAAGAAAAAAAAAACCGGTTCAAGAAAGTGCGCATGATGTAAGAATGAAAACGAGGCAGGTGTGAGCACTAGAGCGCTATGTAGCGTTCCAACAATAACGTCTGCTACATACAGACGTCGTGTAGCCTCGTTGTGGAAGTCATCGTCAATCTCGCTTGTACCGGACGCCATGTTGTGTCTTCACTGGCCGAGGTCTATCCCTTCTGAACCTTCGAAACGGCATGTTAATACAGGAAATAAAAGGTCGCGTAAACATCTTGATCCGGAGGATGAATCCCTACTTAGAGCCGACGCTGCTTTACACAAGGCAAGTCAAGAGAGGGTAACTGCATTCGGTTAAACAGGTCGTAAGCTCGTTATGTTTCTCTCCCTTTTTTTTTCGTCCACTGGAAATACAGACTAGGAGACATCTTGGACCCATTAGAAAAAACGTTGAGGGTTACATCCAGCAAGACTAAATGTGTTTCAAGGGTTAGCTGCACTTTAAATCTAATGCGTCTAATAGTGTTGACCATAGCACTGTAGGAAAACACGAAAGTACACTTCGATCGCAGACAGGTCTTAAAACACAAAAGTATATATTGATAAGAGCCGTGTTGAAAAACAGAAGAGTATGCGTATTAACCCTATTGCCTTGTTATAAAACATACGAGTGCATGTTGAGCAGAACCTGGTTAAAAAAACAACAACACATAATTACTTGCCAGAGTCTGTTATAAAAAACAAAAATTATTTTTTTCAGATGTAATGTCAGAATTGAAGATTGTTACAAGGTTTTTATCACTGAAAGTGGTCGTGGCTTCAAGTACCCTATTACTTATAAAGGCTTGTGTCTTTTATAGAGTCTGTCAACCAGTTCCATCTTCTGGCTCTCGAGTGTGACTCACATACTTAAGACAGAAAGGTGTCAAAGCGAGCAACTGGCACCAAACTGGCGCCTAACTGGCACCAAACTGGCACCTAAACCAGTAAGCTTTAGCATTAAAGGCACGTTAGCCTTGGCTAGTTACCCAACTAGGAGAAGGAAAACTCTGAACTCAAACCTTTCCTCTCTTGCGCTTGTATCCAAATATGGGAAAAACCTTGTGCGTCAACCCTGGGGAGTCAACCCTGAGGAAAAATCAGGAGCTGGTAACCTATAGGTAGCTTTGAAGCACACAGAGCCTGCGATGCGAGGCTACTGATCCCAAACTGTACTTTCCTTGGGACACATCGGTTACATGTAGAGGTGAGAATTACTGAGTTGGCAAATAACATCCAACCGTATTTAATGCCCGGGCATTCATTGTGTTGTATTCAAAATGAAACAACAAAGGACTCTACGAAGTGAACCACAGTCGTTCTACGACTGAAGGAGGCCAATGTTTAGATGACCTTTACATTATCTGCCCCCTAGAGCGCAAGGTCTTAAAGGGAAACTTTACATTATTACATTGGTGTTAATATTCATGACTCATTTCTGACACTTGTATCGCTGTCATGAAATCTGATTTTCAAAACCTTTTTAATTTTTTAAATTTGAGCGTGACGGACGGATTGAGTGACGGTCAGACAGAAAGACAGACCACATAAAACTAATTGTGGCTTTGCTCCTCTCGGGTGACAAAATGTATTGGAAACAGTTTATAAATATTAAATTTGTATATATTATGTATTATATTATATACTTGTATATTTTGGCGATATCAAAAGGTATGCTTATAAACACTAGAGATTAGTTTCTGGGATTTGATCTGATCAATAATTTGTTTTGTCTGATGATAAATTAATAGATAATTAGCTCACAATATGTAATCAGTTGTTCCTTTATTGGCTGGTAATTATATTCATTCGCTAACATAATTCCATTCTATTCAGAAATGAGAGAATATTAGATTGAGCTCGGGCAAGGCCAGAACCTTTTTTTCTTATTTTTTTTGCAAACCTGTAAAAAGGACTATGCCACTGATAGGACAATAGTTTTGTATTCATTCATTCATTGGTCTCAAACCTCGTGTTAGCATCACGTGTTATATATGTATAGTGTATAGTGTATACATTACACAATGACTAAGAAAAAATATTTAATTGGGGATGAAATGACCCTGGGATATATATAATCACTTAGACCTCTTTCTCTTTCTAGTCATTTAGTGGGCTTGCGTGTTTTACAACTTTACTCTTGTGAACTGCATCATCTCATCCCAACTGAAGCAGATCTCCTGAAATTGTTCCATTCATTCCACGCTCCAGTCTATTTGTTATGCTTGCTTCCGGACATGGGAATGCACCTAGTTTTGCAGGTGAGAAATGCACGCTCCTGCCCTCCCCCTTTGCCTTGTTTTTAGAAATGTGAACAAATGTTTGAATCTATTTATTTTAAACAATCTTTTTCAAACAGCTTACGATTTTGTTTTGCAAATGAGTTAACATTTATTTCAGCAAGGCCGAATATTTTCAAACATTTTTCTTTTAAGAATATTATTCCCTTTCCTGAAGCAAATTATTCGAATAATAACTTAATAAAATACATCTTTAAAAATATAACAAAAACTGCTTCAACATTTTTGAGCGTATTAATTTTTTAGTATAGAAAAATGTTAATTTAGCTGACTCTTAATGCTGCTGGCGAGGTCGTTCGTAGTCTGCTAAGACTTTGTATTGCAGTTCACAGGAGAAAAAAAAAGATTTCTATACGATATTTTAGTGTTATATTTAATAAGATTTATTTAATGAAATGTATTTTCATAAGTCGGTGGTTCTATACCATTAGTAACATCTTCACATGTAGACGAACGATCGAGCATTTTATTGGCTGTCTCTGTACCACTTTGCTTACAGAAAACATTTATGAAGACACATTTTCTCCTTTCCTTTTTGTAGAGAGTTCTGCTCTACAGGGAGTGATCATTGTTAGTTACCGCTGATGTAATGTGACGAACGATGCCTTGTCAAATCCTTTCTGATGTCGATAGCGCTAATTCCTCATTTTACTTCAAGTTAGTTCTTCTTTTGATTACCACCAGCTTGCGATTCTGTACTATGTTAATTATATCCAATAACATGTCTAAGTCTACTGAGATATCCGTGGCATTATTATGATGTCTATAAGTGGTTTCAACGCTAGAGTTATTTTAGAAATAGTTTCAGTGATACATATTGTGGGGTATGGATCTAGATTAATAATTTAATAATAATAAATAATAACAATAAATAAATAAATAATAATAATAAATAATTTAATAGCGCTAACTTGATTTGTAGAATAAACATGCACAAAAATGTTTTCAGTGTAATGACACACAAGCCAAATGACATAAGCCAATTAAATGCTTAAACCCATATTGAGAATACCGAAACAGAGTATAAATGCAAAGCTAATTTCCTGTAATTTTATGATATATTCATAGACATCTTTAGAAAAATCCCTGCTTTCCAGATAATATTGTCACTTCCGTTGTTACTAGCAACAGACGACGTGGTAACAAACACAAGTCTATAATAACAACACAATGAAATGTAAACTGATCAAGATTCTAACTGCTATTAGAAACAAAAATACAAAGATCAACCATTAAATGAATTCGGTTTAGTTTAGTTTGTCTGAAGAGTATCACAATATTTTGAAACAAGTTCTCCTCTCTTTATTTGACTTGAAATTCCTACATATTATTTGTGCGAAGTTGGATAAGGCTGCAAGAAGTTAAAATATAAGAACAGGTTATACGCCACGCCAGATATTTGAATATTAAGAAGTTATACTCTAGGAGGACATAATACTATCAAATTCAATATGTTTATGCCTGCATTTAGTAATAGTTTTATACTTTAAACTTTAAACAATGATGCTAAATGTAGGATATAATTTTATTAAAATTGTTTTTCATTACTCAAATAGGAAATAATTCAACCTTCTAAAGCAGGGGTGGGCAACCTTTTTGTATCGAGGGCCGCATTATTTTAAATTTAGGATTGGCGGGCCGCATATGTATATACAACTTAGAAAAATACTCTAGCTAACTGTGTAGAATTCATATTTACACTGTATTATATTCACATTTCTTATTTTCCACACTCTACGTTAAGGAATTACATCAAGAGTTGGCAATTTTTGAAATCAAATTAAGAAATTTTTTTATTGCTGTTGTCTTTTTATATTACAATATCCCCACAAATATACAGTTCTACTTAATGTGCAGTATTTTACTTTTTACACTCGTGCATAATGTTCCGGAACTGTGGAAGTAGCTTACTAGTTGTTACCCTTGTGACTGCTGTCAAATTACAGTCAGTCAAAATCGACCAGAAATTATACTTGTTTAGTTTCACCCCCCCCCCCCCAAGAAAAAAATGCTTGTTCACTGGATGTTCCGGAAGTTAAATGTCGGGACGAACGAAGCTTGCCCTTGTGGAGCATCACCAGAGAATGCTGACCATGTCCTTCAATAGTGCATACCAAGGCCCTCCTATAGAACCAAAACTATTCGGAGAACTGCCTGATCTGAAAACCATTGCGAAATTCATCTCAGATATAGATAGGATTACTGATCTGAACCCTCCAACATGTAAATGAGAACAAAGAAGAAGAACAGATGTACACAAATAGTGTGAACAGCAGCACATTTTTTAAAGTGTTGACATACAGCTTCTGGCACTCTTGAGACTCCTGTGGAAGTACTGACTGGAACTTTTCTTTGTTATGTCCTCTGGAGCTGAATCAGCTTCTTCGCTAAATGGTGAGCTAATGGTATTGAAGACTGGTTCTTGATGTCTTAAAATTTGTTTTTATAAATTGCAAGCATTTCACTAGAAATAGTTTCACCTTTCAGCAAAGGAAAATTACAAAACCTGTTTTCTTTTGCTTACTTGTAGAAATGGGAAGGCCTTGTTTGAAAATATTTCACATCCATTTACATTTCATATGCAAAAAAAACTCTTTGCAATAGCTATTATGAAACATAAAATCTGTCTTCCACTCTTCATTAGAAATATTGGTAATAAAGTCTCAATCAATGTCCTTCAAATAACAATTTCTTCCATGAGATTTTATATTTTTGTGTTTGTTTTGCTCATGCTTAGATAGCTGATGTATTGGATTATATTGTTCATAATGGGAACTAACTGTGGTAAATACCCCTATCTCTAGTAAGTTGTGTGAAAGTCCAGAGTTTTGCAAAATGAAGCATTAATTTTATGAAGCATTATGCAAACTTTCCTGTTTAAAGTTTATGGTTGGTTGGGGTATTAAAAAAAACAAGCTATTAAACTCATTTAAAGATCGAGCTCCACCAGTTGTCACCCTTGTCATCTTGTTTCAAACATACCCGTTTGATTATCGTCTTGGCTGAGCCGAAGGCTCTTCGAGCTCAAAGTTTGAAAAAAATCCCGTTAGGTCGTCCAGCCTGAACAGTAAAAAAAACAAAACCTGTGTGAACACACAGTTCTGTTTGAGAGCGACCCGAGTCAATGCCTATGTAAAGCATTGCTGTTTCCAATGCCTTTGGCCCCCCGAATCATGGCCGCCGAGGACACCGGGAGCCTCCGTCATTTTCCTTCACTATACCAAGCTAACCGTGGGGGACTCGCCATAATTTGCCCACCCCTGTTCTAAAGGGTTGAGCTAAATTCTCCAGATCTGTCCGTTGCAATGAAATAATCTAGAAACAATGGTATAATGACAGTTTTGCTTTTTATGTCCTTGTGGTAGCCTCCATTATGTTTGAAGGTCAGTTATTTATATCCTAAAAAAAAAAATGTTTTTTTCACCGTCCATTTCTTCATGTTCGATATTGAGCTCATTGTAGTACCAAAAATCGCCATAATTTATTCATCACGTAGCGATCTATTCGTAAGAACATGCAAGTGCAATCTACGTTATGTATATTTTATTTTAAGGCATACAAGGGAGACAATTCACTACCATAGCATTGCTTCTCTCACATTGTATACACAGTGGTAAGTGATTGCCTTATGTACTATTCGATATGTCTTAAATTTGTGTTGGCGAAAGTTGATACGAGGTATTACAACACTTTGGCCAGATTGTAAAAAATTCTTTCTTTTCTGTCTCATGTAGTCATTTTAAGTGGAAGCTAGTTTAAATGGTACACATCGTACAAAAAAATAGAGTTAACAAAAGGTATCAATGGTGCATATAATTCTGTATTAGTATTTACTGGAAATAAAAGAAAAGTTGAACGAATTATTTCCACTACCTCAGCTACAAAGTACACGAACACTATTTAGTTAGCCCCCCCCCCCCTTTTTTTTTCCTCTAAGGCAGAGTAGAGAGGAGTTCCTCTTTCGAGTCTATGACATCATAACTAAATGTCACAATGAGAGGGACGCCCGCTGAAGATGGTATTTCTGGTTGGGTTAATTTGCTAATTAACGGGACACCAGCAGCCTCAGCTTCGTAAATTCGGCTACTTGAGCACACCCCGACAGAAGCGCCATTGTTGTCATGGGACAGAAGCTCGCGGCATTTTCATGACCAATCACACTACGTTCTTAGTAGTGTCTTGAAGACAACCGTCTCAGTAGTGTCTTTAAGACAATTGTCTCAGCGGCATGTCTTTTGGTTTTGGGGGTTAGTTTTTGACTGATATCATTACAATACAAAACAATATTTTATTTTCGAATAACAATTGTTGTTACGTATACAGGATACTAGCCTCTAACATATTAAAACATTCTATAAATGTGAAAATAAGATCACCAGTGTTTTATAGATCATAGACTAGGTTATCTGTAATTGAAGGAAGTTTTTCCATTTTCTATAGTATAAATTGGCTCGATTTGGTCTCGATGAACAGATGTTATCTTACTTCAATGCACTAAAAGAAAATAGTAATCGATAAATGAATACACCATTGTATCGTCTGCTGTAATTGGATTTTGAAAATGTAAGAATGAATGAATATAATGTAAGCCTATTCTAAGTTGAAAACTTTTCATTTCGTGACAACTATATGTTAGATTGATATATATATATATATATATATATATATATGTATGGAAGTAAAACGCCATCAAATGTAACTTTTTAAAAACTTTTGTTCTATTCAACCAATAAGAGCATTGTGAACGATGACATCCATCTACATTATTTTTCGAAATGTATTTGAAGCCATTGAGCAGCTACTACTTTAAAGACCTAATGTAACAGAATTATGTCACTAAAGAAGTATTGATATATGTTCACATTGTCGCCTAAAAACTAAAGCAGGATCCGAAATACTGGTGTAGAACTCAAACCAGATTAGATAAAGATTATTTTGTTTTAGTTTCAGACCTTTAATAAGCTGGGAGTGAACCAAATCGAACAAGTGAAGAAACCTGACAGTGACGTCAGAAGGAATGCAGATCTAGATAAAGTGAAAGGGATCTGCCTGCTGACACACTTCTGAGGGTGTGGAGATCCTTAGTTGCTCTCTATAGAGGCAAACATTAAATACAAATCACTCACACAGGCAAACATTAAATACAAATCACTCACACAGGCAAACATTAAATACAAATCACTCACACAGGCAAACATTAAATGCAAATCACACTCAAAGGCAAACATACAATACTAGGAAAGTGAAAGAAAAACAAATATTAAAACTAAATATATCTTGACTTCCCTATACGCATGCTCATTAAGGCTCACTTTAGCTTTATATGTTTAGGGCTATTGGTTTCACTTTGAGACCCTACAATAAATGAGAGTAAAACAGATCTAGTATCATTTCCTCGGGACATTTCTTAATTGAATTTTGTGACAAGTGTTTTTGTTAGTACAATAAAAGTGTGAGTCGCCATTACAGGCTTTAAAATGACTATGAGTTTTTACTTTGGTAGCAGTACAACAGTCTGTTATGCGTAGAGGCAGGCACATGGGGGCGATCTCTGAGTTTTTATTAAACACACGATCTGTGAGTTTTTATTAAAGACAAACTTTCTTTGAAATTGTATTACTATCTCTTTCAACCCGATATGCCTTTATGATATACGAGAGAGCATATCTAGAAAAGGATAAGCACCAGGTAAAATACATCATGAAGGATTGTTGTAGAAACAACAAGTGCTCCACAAAAAAATATATCTTCAAGATAACGATACGGTCATTGCTTTGGACAATTCCGTCTGAGATCTACATTTCGTTTCTTATGAGTAAACTGATCATCTTATTTTGAAGAGTCCCTGGTTGCCGGATCATATTGAAACTTACAATAATTTTGAAATCAATATGTACACTTCGTAGTTATCTTGCCTAACTTCTTAGTACAGTTATATATGGTCGCACTTATTTATCCTTCATGATTCCTGTAGTTGTTTTTCCTTTATCGTACACCTCTAACATCATTTTAGTTGACTAAAGGGAAACAACTATGTTTAAATGTTAAACTTTCAATTTTTATGTATTACTTCCCCTAGTTAATTTTTTAAACAAATAATAGCATTGACTATCAGTTGCCGTACTACTTTTACTATTGTACTATATAATAAGGCTTGGCTTCGAGTTCGAAGAATAATGAGGATTGCTGTATTTCCCGTGACAACGCAGTCCCAGCTGCGACCTACATACTTTCCCAAAAGAAGATCCACTGCCAAAGATGGACGTGGATACCGTGGGCGTATAGTAAAATCTAAATTTAGATTGTTTTGAATTGGGTTATGGATGAACGACGTTTGCAAGTTTACACATTTGAACTTGAAATACATGAAATATGAAGACAAAAAAAACATCATGGTTTTAATTGCACATTTGTCCTTTCACTGTCGCATGTTAAAGTAAAAAGGAAAAAAAAAAGGCTTAATAACATTTCATAATAACAACATATTGTTATCTCTTTATTCAGACAAAGATGTCTAAAACTCATTCATCACTACCTAAAAGTTTAATGATTGGTCGACAAATTACAATGGTTATCAGGAAACATACAATGGTGGACTAATCACCATGACAACTTGGTCGTGTGGTGTTCGCTCTGAGCTTTCGTCTCAATGGTCTAAGGTTCCAGCCCTGCGAGACGTCTGGGCTGGAATGTAATAAATCGTCAATTCTAAAGAACATGCAACACAAACCTCTGCTTGTTGGAGATAACCCTAAATATAGATTTAGAAGCAGACCGATGAATTTAAGAAACACATATTTAGTATGGTGGATACGCATAGGATTTTTTCATCAGGATATAGGAAATCATTGCTAGATCTAAATTCTGTAATATTGTTTTCCTCAAAGTTCTATAGCCTTTTGAGCTGTTTACATGCTATACACATACAAGATGATACACAGTTATATATAACTAACAATACTAACTATATGCACCTAATTATATAAACAAATATAGTGGCTGGACAAGATCACATAATATCAACAGTCACCCAAAATAGCTTAGGCTATAATAAACATTTAATAGTCATTCAGCTTTGCCCGACTACCCAATGCATGGTACTGTGTTGGGTTAGTAGTACTTTATTGTTACTCTTCTTAACTTGTAATAAGTTGTTACTCTTATTTAGTTGTACAAATTAATAGTCCTTAATGAATAGTATTTAGTCCAATTTGAAATTACTAGTAATTAAATGTAACCGATAATTAGTAGTACTTAATTGTAACCATCTACGCTTCTATGTATGTCAAGAATCTAGCTTATTACATCTATCATACCAACATTGTATCTGTATACATGGGTCAATGGCATAACAGAGAACGACTGTAAAGAAAAAGTTCGCGCTACTCCTGAGCAAAAAGTTTTCTGTAGTAGGTCAAGTCGAGATGAATTCTGTTGGTCTTCAGTTCCATCAGCACGCGCTGGTAGAACCACTCTTCCAGACAGCTGTAGCCCGCAGGTTTCAGATCGACTTTGAATTTGTTGGCAAACAGCTGCTTGGACGTGGTCATAGCAGACAGCTCCCGAGGGGTCAGCTGACAAATGTTGCGGACGTAGGTGTCGCATGACTTGATGATATGTTTGTGTCTGTTCCACCAGAGTTTGAATCTTGAGATGCTGGGTTTGAGAGCCATAGGATCTGGAATATGTCATTGTGGAAGAAAAGTTATCACGATGTAACTCAAGTTGAAAAATGTTTGCATTCATTGTGGCAATAGAAACAGATACATGAAATCTGTATTATAACAAACAAATTTTATCTAAAGTGATTAAAACGGTATCATCATTAGCCCGCACTTGCAATAGTTAGAATCAGAAGTCTTACGATTTTGCAATCTTTGGCTCAAAACGTGTTTTCAACATGAAGAAATTGTTTCAAGTACAGCATACAAAACACATATGCCAACACTTGATTATAATGGTAATAACATGCAATAATACATAACCAATTCTTTAGTGAACCGATCAGTTCGGATGTCCATGAGAGATCTCTACGCTGGATGGAATGGCCTCTTTTTAGTTTGGTGACACTTTCCTTTCAAAACGTACTGACTGACAACCTTTTCAATGTGCGTATCAAAGCTTTGGAGCTCGATTGACCGTAGATAGACCACATGCTTCACTCACGAACCTTTTTTAGAGAACATTGTATATGTCTACATGATTATGCTGTGTTGTATATCTAATACGTTCTCAAAGTACCTGAACCTAGATTTCGTTTTGGTTATCAGCGCTATGCATATTTAATTTAATTTTATACTTAAATGAGAGACTAATAATCACTCAATGCCACCACTTTTATAACACTATACCAAAATTCATTAAGTGACTTGTGCGTTGAGGAATTTCCATATAATAAGTTAATTATTATTCCAAACATGTTGCCTGGAAAACTTAGAAAAGTTGAGAATCAACGCCAAGATTGACAAAAAAACAACAACATATTTCAGTGAACAGAATTAAAAACGATGTCATTACTACAGCCATTTCGACCCTCGATGACCACGTGACCAACCACTTACTTTTGTTTCCGCCAGGGATGCCGACATGAGGGTTGCTGTTTAGAGAACTGAAGTACAGCTCGTCTGGAATGTTGGTCTTGTTCACCCACTCCAGGAACACCCGCGACACGAAGCTGTGAAGTATAAAGTCCACGGCTGCACGAAACAGGACCACGTGAACTTGGCCTTTGTAAGGCGTGACCTTAAAGGGCGGAGCCTCAATCTTTTTCCAGCGATCCCTAAATCTTGAGATATAGATTCGAAAATTTGAAAGTAGATAGATTAAAAAATTGTGATAGATAGACAGATAGATAGAGAGAGAGAGAAAGATTGATTGATTGATTGATTGATTGATTGATCGATATAGATAGATAGATAGATAGATAGATAGATAGATAGAGAGAGAGAGAGAGAGAGAGACTCACCCTTCAGGTGTTATTGACTGACACAACTCATCCTGGTAGTCTCCTGGACCATCGTACGTGCAAGGGTCAATCCAGACGTCATTCTGTCCAGCCATAACCTGCAGAATGTTCACCAACTCAAGGTTTGTCTTCAATGGAAACTCTTGACCTGTCAAATTGATCAGCGCTTTCCATCTGATCTTTGAAGTGAATTTGAACAACAACAACAAAAAATAATATTGAAGTTTTTTTAGAATTGCATCATCTCAGTTGAAAACTGCTTCGTTCAGACATAACAGAAGAACTCTAAACGGGGCCATTGAAATGAGGTTAACATTTGTTTATTTATGAGGTCATAGAGTATTTGAAATTATCGTTTTGTTTGGATTATATGGAATTTGTATGCAGAGTTGAAATCAACTTTTTAATGATAATATTTTTGAAGCTTAGAATTTATTTTTATTTTTTTTAATTCTCTGGGAGATATATAGACAGCAATCAAAGGTACATACAGTAAGCTAATTACATTATCTAATAAAGCTTTTACAGTACCCCACGAGAATTGATGTACGAATTGTATTTGCAATGTATCTGATACAAATAAAATTGAAAGGATTCACTTCTTCACCGGTTCTCTCTCCACAAATGAATCATCTACTTACTTTGACCAGTCTACTTCTTGTTTGAACTCATTTTAATTTCCTAATAGCCAAAATATTTCAAAAGTCCTTGAGATTTTAACCTCAGTTCTTCTGATTGTAAAGCATGTTTCATTACTGTTTCATCACATCTCGCGTCTATGTAATCACAAAACGGAACCGGGTTAGAATTCGTAGAGTAATAATAAGTGACAAGATCACGCGGACAAAGTTATTTTAATAATAAGTGACAAGATCACGCGGACAAAGTTATTTTAATAATAAGTGACAAGATCACGCGGACAAAGTTATTTTAATAATATGTGACAAGGTCACGCGGACAAAGTTATTTGAATAATCAGTGACAAGGTCACGCGGACAAAGTTATTTTAATAATAAGTGACAAGGTCACGCGGACAAAGTTATTTTAATAATAAGTGACAAGGTCACGCGGACAAAGTTATTTTAATTTCGGAAAACAACAGAAGTTTTAAAATAGAAGTAAAAATAGTCAAATTAGTTACAATTAAGCAAGGACTTTTTTCCGATAGAAGATTCAAGCTCTTTCCTTCTCCATTGGAGAAGCTAATTTTAGAATAAATATAAATATAAGGAAAGACCAAAGCGAATCATTCAAAAGTTTTCAGCATAGACCTATCTATTTAGACTGGACCAACTCATAGATTTTGTTTAGCACAATGTTTTGCCTAATTAGACTGCTGGATTATACAGCAATTACGTTCAGTATAAAATAGCCATAGACTATATCTATATATTATAAGCGTAATTATGCATACAGCTTTTTTCTGCAATATTAAGTGTTTCTGTAACGGAAGGAATCCATTTTTTATAATTTTTTTAAACAGAATTGTAGAAAATTATAAAATTTCGTTGTTTTATTTCGTAAAGTCTGTTATTTTGTCACCTAATGCAAGACTCCTCAGCATACGCCGACTTTAACGTCTGTAAGTATCAAGACATATGCACTAACATGACTTATCCAATTCCGTTGTACGGGGTTTATTGTTATATGGTAAACAAGCATAATATAAATGAAATGCCTCCTTACAGACAAAGCTTATTAAATAAATGGAAAGATCCTTAACAATTAATGCACTATCTCTCGGTACTGCAGGATACAACTCACTTTTTTTTATATTAAACAACATTAAATAATTATCACTAATTAATAGTCCAATTAGTTAATTTTTTTTATTGGTTCACTTGTTGTCATCGACAATGAATACTTGACTTGATCCGAGAATGGGAAGTGAGTGAAAACACTGTGTACAAATTTGTACTAGACGGACATACAGACAGACAGACAGAGTGATTTGTTAAAATTGATATAAGCTTTGTAAAAAAAAAAAAATAGAAAATAGTTCCAAACAACTGAATGTTATGAGGTATTCGAACGTAACAAGAAAATTGGCAAAAAGTTATTTTATTTTGTTTTTTGTTTAGAAAATATTCTTTCAGAACTTTAGAGTTTAGACAAAAATACGTTTTTTATGTATTCTTTGGATAGAAGACGCTACGAAAAACAAAATACTCACTGGATGATTCCATAAGGCTCTCATGCACACCAATTCAGCTTCTAGAACTGACGATAGACCCCACTGAACGTGAACGGGAACTGACGGCTGGAAAACATTGCTAAAACAGCCAACAAAATTTGTCACTTTGCTCTGGAAGTAATGCGAAAGAAACAAATAGAAATGCTTGTGGGTGTTTTTTTTTTTCATTGACTTCTTTACTTACGATTCTGCACGGACTGTTACAAGATCAAAGTCATTTTCTTAAACAAGCCGATGGAAGAGCGTCCCCCTATTTGTTTCCCATGGAACTCTAGTGAACTAGTGTCTCTGACACTATAGACACTGTACTGGCATACGGTAATGTTGCACACGGCTGTCAGGCTACCAGCGTATCTCAGTGAGGAGAGAGGTAAGGAAATAGTGTGTGCTTAGAGTGCCACTAATTTTTTTTGTTTTTACTTTTTTTTTTTTTTTTTAAATCAGCAAATATTTGAAGATATACACACAAGGAGAGAGACTTTAATCTCGCTGGCTGTGAATCGTTTTGCCCCACTGACGTTGTGTCCGAACAATAGGACACAGTCCAAGGCGAGTCAAAACTAGTTAGCAGCTAGAGAGACGACAACACACGTGGAAATTTAAGGACATCAGAATAATAAAAACAGCCGGGTCTTATTGAGAAGTAAATAATGAAAACAAGAAATAATTGTTTAAAGTTTAAACTTGATTCGAGAATGGGTGTGGGAGAAATAAAGTGCGCATATATTTAAGGGGACAAAACCCAACATAATAAGCCATACCTTCGAATACTGAACGATTAATGAAAAAAAAACGTCTTTTCACTCTGTTATTCTGAAGTCGTCTGGTGTACCCAAGACTGTTCACGACAGTGCCGCTTATCTATGCCAATGAATAATTGTGCAAAGTTTCAAATTGATCCGAGAATGGGTGCGGAAGAAATAAAGTATTCAACATTTTACCAGACAGACAGACAGACAGAGTGAGTTGATAAAAGCTTTGTAATACTACAGCTCATACCTTGAATTCCTTGTCAGAGTTCTGGTCTACGTGTATACAGTAAACGTTATGGTGCCTGTAGATAGCACGCAATAAACGCACGAATCTGTCAAAGTCTCTATACACCATGACGGAATAAGCTATCGGAAAGTTCTGCTCAAGCCTGGACGATGGAACTTGCCACATGGTGCTCTGTGTGAGCTCGCAGCTTCCCTTGTACACGATGTTCTCTTTGACTTGCGTTTTCGAGAGGCCGTCCAGTGTTTTGTTCCAACTGTTCTTGGCGTTCATGAAGATTCTGCAGTCTAGCTCTGACACTTTCGGCGCTTCCTCTTCCAACTTCCGGGCAGCGGTCCTGTATAGCTCCTCATACGAGGTGAATATATGAAGGCCACGGAGGAATCGCAAGTATATGGCTAAAGCCACTAGTATGTATAGGCAGAGAGCCTGCTTTCCAGAGTAGTTCATCCTGATGATTCCAGCCGACCGCTTGGCGAAGGCGCCGCGTAGTCTGTAAAATAAACATCTCAGCATTATGAGCACCAAGTCAAGTATGGTGCTTCAGTTTGGTCATAGTTGTTATTTATCTGATGACATATGCCATGTCAGCTTATTAGCGTTGCTAATCTTGATTTTTAGCTGAAAATATCTCTTTTATTTATCTGTGCTTTTAAAAAGTTGTCTAAAGATCTAGGTACATCTAGATCAGTAGTCTTCAACGGGGGTGCTATCGGAGCCAAAAGGGTCGGTACAGGGCGCTAGGCACAAAAGGGGACGGTAAGGGAGAGCTGGGCATAAAGGGGGAAAGAAGAAACTAAAGGTTCACTGAAACAAAACAATAAATAAATTCTGCAAAATAAAAGCTTGCAAACTAAATATAGACAAATTAGGGTTAGTTTGCTTCTAATTTAATAATAATAATAATTTAATAAACAAACTAGGTAATACGCCTTTTATTTTTTTTTATCTACAAATGTTAATATATTGATATGTAAATGTTAATTTAAAAAAAAAAAAGTTAAAGCTAACATTCAAATAGATTAATTTAAACTTTTTTTAAACAAGAAACATTGACAAAGTGTTGTTACGAAAGCTCGCTGGTATATAAAGGTATATTTGTAGGGGTTTTAGTGAATTGCCACTAGATAAAAAGTATTCCAATGTTCTACTTTGAAAGACATTTTCAGATGAGGTTATGAAACCGAGTCGGCTTCACGAACATATAGCAATATCCAAAAATATTTTAAGAATATTTATGAACAATTATAAGAATCTACTATTCAAAAATATTAAAAACAAACAAACAAAAAAACGGCAAGGCAGCAGGATTATGTTTTAGTGGGCCGCATAGCTTTTTTTAAAAAAAACTCTCATGCAAAATGATTGAAACAAGAATTAAAATGTTCAAAACTTTCTGTAGCACAAAAATACCTTTTTTTGGTCAGTGATGAAATATGATTTCAACATTGCCTAACTATGTAGCTTATGATGACAAATAGGGAACCATCGGTGTTTGGAAGCTACAATGGCTTCATAAGTATTATAGATTAAAGAACAGATCTATCCACTAGTCACCTTATGAGGTATGATACACAGGCAACTTCTTGTTGTTCTTGTTAAAATTTTAGCCCGCAATTCGATTTCTATTTGAATCTAATTATATAAATTGTAAAATACAAACCCATGCCGAAAATAAGCTAATCTTTCAACAGTTTTGTGAAACAAAAGATTAAAGCAACATGTTAAACTCTTATTGTAAACTTTAGTTGGCTGGATTTCAAAAGGGGTTTGTTGTTGCTCGTTTTGTTAAGCTCTGAAATGCAACAATTTTGAAATTGAATTTTTTTTTTTGAGAAACAGGAAGATTCAACGGTTGGTGATGACTTACAGCAGGCTAAACAAATTGTTTGACATGGTGGAAGGCATCTCACACAACTGAATGAAACGAACCTCCGACTGCTAGAAAGAGAAGAGACTTTCATTGATTGTCTCATTGTCTCTTTTATCGAGATATTAAATTTATTTTAAAGTGATTTACAATCTCACATAACTTGTTTGTTGACAAATGGACATCGATATCTATGTAACTCACCTAACAGTGCTCTATGAAGAAATGAGGATTCGCATAAATTTAACCAAATTAAATATAAATGACAATCATTAAACATCTGTTACTGATGTTCAAATTGAAATGCAGGAAGAAATAGATTTACAAAATTATGTCATCAGTAAAAAGATTGTTAACATAGAAGGCACAACAGAGCCATGGCTGCACTTAAATGTTTCAGTAAAATTTCAAAACTGTGGTCGAAAATGGAATTATTTGTTAGTTTTTCCATCAACATAAGTGACTAACCTAGATTTAACCTTGCCATGGCTAATTTTAAGCTTGAAATTTCTAATATTGTCAGACTGCAGGAGACATTATTATTGATGACTTCAGTACAAAATGAAATTAAGCTAATGGGAACCTTGTTTATATTAAAAAGAGAACTCAATTTACAATTAGACCTATACAAAAAAAAAGTAGGCCCAATTATTCAGTAACTTAAAAGGAAACTATTCTTAGGATTTGAAAGAAAGTCATGACAGTGAGGTTAATTTTTTATGTATTCTTTGCAAATATAATGATAATGGCAATGTCTTTGATTCCCAAGGTTAAGGATGGGTGCAGTGTTTCACATAATTACTCAAAACCAGCTGCAGCCTGCCTATTTCGTGCAGACAAAGCTGTTGTCAGCTGGCAGTCTATTTTAGTTTTCTTTCCGTCTTTTGGTGCCTGGCTTTTGTTGGAGTCTCAAATGTTTGTCCAGCAGCTTTTGTAAGAGCTCTCCAACTGTCTCTCTCAGAAGCCATCTGCTGCAAGGTATTTTTCTCTATGCCAGTGAGGGGGAAATGGCGCCTGAGTTAATTTTTATAGCTCTTACGGGGGGCACCACTGTAACGCCGTCCTCCTCTTAGCTCGCCAAAGAAGATCGCCTTTGGCTCGTCTCTCATGCGGGATAAGTGTTATTGACAGCATAAACAGTAATAAATAAATGACATTTTGTTTCAAATTTGTCTTCTCGCGCTACTTTATAACTGTTTTTCTTACACGGGGGGGGGGGGGGGGGGGGCGCTAGCGAATTTTAGAAAAAAAATACGAAAATGGGGCGGTAGGCCAAAAAAGGTTAAAGACCACTGATCTAGATCAACTCTTGATGAAGTCATAGATCTACGCCGTATGAATATAAATGCATAATCATTGAAACTTGTAGATGTCTATTTCAAGACTTAGGTCTAATTATAGTTCTAGCCTAGTCTAGACCTATAGATAAAGTGGCACTGTAGATCTAGATAACTTTTGCTTAGGGCCTAAATGATAAGGGCCCAGGCAACACCTTTACCAAATAAAAGACAAAATATCACTTTTTTCTTTCAACATTTAAACTACGACAAAACTTTGGAAAATTGGAAAGCCATCAGGAGTATGCATTTATTTGTGTCCCATTTCCGGGTGTTAAAGGTTGTGGCAAGTGACTGTGTTCTTTTGGTGCGCAAATGCTGTAGATTGATTTAATGTCTAGTTCAGAATTGAAAAAACTTCTCTTGTCTAATCTATTCTCTTATTTATTCTCATATTTATGACAGACGTGTCTTCAAAAGAGAAGATGATATCGTCCTACCTAATCCATAGGATAATCTAGTCGAGCATACTAATAAAAGACTCTGCTGAGTTACTGGTTTTCATGCCTGATTCAGGCAACCCGCTTCATGCTGTAGTGGCACTAGGGAAGATGGAGCACTTATACGAATTTGGAAATCAGAAATGTGCCTTTATGTTTGTGTTTCTCTTGAGTAGTTTATTAGTGTTAAGGAGTGTATGTGTGTGTGTTTCTATGGTGACGGTGAGAAGTTAGTGATTGGTTGGTGGCTATGCAGTGTGAATAATGCAAGAGAAGCGGCACTGTCGTGAGCAGCCTTGGGTACACCAGACGACTCCAGAATAACAGAGTGAAAAGACGTGTTGTTTTTTTTTAACTGAGTTAGATTTTGTTTAAAATACCATTTTTTAAACTATTAGTATTTAAACTACTGCATTTATTTCATTTCATCTCAAGTTGAATTTTTCTGTGTAATAATTGTAATATAAGTTATATATATATACTAGCCGGACATTACCCGCGGCCTTCGGGCCTTAGTATGCGTTTACTAATCTAGTGGATTGGCTTTAGATGTATGTTAAACTTAGCTAATGATCCTTTCAAGTTTTTCTCTTTCGCTACGAAAATACCGAAGCCGATACATTCACATCAAAAATGTAAGTAGCGCGAGATGAATGGGAAATAATGGGAAATAAATGAATCCGTCAAATAACTCTTCAGAACTTAGAAATGAATATTATATTTTTGAAAAGAAAAGACATACTTCCTACGCGTCATGTATATGTATGTGTGTATGTGTGTGTGTGTGTGTGTGTGTGTGTGTTTTCACAAATAAGTTATTCGAGTTATGTCAAGTTGTTATAAGTTAAGATGTCATACGTCTACAGTGGTTTATTGGTCTACCAGCAGTTTGGGGAAGTCAATGACCGTCAACAACAACTAGGTTGTTTTTTTTTGTTATTCTGGAGGAGTCACAGACCACTGCGACCTTTTCAAAAACTCGTACATTTTAAGTTATCAATGAATCAGATTAGTAAGACTGGTGTGTTTACATAGTATCTGACAGCGGTTAAAATTAATCACAGATTAAATTAAACTACAAAATACTCGGATCTTCAAACCGTCTACACTTTTGAGTTTTGGCTAAATAGATAGCTCATTGCTTTGACTTCAATATTTTGAAGATAACAAAGGGAAGGTTACTCGTGCACATCTTTCTTTGATGAGAGACTCCCCAGAGTTGTCTGTGGCTGACTGTCCGGAGCCGTGATTGAAAGTGCAACAAGAGAACATGGGGGATTAGCCAATCCCCGTTGCGCTAATTTCATCAGGTCGTTCAGGGGCCATTGGCTTAAGTCAAATCGGATTTCCCTTCAGAGTAGCAGGGGGAAGAAAAACCTAGCGTGACTTGAGACATACTGACCACTAGGAGTAGTGGGGGAGGCCATGGACTCGGGGCGGGTTGGAGCAGAACAGAAATAATTTCCTATTATTGTGACTACTTTAATGGATGGAGGGTGTCTTTCTTAACTTCACGGTTGTATGTTTACATGTGTAGTTATGTGTGTGTGTCTGTATGTGTGTATGTGTTGATACAAAGAAAGTGTGGGAATGGAACCCAACCCTAGTATTTGTTGGAAAGCTTGATAATGTTAAATCCATCAATCTAATTGATAAAACAGAAAGCCCTCCTAGGCGGAAAAAGTCAAGGAGGAAGGGGTGGTGTATGGTGGGCTATAGAGAGCTGGACGGTGGTCAGTCTTTAAGTAGATTAGTTGATTCCACAAAGTCTATGATAAATTGATGACTCTCGTCTGGCCATTGGGTTTACCCAGGCCCGGGAGACACCTTGAAGAAAGGTTCTCTCGTCTGGCCATTGGGTGTTACCCAGGCCCGGGAGACACCTTGAAGAAAGGTTCTCTCGTCTGGCCATTGGGTGTTACCCAGGCCCGGGAGACACCTTGAAGACAGGTTCTCGTCTGGCCATTGGGTGTTACCCAGGACCGGGAGACACCTTGAAGACAGGTTCTCAACCATGTCTTACGTTTCAAGACCGTTGACTCGATTCTGAAAGGTGCAGTGTTGGCGACGTTGAGTTTTTCATAGAAGTAGCTAGGTTTTATAACGAAACATGAAAGACATGTAATCGCAACAAATTTCCGTAAGGATCAATAAAGCAGTCTTAGTCTTAGCTAGCATTGAATATCACTAAACAATACTATTGCTTTTAGAATTATAATCTGAGTGAGCGATACAGATCATTGACTTCTTTAAGAGTCTGCAATAGAAGACAGCCGTTGGGTTGTTATTGATATGGCTTAAAAAAACTTATCAAGTTTAAAACAATTTAAACTCAATCAAACATTGTAACATTAAATGGTTTTTTAAAAAGGCTTGTCTTTGTGTTGTATTAGTGGTGTATATTGATCATCGCGAGTAGAGAAGCCTCTATAACATGAAGGCTCAAGTTTTCCCAACAAAATCCTAAACTTGGTACAGACAAGGAAAATATATCTCTGAATGTCTTTTGTCCTCGTCAAACTGATTGAGTCTGTAAAAATGTTTGTTTGTTTGTTTGTTGTTTGACATGTTTCGGATGTTCCTTCAGAGTTGAAGATAATTACTTCCTAGTCCAAACCTCCCGCAGGCCGACGGGGGATGGCAGCGGGCAGGGTTTGAACCCGGGACCATCGATAAATCTGAACGAAAGTCAAGCATGCAAACTGCTGGACCAGGCAGCCATCAGTCTGTGATTGAGTCTGTGATTGAGTCTGTGATTGAGTCTGTGATTGAGTCTGTGATTGGGTCTGTGATTGAGTCTGTGATTGAGTTTAGTGTTTCAACCACCTATAAAGCTACACAGCGTTGTTGTTGGGCTCATGTGGATTTCTGATATATCGTAGACGTTATAGTGAACTTTGTTAGGTCTTCTTTGTTTTCGAACTTTTTCTTACAAATAACATTTTACAAAATATCTTGCTTTTCTACTCAGAATTCATAAATATATACCATACATCATACCTAACTGTCTGTCTGTTTAACTGACAAAACTTTGAACATGGAAAATGGGACACAAAATTAACCAATTGGACAATTAATAAAATTGCTAGAGTGTTTGTGTCTGTTTTACTAAAAGTTTGTTCAGGTTTGAGTAGTTTGAATAAAAAAGAAAAGACGTGGGCGAAGGCGGTGCTCTGAAGCGTGAGTGAAATCCAGACCTCATAAATCAGGCTAAAGGAAAGAAACCTCCAGAGGACCATTAATTTCAAGACAAAAAAGAAACCACAAAGCTACAACAGCATTAAGATTAATCTCTACTCAGGCTGTATTTTGTTAGGATAGGATGAAGTGTCCAGAGTCGGTGCTACGCGACCCTTTCTTACAGGACCAAATGAAGTCACGAGACTGTTCGATATAAACTCGATGACTTTTAGAGGGTCGGAAATGTGCATGGCTGCTTGGCAGAACAAGCTAAGTATCTCTGGTTTAGCCATCTAAATATTAAATTGGCATGAATCAGTAGAATAACTCTTAAGAACTTAGAATGAATATTATATTTTTTAAACGAAAAGTCAGCTAATTACAATAAAATATGATAAATATATATAAATAAAACAAATAAATAAATCTACCACTGATAAATCGATTCAAACATGCATTCTCAAATGTCAGTGTTGTTATTTATACAGACATAATAGCGTTGTCTCTGGAGGCACATTTTAATGTCTGATACAACCATAGCGGACAGGATCAAACCCTGTCTAAGGTAGCCACGTAGTTAGTGATTGAACAGAGACAACTTCATGTTCGTTATAGCGAGTAGTTTGTTCTTCCACTGGAAAAAAATGATAATGATGTTGGTGAATGTCTTTTAAAAAGAATTGAAAACTTAAGATCTAAATCAACAAATTGAGACCCTAAAAACTGTCGAGTTTCATTGTATCCCTCGTGAAAAGTGCCCATCGAGCCCACATCTTCTCTACTCCAAATCTACGAGAAAACTGACGAGGGCTGCGCTACCCCGCTAGACGCCCCGGCGCCATTATTTATCCTTAAGCCGCTTATTTATCCGTAATTAATTTCACACGCCCCGCCCACCTTATTAGCGACTTGCAAGCCCTTGTCAATCATATCGCTGCAGGGGGGCCAACCTTACCCCCCCCCCCCCCCCCGCCATTCCTCAGTAGCCCCTAGCCTCGGGGAGCTGGTCTATTGTCACTGCTCATTGAAACGTCTTCGCATGGTAACGTTAAACTTGGGGGAAATGTGGCTAAGATTGGTGTTTAGGGGGCCAGGCCTCGGTTCATAGCGTTGTCTGGGCTGCAAGCAGTGAGGGGGAAGACTTTGGTCACGGTAAGGTCTACGTGATGAAGTACTTTCAAATCTTGATGTTTGCTGTTGGATTGAAGAGATGCTGATGAAAATATATGTGTCGATACATCGAGTCTGTGTGTGTATGTTGGTAAATGCTCTATTCACTGTATACTCTTCTTAAACTTGAATGTGTCAACAGGCATGATGGTACTGCAATTCATCGACCGTAGATACTTCTCGAGTAAAGAGTCTATGGTACATAAAACATGAATCTTTCTCGTAACCAGATCAGTCAGCACTGCCCACATCCCCTTTTCTGATTCCCTGCTATCAAGATTAAAAAAAATAGAGTAAATATGTAAGTAACTGTAGTAAAGAATAGTCGGAAATTAAAACTAATCGTATTGGGTAAAGACAGAAACTCAAGGTAGTAGATCTAGATCAAATTTACACACTGTCTCACAAGATAGAACCTCCTGTATTCTTAATCTTTTATTGCGGAGATAAGAGCGATGTATTTTTACCAAGCTTTTGTCAACTCACTCTGTCTGTCTGATAAAAGGTTTGTACACGTTATTTCTCCCACACCCAATTTCGGATTAAGCTGAAATTTGCACAATTATTTCTTTTACCTGACAACACAAGAATCAAGGAAAAAAAATAGTTAATTAACTATTGGTAATTAATTATTTTGTTTGGTATCTTGAACAAGCGAAAGAAATCGTACTAGACGAATTTGGTAGTATAACTTGGATTAGTTCCCTTGAGGACTCCGAGATCTCAGTGAACATTCTATTTTATGCACTTACAAAACTTGAACTGTAAACGTTCACGGAGATACCACCATCTTCCCTCCTCCTTTCACAACTATTCCAGACCAAGTGATAGGATCAGAACGCATTATGAAATCTAAAAGCTAAACAAAAACAATTGGTAAAAGTATTTCTGTTGCACAGATTTATATGACTAGGACATGCAAGTAGATTAGCACATGACTGGGTCCAAACTAATTGATACAATTACATTTAAAATAAGCTTTGTTTTTTTTTTTAAAGTTTTTTTTTTTGCTTTTCTTGTTCTTTGGGTAAATGTTAATTAACATCACGAGTCCATTAGTATATCAGACATGCTCTATCCGTAAGAGTATTACATGAGCCAGTTCCCGCCCTTCCAATGTCGTCTGCCATCTTTTAAGCTCGGGCCAGATAGAGACCCTTATACTATGACCTCCACAACGCTTCTTGTGTCCGCCTCTTTTCTTTTTGCCAGGTGCTGCTTCTTTTTTTTATAATGACTTTTCATGATTTCATATCCATACCACTTAAGGATCAAGTTAACTTTTGTTTAACCATCAAAACATTGCACGTTGATATCTACTGGCAATACACAACCTTAGACCGAACTATGAGGCGAGAAAAGAAATCTATGGACATAGAAAAAAGCGATGGCCTCAGCTCTGGAAGAAAAGTGGGCCAATCATGAAAAGGCTAGTTTCTCTTCCATCATATCAAATGCCAACTTTACCTGCGAGATTAAATAATACTTATAAGGTGGCATACTAAAAAAAAAAACAAGTACCTAACTTGGTGCCTGATAAGTCTAAACTGACGTTACAAAAGTCCTTACTTTAATAAAGACACCGGAACAAAACTGAACACGGATTGAAGTAAAGAAGCCAATTGAAAAGCATTGCTTTAAAAAAAAACAAAAAACTCTGTGTAGGTTACCACCCGTTGAGTTCCTAGTATTTGTCAGACTATCGCATATGTTCACGTGGTATGTTCGCGTGATTTTATCTTTGCTTCTGTGTGAAGTGCATGTGTCCCAAAACAAAATATATTCCAAATAATCTAATTGCTCTATGAAGCAATCGAATAATTTCTTTGTAGAATTTTTTTTTTCTTTTAGAAATTATTTCCATTTTCACCTGGTTGCTTGTACCCTAAAAAAAATGCGATCCAGCTTGTTAATAACTAAAATAATCACAAAACATGATTGTTATTAACCATGATTTAGTCTTGCTAATTGTACATAATTCCTTGAAGCGTCTTGTCATGGACTCCACGGGAGATCTTGAGCTTGAGGGGTGGATGCATAATGGAACAAGATGTTACGATTAGTTCCGGTCCACAAATCTGTTCTTCTTGCTGGCTATGTGCTGGCCCGAAAAGCCCATTTGTTTAATTATTTTTAAAGTTCAAATTACATTTATCCAAATGTGCTGGCAGAGCTAGTCTGCCCCCTGGTTGCCTGGTCACAGGGCCGGATTTATGTATGTGGAGGCCTCAGGGCAGAATTTTTGTGCCTTAAGCTGAGCTTCCTCCAGTCACTAAGTTGCTGTCCCGTCATGCCTGTCTTCTTCATTTGGGTACACGAGGATAGGACAAAATCTGAAAAGCAGGCACAAAGCCAATGTACCAGTCAAAATAAAGAAAAAAAAGAGGAGCTCCATTCTTAAACTGGGCACATGAAATGTGCGTACTTTACAAACTGGACAAAGTAGACAGGCTCAAAGTAGACATTGCCGCCCTCCAGGAAACTCGTTTAGCTGACTCTGGCTAAATCAAAGAAAAAGACTACTCCTTCTTCTGGCAAGGCAAAGTCGAAAGTGAAGTAAGGGAACATGGCGTTGGTTTCGCAGTTAAGAACACACTGCTGAACCCAGTAGAGCTGAAGTGCAACGGTTCAGAAAGACTCCTATCACTACGCCTTAACGCATCTATTGGACATAACTTTGATAAGTGTCTACGCTACTACTTTGAGTTCCACACCAGAGGCCAAAGACATGTTCTACGACAACCTTTCGTCTGCTCTCAGTAAAATCCTAAGTACGGAACAGGTCATCATCCTTGGCGACCTCAATACACGCGTTGGATCTGACAACTCTGCATAGGACAGCTGTATTGGGCGTTTTGGTGTCGAAAAAGTAAATGAAAATGGACAAAGGCTCCTCAAAGTTTGCTCACTACACTCCCTCGTCACTAATGCCTACTTCAAGACTAAACCACAGCACAGAGTATCTTGGCGGCACCCTCGCTCCAAACACAAGCGCCAACTAGATCTAATCATGGTAAGACAAAAGTGCTTAAAATCTGTCAAGCTTGCCAGGTCCTGGGGGGTGCGGTGGCTGAGCGGTAAAGCGCTTGACTTCCGAGGTCAGGGGTTTGAATCCTGCTGAAGACTAGGATTTTTAATTTCGGGATCTTCGTGCGCCTCTGAGTCCACCCAGCTCTAATGGGTACTGACATTAGTTAGGGAAAAGTAAAGGTCTGAAAGGGTAACTTTATTTTTTTACCAGGTTCTATCACAGTGCAGACTGTGACACAGATCCCTCTTTGGCATGTTGTAAGATCAACCTTCTCCCTAAAACAATCCAGTATACCAAGCAGATTGGAAGTCACCAATTGGCTGTAAGAAAGTAGTGTCACCCTGATCTCCAGATACAGTTTGCGGAATCTTTTGAACGCGACTACAAAAGTGCTTCTGGAAATACAGCAACATAAAAATGGGAATACCTCAAGTCCACCATACAAAAGACTTCCCCGGACATCTTTGGAAGAAAACTTACAAAGCCAAACGATTGGTTCGACTCTAAACAAACTATACTAGCACCTGTCTTCAAAGAGAGATGCACTCGTTACATACAAGACAAAACCTACCCAATGCAATCTGTTAACTCTGAAAGAAGCTAGAGCCACTGTGCAGAAGACAGCACAACCTACACAAAACAAGCGAGGAAAAAAAACTCTTTCCACTTGCGCTGCCTTCGAAGGATCTTAAAAATAACATGGAAAAAAAAAAGTGTAATACTGAGATCCTTTCGAGAACGGGCCTTCCCAGCATCCCAACGGTCCTCAGGCAACGCCGCCAGTGCTGGCTCGGACATGTTCGCCGGATGGAGAACAATCGCATCCCAAAAATCATTTTGTACGGGCAACTTGCACCTGGCTCAAGAAAAACTGGTCGCCCATACCTCCGTTACATTGATGTGATAAAAAGGGAATTAAAAATCAGTGAACATTGATACTGACCATTGGGAAGACATAGCCTTAGACCGCACTAGTTGGAGAGAGACGGTGACCAAGAAAGCTATAGACAGCGAGAAAACATGGGCCTCGATTCCTGAAGAAAAGCTTGCCACACGGAAAATGGCCGGCTCTTCTACCACCAAAGCGAAAGCCACCTTGACCTGCAATATATGCGGACGAGTGTGTCTCTCCAAAATAGGGCTCCTCAGTCATATGAAAAAGTGTTCGAGATGAACCATAGTCGTTTCACGACTGAAGGTGGCCAATGAATTTTAACAAATATTATTTTTATAATAATCTATCTGGCTAGCGTTTCTTTTCTGTTTTAACATGAAGACACAATACTGGATTTTGTTTCTCTCTAACCTTAACCCTTCTACCAAGTTCATTTAATGTATCTCTCTCTTTCTCACTCTCCCACACTCTCTTTCTCTCCACCTCTTTCTCTCTCTTGCCAGTTCTCTCACACTTAACCAGTCATCCATTCGATCTTAGTTATTTTAACTAATTGCAAGTAATTAAGCACCCGGCAAACAGCTTCATATCTCAAGGACACCGCGGAGACGCCCACGAATCAATATGAAACGAGTCACAGGGACTTAATAGGTGAAATTCATGACAGCTCCACCTTTGCCCCGCCCCCTCGCCCACCTCTCGGCATTATCTCCCCCCGCTAATCACTTTATCTAAACCAATATAACAATTTCAAAACTAATTTACTTGAGTTCCGCTAAATGTCACAGAAAATGTGGAACATGTTTCTTGTCAGCCGCCCGGAGGGGGACGTTCCAAGTCCCCACTCTCGTGAAGTCGCAAAGCTCTCACGTGATCTCGCGTGGTGAAGTTTTTTTTAAAAAAAAACGCCTGCTGGAGACACGTGACAGGACCATTTCCCCTCTTCTCCCACCCACCCCCCCCCCCAATCTTACTTCTCACTCCTCCGCTTCCCCGCCCATCAATTGACTAAATGTGAATAATTTCTCTTAAAAGTGGACCAGAAATGCTTGAACCAAATTATGAGTTCAGTTCTTGTGTCACACAGTCTCCAAACTAAAAACAAATAAGCACTGCTATGAATCCATTTGATATCAAGTTTTAATAACCAAAGTCTGAGGCCTTGAGCCTCGGTGTTACAGTGTCTTCCCTTGGGTGGTAGTACTTCGTTTAGTGAGACTGGAGCCGAGTCTCAGAACGATGTCTATCAGGATATAAGATGACTTTTTGTCTTGGATAAGGAGAAATTATAATCTCAATGTCCTGACGAAGCACTACAGAATCTGTTAGGAGCTGAAGATCAGGAATCAAAGTTATCTTAGAATAAATTTCCAGGTGAGAATCCTAATTGTTATATCAAGTTTTACGTTACAAGTAACGCTTTAGTAAACCTCATTCTAAATGTTCACATTAAGTAGTCATTAACTCTTTTGTCACTTGTCGTTGGTACTGGACGAGCATTTTCATTTGATATCATTTTCTGATTTATTATTCTAGTGATATAATAATGTCTAGATTAACCTCTTTTCATGTGTAAGTTCACGTATTAGTTGTTTTTTTTTAATTAATGATTTTCTATTTATTTTTTGTTCTGTTTTTGTTTCATTTAATAATAGCTTTCCCTAATCTAATAGGACTCATTGGTATATTTTTGTCTTTGTACATGGAATAAGATTTTTTTTTTATATATATTAATTTTTTTTTGAAATTCTATTTTAAAAGCTTTCTAATCAAGTTGCTAAAAGAACATTAATTTCTAATAAGGTGTAACTATTTTGATTGGATTTTCTCTAAATTAAGTAGCTGTAGTAACTGTGTTATGTTGATTTTTCCTTAGGTTTTTATTTGACGTAATATATCTTGTTCTTAAAATTAATCTGGCAAATGTCTCCTTAGCTTCACCCCTAGCTCTCCTCCCAGACAGACAAACCTTTATAGCTAAGACACAAAACCTTTAAAGCTAAGACACAAAACCTTTATAGCTAAGACACAAAACTTTTTAGCTAAGACACGAAACTTTATAGCTAAGACACAAAACCTTTATAGCTAAGACCCAAAAACTTTTAGCTAATACACACAAACTTTATAGCTAAGACACAAACACTTTATAGTTAGAACACACATGTATACACACAGTTTATATATATTGTTGACCTTCAGTTCTTCCAAACTTCGACCAAAGCAACTAATTAAATATTTATTTTATTCAATTTTCTGCTCATTATATTTATTATTATTTTTCAAGAATAAATTTTTTTTTGCTGCTATGTTGACATCGTACCGTATTATGTAGCTTTAATTTAGTTCACTTTACTTATAAACTATCACTAGTAAACAATTGGTAGGTAAAAATGTGACTGAAATTCAAACTACTTTTACATTTTAATGATTAATATATTTTGGTGTACTTAACAGAAGAAAATATAAAAAATATTTTTTTGGACAAATCATGAACTTATTTTGTTAGGTAGCTAATAAATAAAACTACATTTACCTAGTATTTTATTTCGATCGTAAAGAACAATGGTTTTTTTTTTTTTTAGTTTTTATAATTAATTTTATAGTTTAAAACTAAGTTTGTTAATTCTCTATATATAAACCCTGCAAAAATAAAAACAAACAAAGGTCAGGTAATCTAAATAGTGACAATGTGTGACATAAACTTGAACTTATACGTTCTGAATAAAAAGTCACTCTAGAACTCACCGTATAGAGTTAAGTTTTCAATTTTCTTCCTATACATGTTTTCATTAGAAAGAAACATAATTAATAGATCGACTATGTAGTTTCAAAACAAAACAAAAACAGAAATAGATTCTAGTATTGTAGAGGACTACACAAAAAAGAAAGCCATTTATCCGAACGATGTCAATTTAACTATTTTATTGTTAAAAACCATTATTTCTCTCTCTATATATATATATATTAATATTGATAAAAAAGTTATAGAGATAAAATATAATTTACTTTTGCGAATTATTAGGTAATCTTTAAATGACCATAATTCTGCTTAATTTTAATTCTTAAATGCAAATTACTTTATATTTCAACACAACAAATTCATCCACTTAATAAACAGATTAATGTATTATATAAATGTAGTTTTATTAAAATAAATACATGCAAAGCTATACCGGAATTACTTACGCTGTTAGTTTTATATCTTACTAATAAATAATATGCAATTAACGACAACAGATAGAGGGCAACAATAACAATTGTATAAGACATTTACATTTTATATACAAAGATTATAGACCGACATTTAGAACTTATAGAGGAACAGAATTTCGATGAAAGAAGTCTCAATTCAAAATCTACAAATTTAATTTGTCAGATTTTAATGAAATATTGAAAAATCCTTTAACAACATCACTTCCTGCAAGTTAATTTACATACGTTACATGTTTATTCTTTGTCTAATCAAAATTAGAATAACAAAGCTCATGTCTACCTGAGACAAGCAAAACAACAGTACAATCCAGCAATATACGTACGGATCTTAAACAGCAGAGAGTTAAGTCTAAGCAGTGCCGAACTTAGATTTAATTAGGCCGTAAATTGTTTTTGAAGATTAAGGCTCCCTTTAAAAGTCCAGATATTATATGTCAGTGCCAAATAAGATTTTCGGAAGCCTAGAAAAGTAAAAATAAAGTAGTAATAAGAAATACAAGGAATGGTGAAACAATGTTTATCTAACGTAAAATCTTATCTTATCTTTGTTTTTGTTTTTTTTTGTGAAAAGTAAAAACTAATTCTGCCAATTTTTTTAGAGCCCTTTAGAAAGTTGGGGTTTCTAGCTTGTGCACCTATACAGAAATCTTCCACTTTAGTCTGGCATCAATTACTGCCTACACCTTCACCTATCCCTTAGTCTGGCGGACCGTTGGAGCACCACACAAGATCTGATATCCGTCTTTCTCCATTCCTCTCTAATTAGAGAAAAAAACAACACTATTTAGTCTTGCATCAATTACCGACTAAACTTTTTGAAAAATGCAATGTAGTCTTGGTAACGAAAAAAAAGCGATGAAAGAAAAACACCAATATTGGCCTTCTAATTTTAGATACCCTCATTGCCAGCCATTGTTCGTTGTTTGACAGTTCTCTTCCAAAACTATCTCTGGATTTGACATGAAAACAAATGAATGAAAAGTACTTGAGCTCAATAAACTGTTTCACTCACTCCCTTTTTTTTTTTTTTCTCTTCTTTTCGCCTTCTTATTAGGTCAATGACTTTTTAAAAATCTCGTCTGCTCGTGTGTCATTTTTTCTCTTTCATTCTGACCACTAGTGATTAAACTTGTCTGTATCGAGGCAAGTGTTCACAGTTCTCACTCTGTTATCCAGTTGACATCATTGTTTTCCTAACATTAAGCCGTAGCAGACGACTTGATTAGGAACATCCGGAAACACTGCGGTGAAGCTTTTTTTTTTTTTTTTTTGGAGAGCAGACTATTATTATCCCGCCGAATTGACGTCACTTGAAGTTGTTTGTAAAAAAAAAATAATAATAATAATAGTCATTGATTTAAATACAGTACTTGAATTAATTATGTAAATGAGGTTTTATATGCTATCCGTTATGATAGCAACTTAGTAGTCAATAAAAGAAGCGAATTGTATTGTTTAACTAGAGACTCAGTTATAGATTTCATAAGTTTTTATTTGTAACAAGAATTATACTTGCTGGCAACAATCAAAGGCAGTGATTAGATGAATAATCCTAGCAAAAGACAGAAATTGACAGAGATCATCGACAGATCATGTGTGGTGCCCCAACGGTTCAAAAGACTTAGGGACGGGTAAAGGTGAAGGTGATAGATGAATACTTTTGATATAACATTTGTTTCACTTTAGGAATGTTTACCAAAGTAATTAAGTTTGTTATAGATCTTATTTTTATTACATAACTATTTGTAATGGTGTAAAGTTATTGAAATGGAGACAGAAGAGTTTTTCTCTCCCACAGCCAATCTCAGATCAAGCAGAAGTTTTGTATAATTATTTCTTGTACCTGACAAAACAATAATCAATTTAAAAAAAAGAATAACCGATTACAATAGTTAATTAACTACTAGTGATAATTATTTTGTTTAGTATCGAACAAAGAAAAGAAATCGTAATTAACAGATGTAGTATGAGTTGAATTTGTCCCCTTAAGGAGTCTTGAGCCCTGAAGAACAATAACCAGTTTATCCGATAAGATAATAATAATAACAAATTCAACCTTCAATGCAGTTAATGTGTCTACTATTCTATGAGGATCTTAGTAAAAGATTTTAAGACATTCTTCACTTGGCTATTTCCGACTTTGATTGAACCCATTTTGAGTAAGGATAAACTAAAATGAATCCATTTTATTATGTGAGCAGCTTATTGAAATAACCACAAACGAGGAACTTGAAATACATGTTTGAACAAGAATACCACAACTTTTGGTTCTAAAAACATATTCCAAGTATATATCCTCCATTATGAGTCATTGTCAAAATGTTTTGGAGTGCTTTCCCGTCTTCCTATAGAGTACTACATGGAGTACTACAGTGCAGTCATGAAACTTATCAGAAGTTAAAGAAACCGACAAAAGTTAAGCTCGTTCAGATTCATATTTTTCTTAGAATTATTCATCAATACGTTTAAAGGCAAAAAATTTTCAAAATGTGGAAATATTAATTGTATTTAAAAAAACGGATTGTTTTGAAACAATTCTATAGAGTGTATTTATTTGCAAAGTGAATCCTAGGTCAATCCAACATTACTCTGCTCCTAAAGAAGAGGAAGAGAATTCACAGTGACTTCTATGTCGGAGTATATTCGAGAAATCCAACAAGAAGATGATTCCTATATATATATATTCTAGTATACACAATATAGATGTCATTGTTTCAAAAAGAATGAAGTAAAGGGACTAGCACAGACCTATATATATATCTCTCTTTATATATATATAGTGGAAAACGGAAACAAATTCTTATCTGATAATAATCAGATCACAAACCTATATATATATATATATATATATATATATATATATATATATATATATATATAGAGAGAGAGAGAGAGAGAGAGAGAGAGAGAGAGAGAGAGAGAGATTGTAGGTAACTCTATTTCAAGCTGTAATTCTAGGACAATCGGCCTTTTCTTTCTTAGAAAATTAACGATCTTTAGTTTTCAAAGTTTAGAAATAATGCAATACAATTTTGTGTATTTTAAATAGAATGAAAATTATTAATATTAATTACAGAACTATATAATTACGCAAATCTAATATATATAAACCCATTTCCGGTTACTTTCCATTGAGATAATATGTGGACAATCCTAGATCAAAATAATTTAAGTCTGTTGATTTTTATCATCTTATGATTTAAGATTGTACTTCTAAATAGATTGATTACCTAAATCTTTCTAGATGTAGATTATGTATATAAAAATGGTAAAATAATAATTATGAGACGAGTATGCTCTTATTTTTTGATTTTCAATTACATAGGTTAGGGTTTAAAAAAAACTTTACTTCTTATAACTACTTTAGAAAACAACGCCTTTTTTCTGCTTTTTAGCGGCCCCCGATAGGGGAAAAGACGCTATTAGTTTTGTGCGAAATGTCTGTCCGTCTGTCCTTCTGTCCGTCCGTCCCGTTAGGATCTCGTAAGCTAGAAAAGATTTTGAAAATCCGACATCACAATATTTTAGACCATTGAAAGTTCTGATGCAACGGCTACTTTTTTTTTCTGAAAGCGAAAAATCTAATTTTTAAAATCAGTTATGCAAGCAGTTTTTTAAAGATAAAAAGCTAATTAGTATGCATTATAAAGTAGACCTAATTTAGAACAAATAGTAATCTTATAAACTTCATTTTCTTGCTGAGAACTAGGTAGCCTCACGATGCCACGCTAAACAATTACATTATGTAAAGACCAGGAGAGGCTCGGTAAAGCGCTTAGCTTCCGAACCGTGAGTTCCGGGTTCGAATCCTGGTGACGACTGGGATTTTCAACTTCGGAATCCTTGGGCGCATACGAGTCTACCCAGCTCTAATGGGTACCTGACATTAGTTGTTGAAAAGTAAAGGCGGTTGGTCGTTGTGCTGGCTACATGACACCCTCGTTAACCGTAGGCCACAAAAACATATGAACTTTACATCATCTGCCCTATAGACCACAAGGTCTGAAAGGGGAACTAATTAGGCCAGGTTCACTTCTAACTTTGCATTCACTTGCACCTATCCTTGATCTGCAGCACCATTGGGGCACTAGACAAGATCTGTCAACCTTCTTTCTCCATTCTCATCTCTCATTTGTCTTTGATATAATTTCATTTGGATGTTCTTTCTGAAAATATTTAAGCCTGCCTGGGTGGACCACTTCGGGGGCCGATTTTAAGTTTGTGTGTGGCTGTCTTTGTAACCTTGTTAAAAAGTTTTTCACGTCATCTGAGTAGTGTTAGAGATCTCCATGTCCTGTCTAAGTATAATATATATATATATATATATATATATATATATATATATATATATATATATATATATATATATATACATGTGTGTGTGTGTGTGTGTGTGTGTGTGTGTGTGTGTGCTTGTGGGGACTAGATTGAGTTAAATAATCTAGGTAACGTTAAAAGCTGAAGTTGATGAATGTTATTAGAAAACAAACAAACTGCATCAGCAGTGCCCTTGGACAAGACGTGCATTATTTTTCCTAACCTCATCACGTCTTTACAAGTCTTGGACTCCAGCTTCAGCTGTGTCCCGAATGACCACATTCATGCCGAACCCATTTATTTTAGGGACAAGTACATTATAGTTGGTTTTAGTTTGTTTGTTTTTTTATTTTTGTTGTTGTTGTTTTTACAATACAAGTCAGAACTTTATGGAGGCTGGGTGGTTGGAACCAGAACGCTGATCTCAAAAACGGCTCTAAAGATTTTTCTAGAAATTTAACAGTTGATGTATATCGTTGAGACAAGAATGACTAGCTCGTTGGCCACACAGGGAAAACTCTAGTTTGACTGTTATTAATTTTCAAGTAAAAAATGAAATACATTTAATTTTGGATAGAGAACTAGACCTAAGTCTAGGTCAGTGGTTCCCAGACTTTTTTTGGCTTGTATACCCCTTGCCATCTGGTCCTATATTGCTGAAAAGCAATTTTGCTAATTTATGAACTTCAAAGGTGTGGGTTTTTTATATTGATTTCTAATGTCTTAGCGTGAAAACTGAAAAGTATTAATAACCACATGCATGGCCGTAGATGGTGAGGGGGGTTCCGTGGTGCCTAAAATCCCCTCACCGAAAAAAAAATCCTGGCTACAACCATGATCACACGTAAGTTAACCTCATTGAATTTATGAAACAAGTCTGTTAAATATGCAATGTTTGATTTCCTCATGGTTAAATTTGAACTTAAAATTAGATCGCTTACTTTTAAGACTCCGATACAGTGTTAAAAAGGAAATACAAAATTTAGATACAAACTTCTCGTCACCATCATACTTCAAAGTGAAGGAGCCACGGATGAAATTAATCTTCAATTTATCAACACATTTGCGCAAGTCATCGCGTATTTAACGTCTTTCTTGGGTTAACTGCGGTAATAACAAATTATAGATCTTCAAGCAATCTACCACTTTTTCACTATCCACAGTAGAACCCGACTAAGAAAGGGGCTCGTCCGTTGCTACTGATATAATAGTTAAAGGAAGTGACTTTTCTTTATAGTAGTCCGTTAGTGTCAATTATCAATTTTTGCACAAGAAGTTTTTCGTGGATTTCTTGATCCAGAATAATATGAATATTGGCCAATAAAAAATGTTGAGCTTGTCCACTTGTATAAAGAAATATATCCTTTGCAAATAATTACATAAGAAGCTTTCAATGTCATAACTCATGTCATCAATAGACTTTTGAATAGTTTTGCTTCTTAGAGAATTCTTTAATAATATCAGAAATAGGTTTCTATACAAAATAGTTTGTAAAACTTCTTCAGCGGATGACAAATTTATTTTTTTCGCCTCTTGTGTGATGTTTTCCAAATTTCGCAATCAGAATAAGATATTTACAGACACTTGCAGATCATGGGCGTAGCCGGGGGGGGGGGGGGGTTGGGGTTCAACCCCCCCCCCCCCCCGATCGGAATTCAGTGACTGATTTTTTGCTTTAATTTTGTTTATTTTAGGTGACATTTTAATACTAAATCATCACTTACCACAGTACAGCCGAAGGGGTTTTGAGTTAAAAACTCTCTGCTAGGGGGTTTTGAATTTTAAAAACCCTACCAGAGGGTTTTTAGTAAAAAAAAACCTATCAGGTGGTTTTGAGATAAAAATCCCTCTACCAGGGGGTTTTGAGTTTAAAACCCCCTACCAGGAGTTTTGAGTTTAAAACCCCTTACCAGTGGTTTTGAGTTTAAAACCCCCTACCAGGGGTTTTGCAGTTAAATCCCCCTCTTCTATCAACAAAACTACAAAAAAATGCAAACGACAATCCCCAATTCCAAGAAAACAGCTAAGAAAGATTTTGATTTAAAACCGCCTCCAAAAATTACGATAAACCCACTCTCAATATAAAAAAAAGCAAATTACACACTCAAAATTCTATCAGCGTAGCCAAAGGGGTTTTGAGTTTAAAACCCCCTGCCAACCGGGTTTGAAGCTGAAAAATACCTCTTCAATATTAAAAAAAAAAAAAAAAAAAAGGACGCACTCAAAATGCTATGAGCGTAGCCAAAGGGGGTTTGAGTTTAAATCCCCCTTCAGACGGTTTTTATGCTAAAAAGTACCTCTTCAATATAAAAGAAGCAAATTACACACTAAAATTCTTTGAGTGTAGCTAAGCTAATGAGGGGTTTTGAGTTTAAATCCCCCTCCTCTAGATGGCTTTTTTTTAAATTTAAAACCCTTTCAGATGGTTTTGAGTTTAAAATTCCCCTTCAGAGCGTTTTGAGTTGAAAACCTCTCACTTCAATATTATTTTAAAGCAAACTACAGTCACCAAATCTATGACCGTAGCTAAATGAGGTTTTGAATTTAAATTAAAAAAAAAAAAAAAAAAAAAACTCCAGAGATTTTTTATTTTAAAACCCCTCAACAGATGAGTTTGACGATAAAACTTTTATTTTTCGATATAAAATCTAAAGAGAAATACAGGCATGTAATTCCAAGAGCGTAGTCATGAGAGGTTACACGTTTCTACCAGTGACTGGGCTTCATTAATAAAGTTTGAATAGTCATCTGCCGAAATTGAAAAACACTAAATGTGGCTCAACAAAGATGGCTAAGACAGATTTTACGAGTCAGTTATAGAGATCGGGTCTAAATCAAAGAAATCATATGCCGAACCGGGAGTCAAACGCTTAGAAGGTTGTGACAGAGCGTCGCATGAGGTTTTGCGGGACATGTTCTCCGACAAAATGAATTACGCATAATAAGAGTTGCGGAAACAGCTTGCTGGAAAATGCGCCGAACGACGCGAAAAGGGTCTAAGTCAGTAAGAATAGCACATTAGGTTTTTGAAATAAAACTTTTTAATAGCAAGATAATGCACTGTAGATACCTCAGAATATGCATTTTGTTGGCTTTCAATACCAGAAATAGTGCTCGGCGGCGGGGCTTCGCCCCGCGCTGGGGGAGCTCGCAGTGCAAGGGCGGGGAGTCTACAAGATTTCCACTAATTCCAGGAAGAACTTATTCTAGGGCACAATAAACGTCTTCCGAAAGGGTCAGAATGTAATAAAGATTAATTATGTACACGCACACACACACATATGTATATAAAAAATCCTGGCTACGCCCATGTTGCAGATGATCTTTTTCTTTTTTTTGTCTACTGTAGGTCTTTTCTCAACTTTAGTGTTGCTTGTTCAAAAGTTTTTCAAATCTTAATACATTCTATCAGGGTGGCACCGTCTCAACTGATCTTCCAAAGTGGTTCCAAAGTGTCGTTAAATAAAATTGTGCTGCATTAAAGGCACAAGGAAAGAAGCACAATTTTCAAAAATTAACACCACTTTTTAATTTCATAATTCGATTGGGCCATGTTAAATTTTAGTTCCCTGTAGACCAAATTAAGCTATGTAAATGAGGTATTAAAATGATTTTAATAATTAAAATCATGATTAAAATTTAAGGCTTACCTATGATAAGGTATACATAGTTTATATTTCTATAAGATAATGGAAAATTCCATTATTTTAAGATTGTAATTAAAATCACTACCTACTTAAATCGAGATCCACTCTCGTAAACCCTCATTTACATCTTGTAGACCCCCAATTCTTTTTTTCGCTTTCGTTGATCCCTCGGAAATCGTCGTAGACCCCAAGGAGCCAATATAGACTAATTTGGGAATCGCAGGTATAGATCCAACAAAGTTTTTTTTCAAAGAACTACCACGTTCTTGAAAGGATTATCGCTTTCGGGAATTTCGAATGTAAGGCTTTATTCTTTTATGTCAATGGCTTTATAATAAGTATTTAAAATGTTTTTCCTGTTTATGTTAGCGGTGACACACTTAACTTATGTCACAATCGGAAGTTCAAAAAGGCAGATAGGACAGAGCGAAGTTTTCCTTATACAATAAAATAAATCTGTCTAAACTGTTCTCTGTGTTACATTTATTTGTAAACCACCAATCAAAATCTCTCCTCAGTCGGTCACGTGATGATGACCAGTATGGGGATGCAGACGACCAGATTCCACAGCATCGAGGCCATCCTGGGTCTGTCCGCTCAGACAAACGGTAACTACCAGCACTCCGGGACGTCAGCAAGCGTCAACCATCGAACGACATCTCCGTCCAGCAGTCTCAACAGTAAGTAACAAAATAATATTCAAAATTTTCTAAAGCTTTTAGATCTATATTTTAAAAAAAGACAGAAGGAACATAATGTTTAGGTCACTAATTAGCTAAGACATAAAGAAGGTCTACAGTTTGGCATGTATCTACACCAATTTGATAATAAAAGGTCAAGTAGTTTGGATGCATCAGCATTATGCAAATTATGAAATATATTGATGCTTAATGGCAGAGGTAGTATCTTTCATCTTTGGTGAATGTTCATTCTTTTTTACAAAGATTATATCAGCTCATGCTCTCTGTCTGATAAAAAGTTGGATAAAGTTGGAATTTTTCACAATTATTTTTTGTACTTGGCAAAACAAGAGACAACAAATAAATTAGTCCATTAACTATTGTTAATAATTATTTAGTTTTGTATCGAACGATGGAAAGAAATCGTACTTGAGAGATGTGGTGATATAAGTTAAATTAATCCCCTTGAAGATTGAAAAAGTGTTTTAATGCATTTAAAAAGCGATCACGGTATTTAAGTAAAGTTTCCCATTTCAGACCTTGCGATCTATGGGGCAAATGATGTTAAGGTTATCTGTTTATTTTGCCAACAGTTAACAAGCAGGGTGTTATGTGGCCAGCACAACGACCAACTGCCTTTACTTTCCCCAACTAAAGTCAGGTACCCATTAGAGTTGGGTGGACTCTGGGACGCCCTAATAATCCCGAAATTCAAAATCCCAGTCTTTACCGGGATTCGAACCCAGGAACTTAGGTTCGGAAGCCAAGCGATTAACCATTCGATCACCTCGCCCCCACGTATTATTTACACAATTTCCCTCTTCTCCTACCCTCCCTCACCTTCCCAACTGGTCCAGGCCAGTGATTGGATCATAGCGAACCGAGAAAGCTGAAAACATGAAATAGCGCTGTAAAAAAATTGTAAAACATATTTGCAATCGCACAAATTTATTCTCGTTGATGTAGATCTAATACACATTTAATTACGGGACTGATCCAATATAAATGGATACAATTATACTTAATGTAAGTTTTATTTTTTTATTGAAGTAGTTTGTATGTTGTTCTAGTTTGTTTATTTTTTCTAGTTTGTTTAATCATCCCAGGTCACTTCATCCCCCGGTCATTTCACCCCCGGTCATTTCACCCCCCGGTCATTTCATCCCCGGTCATTTCATCCACCGGTCATTTCACCCCCCGGTCATTTCATCCACCGGTCATTTCACCCCCGGTCACTTCATCCACGGTTATTTCATGCCCTGGTCATTTCATCCACCGGTCATTTCATCCCCCGATCATTTCTTCCACAATTAAATATTTTTCTTTTTCATTGTTTAATTGTGCTGTTAAGGCTTTGACTTTAAGCCTTGATTTCATCTTATAAATATGATTATGTAGAATGCTTGAAATTTTTAGACATGTTACTAATGCATTTATAGTGTTTCCTCTTCCACTTTGCATTTTTGATGAGAAATCTTCTAATATATTGTAAATATGGGTGTGTACTTAGCTATAGCGCTTCTATTGGATGTGGGCATGTAATATTATAATATTATCCTGCGCATGACGTAATGATTAAAGGCCAAGGTTTGGTGGAAGTAGTGAAAAATCATTTGAGAGATAGAAGTGTGATTACAATAATTATGACCTTGCCGCTGATAACTTATCATCAAAGGCCAAGGTGTGGTGGAAGTACGACCATGTTTCACTTAAGTTTATTTTTCAATCGCTCTTTCTTGAAAATGAGCGCGTCATTTTTAGCCTTGAAATAAGTTTTTATTTTTTCCTAATAGAGGCTGACTTCACCCATCCTCAGGATATCATGTCGCCTGTACTATTTGCAATATGAATCGATGGATTCTCTTCTGTACTTACAATCGATGGCCTATCTATCTTATTGATGTAGATAAACACAAAAACACTTTTTTACATTACCTCTATATTAATACATGTTAAATTTTAAAAAAAAATGATTATATTAAATATTGCTCATTTCATGATTTTTACAATTACTATTTATTAGATAAAATGATCAGATGATGAAAATAACAGGGAATGAAATGACCAGGAATGAAATGACCAGGGGATGAAATGACCAGGGGATGAAATGACCAGGGGATGAAATGACCGGGGGATAAACTGAAGTGACCGGGGATGAAATGACCGGGAACCTAATATTTGATATCTCTTTAATTAACATAGAATCATTTGTGGAAATATGGCACAACTATTCCAAGTCCCTTAATGTTGACCTTAATCCCCATGTATATTGTTTACTGTGTATGGAATGTTTATCTATACAAGCATACGGATTTATATGACCTTCATTATTGAAAGTCAAATAGCTTTATAATATTTATAATGACCTTAATGCTTTAATACAATTGAAAAAAAATAAAAAGAGAAAGATAATTTAATATAATCAAATAAACGTAATGTGATGAGGGGGTGTGTTGGTCTTCATTTCCAAACCTAGAGGACTCGAGTAGGAGATGAGGGATAATCAAAATAAAGTTACTGCCCCTTGCTTACAACTTCACTGTGTCACGTGGCATATTAACTTTCCCCCTCCTCCTCACGACCCCCCCCCCACTCTCCCTTTGTACTTCCTCTCAGTCGAGACCATTCGTTAGAGAAGGCCTGAACACTGACTTGCAACGTCATAACCTGTGGGCAGTTTAGACCAATAACTCGTTACCACAACACATCTGCACGACGTAGCGACGAGTTATTGGTCTAAACTGTCCAGAGGTCGTGACGTTGCACTGTATTGCGTCTGACGTAATATGACATAATGTAAATGCGCCTCGGTCATGGTCATTTAAAAAAAAAGGTATTATTTAATTTAGCACATCATGTATCCATCATTTTAGTGAGAACATAGGAGGGGGGTATCTTGTGGAAAGACATAGCCCGAAAAGAGCCAATGTTCCACTGTCAAAGTCTCAATTTTGTAAGTATTGGATTGATTTAACCACCAAGTAACTAGCATTGCTGGAAGAGCCACATCTATAGACAGCCATTACTTATCGCTCAGAGGCTTTGTTAAGAATAGTTGTACGAACTCATACACAGACGCGTCTCAAATTGACGGGTCATGTTTCATTTCTCCAAGATTTGTCCTTGTCATCTCCGCAGCTTTCACCGTCCGCTGTATATCAAGTCCAGCTGTCTTCCATCCGGGCGGGGTAACACTATGCTAGAATATGTTTCCCTAATGTGGGACAAAAACTCCCAAAGTGAAACTTGTCACTGCGATATAAAGAGCCTTGTCACAACCATATACAAAGGGGAGGGTGATGACTGGGGGGGGGGGGGGGGGGGAGATATAGTCTTTAAAAAAAAATGAACATAAAGAAATAATGGGTAATGACACTAATTTCTACGATTACCGAAAGCCTCACCGCGCTTATATGCTGCAAATAATATGTTTTTTGTTTTTTTTTTCGGGGGGGAGGACCGTTGTCGTGAAGCCCCCGGGGGCTGTTTCGTCGTGCCATGTCCTGACGCCATCATGGCTGACAGGGCCCAGTGTGGGGCTACACACTAGGGCAAGTTAGGCTAATTCCTCTCCCGCCGGTTATATTTAAACGTCACGGCGGGAGTGCTTGGGGGGGGGGGGGGGGCAAGGGTCACATAATCTGAATAATCTTTTTTTTTTCCTTTTTTTTTAAAGACGAAACCGATTGAATAAAGGAGTTATAGGCGTCTCACTTTGGATTAGAGGGAATGGGGAAGGGAGGTAACAATATTTTTTACGTCCAAAACTGCGACGTCTTTCCCACTAACAAACGCGGGCATTTATTCATCCCCTCGCATTAGCCGAAAACGTCTCTAATTAAATTAGTTAAAGAATAAATCATTCAACATAAGCGAATTTTATGCGCGACAGAACCTGAAAGGCGGCTATGCGGAAGCAAGAGCGGGGCCGGACAATGGGTTCGTGTTTTTTACCGCGGGCTTCTTCCAGCAGGGGAGCTCTTCACCCGGGCGGTACAGGGAATCGAAACTGACACCAGGATCCGGTGACGCTGGGGCTCAGACGTGACGAGTTGCTCTTACAGACACGCTGGGGGCATTCAGCCGGGGAGCTAGATAAACATAAGTCGTAAATAGAGAGTGGGCGGTGCCCCCTTCAGCCGCAGTAGACACCAGAAGAAAATCGTAGAAACCGAAGATAGGAATAGAAGAAAGAAAAGAAAAACCCAGAAACAGCAACACAGGACCTCATTGTAGACTCTATAATTTTGTAAACATACTTTGCAAGCGATGGAGCTGTTACTAATAGCTGAGAATGGCTTGGGACAAGAAAAATCATTGATTGGGCAATTTAAACAACAAGCATTGTAAGCCTCTATCAAAGCGGAAAAAAGAGAGGAAAGGGGGGGGGGGGTATGCATACACAGGGTGGAGGGGAAAAAAACGTAAGGGGCGCATGCAGCCATAAACTCGAGATTGCTTGCTATCATCATAGACTTTAGCCTGTGTCTTTGTTTAGAGTGAATGAGGGCGACGTCTTTATTGAACTGCTGATTTGATAGCGTGAACGCCTTACAGTTTTGTGTGTGTTTATATTTAATTCTTTCTCAAAGCAAGTTCTACTTACTTGACGCTGAAAATAACAGGTTTCTGTAATTGCTACAGTCTGGGACAGCCCTATGGCCCCTAAGTTTAAGTCAGACGGTATATTATACATGGCGGCCAGACTCTCTGACGGTACTGTTGGACAAAGGATATTTATTAAAAATGTAGCATTAGGAATGGAATGTGTCGCGTTTCTATTTTCCGCCTGGTTACACATAGAAGGAAAATGTTTGTCCGCCCTCTGAAGTCTAATCCTAAAATTCGTACAAGGCCGCCATATTGTGAACGTCTTTTCATTGAAAGTCTAGACTTTTGGCATCCCTTAACATGTTACAGTGAGTATACACTCATTGCAGCGTTTGGTATTAGACATTTTGAAAGAATACTGATTGACTGTACGTATTTTATTGTAAGGGGAAAATACAAAAAGTCTGTTGTTTTTTTTAGGAATGTTTGTCTGGTATCACTTTTTTATGAGAATCTCTTAAATTTTGGATGTAGAAAGTTGTCACTTCGATTAAGAAATTACTTCGCTATAATTTTAATTGTCTTTTTTTTTTAAACAAAACTGTAGTAATTTTATTTCTTTTGTTTGACTTTTTTCGAATGTTCTTTCAGATTTGAACATTATTTCATCCTAGTCCAAACCTCCCACGGTGATAGCAGCGGGCAAGGTTCGAACCTGGGACTATTCAGACTACAGTCCAGAGCGCATACCACGCATCTTCAGCCAAGAGATGCAATAGATCTAGATTTATTTGAGCTACAGCCACTTTAGAAAGATCTAGATTTATTCAATTTACAGCAAATTTAGAAAGATCTAGATTCATTGAGTGGTGTGGGCTTCTAACTTTCCAACTCATTTTGCACTTAAGTAACATCATCTCTAGCATTCAAAATACGTTGTTACTAAGCACCTAATCCCATAAACTTTTAATGAACTCAGTTTGTCCGCATTAATTAAGCTCTTTATAATTACTTGGTATGCTGGCAGAGTAAAATTGGAAATTTGATCCAAATCCATAAATATTGGGTTTTGCTTTGTTTTTTTTTACGAAAGTATTGATAAGTGCAACTTTTTACTAAGCCAAAAAATCTCTTTTGGGCACTTGACATCACTGTAGAAATTTATTTTTTCTAGCTATTTTTCTTGTAGCACAAAGTAATTGAAATTTAGTTGGAACCATGGATTTCTCAATATGGCATTCTTAACAATGTTTATTTTATGTTTTGTCGAAATCTCTGCCACACTATCCCCCAAAAATATTCTTATCTTTATGCTGCATGTTTTCATTCTATGACAGTGAATGTAGATCTTAAATTGAAGAGTTGAGTTTTAAATCACGAAAACGCGATTGAAAGGTTTAGAAATGCTTGGTAAGAACAAAGTATCATTGGCTTAAAATCAAAGGTCAGTTTTCAACTAAAATAACAAGGGGAGTGAATAGATCGTTTGGAGTACAGCAGTCATTTGAATGGAAATAATATAATATATAGTTTATATTTATAAGAATTTGTGTTCTTTAACTGCCCCTTAAGGTCTGCTCTGTTATATATGATCGCTATTTACACACACACAAAACATACACTGATACACACACATTAGGAAAAGAATAGATGCCTATACTCTCTAACCATACATGACTTTGAAAAGTTCATTACCATACGTTTATTTCAATGAGTTGATAGTAGGGTCCAGTGGTTCCCATTCCTGTAAAATAACTGCAAATACATTGTTACCAAGGAAACGCCACTGAGTTTATGATTTGATTTTAATTTGATTTACTATAACACATTATTAGAAAAATGATCATTTACATTTTTAGGCTAAATGACCATTAACATTGTTAGACTATTTGACCATTAACATTGTTAAACTAATTGACCATTAACATTATTAGATTTAATGACCGTTAACATTTTTTTTGAAGCTTTTAAAAATGTAAATATTTTTTTTGAAAAACAAAATGCTACTTTTTCACGAAAAAAATGATCTGCTTAAATTTAATAATTTTAGTGTATGTAAGTGTATAAAAGATTTCAAAATAGAATTCAGACATTCATAAGAATCCTCCACAGGGCCTCCAGTTTCTTAAATCCGGACCTGGCTAGCGACTACATATATTACATTCGACTGGTTAGTTTATGAACTTCAGCAGCGAACATTCTTTTCAAAGTTCAAAGTTGAATCGTAATATGAAGTGTGCGTATTAGGTACGAGACACTGATCTTTGTCACAGACGATTATGTACATTCTCTAGCTTCTGATCTGCTACAAAAGGGGGGAAAAATTATTTTACAGAACATTGCAAAATGTTTTTTTCAAGGTTGACAGACTATATTGGTGTTTCTGATATAAGAACCTCCCCAGACAGAAAAGTAAACATCTTAACTAAATTCTCTACTGGAAAGAAAGAAAGATAAAAAGATGTTGATAAAAAATGAAAATAAATGAATAGGCGGAGTTTACTTCAAATAAACCAATTGAATCCGCGGATGAAATATCCTTGAAACCCCCGGCGACAACAGTTTACACATTCGTTTCCCCGACACAATAGTGTGGTTTAGAGATTAGCGGTCTGCTAAAGAGATAACTTGAAATCTGAGCAATTTGGGGACACCGTTTCAGTCTTCAATGGCTGAAGAGCACTCGTGATGAAGAAAACTGGGCTGCGTCTCATGATGCGTGCAGTCGTGGTCTCTGTGTTCTCAAAACTTAGCCAAATAGCTACAATGAAAAAAAAAAAAAAAAAGCTGATGTCCCAGAACTTTCTCAAAAGCATTATTTTGGTGACACAAAAGCCAAGTAGCGCAGACAATAGAGGAAGAGCCATCTGAAGAGGACACTTCGTCTTTCTATCTGATCGCCTTCATAATTCTTGGCCCCTGGCAGACACAAAGACAGAAAATTGAATCCCACATCGGCAATTTAAAAATGTGTGTTCTAATAGCAGACGCTGGAAGATATAAGCTCCACAGCTAGAACACTTTCTCAGAGTTACTTTTGGTTCTTGGACTCATTTCTGATTTTTTTGTTGTTGTTTTTGTTGTTTTTGTTCTTTCTTTAGGAAAACGTATTCGGCTCTTAGGTTTTGCACTGCCTCCTATTTAATAAATACATTCAAGTTTGGGTGTAGTCAATGTATAACACATGTACGCAAGCAATTACCTCAAGATCCTCTTAGGTCTCTTGTGACAAAACGCTTTAGGAGACATCAAGCTGAAAAAGTTAGAATAATTTTGAGAGGGGGGGGGTAGTCGCATTTTAAAAAATCTTTAAATTTAACTAATTATCCATATGAGTTTAAATCTGTCGTTTTAAAATGAGTTTGATTGGTAGAGCTGAAAGACAATGGAGAAATCTTGGATGAACACGAAGGCCAGGTAGATGTTGTGTTTTGTTACGTACTCATTCAAGGAAAACGAATTGAACTCTATCATAATCTTTGGCATCAGCTGGGAAACTGTGAGAGTGTAACAACCAGAAAGAGACAGGATACATTCCCCTTTGAAACGAATACATTAAAATAATAGGCAATATATCTAACGGATACCTATAACGAATGTTTTTCTATGTTCCTTTTTTTTCACTATGATTTCTCATTTGTAATATGGCTTCGCGCAATCATCAATCTACAATCTTGATCTAGTCTACTATTTGATATTTCTCAATTCAAATCATTCTTGGAGCTTACACCTACATGCTTGAGCTAGCCGGAAAACCAGTGACTTGACAGAATTTAACTCTTTCTCTCCGTATTATTTCCCACGTTCCGACGGAATAATTCATTTTTACTTGAATAACGTTTTCGTTTGTTATCAGAAAATGTTTTAGTTGGTATAGGGTTAAAGGGGAAAGCATACTCCAATTATAGAACACAAAGTAAAGTTAATAAAATCAAACATTAATTAAATTTTATGAGGTCAAATCAACGATGGTATCGTCAATCAGGAGAGAAAGAGTTAAGTCATTGGTCAACATGTATTTTAACTAGTTAGTCTTAGTGTGTTTGTTTTTGAATGTCATTGTTGTCTATGAACTGACACACATTTATAGTTTATTCTTCTTTGCAGGATTTCAAGACAAGGGCGACAAAAATCGAGGGGCAGCAAGTCTAACACATATTTCCGAGAAAGGACACAACTCTATGAGATTCACCAAAGAAAGTCGATCCAAGCAGCTACACCAAGGGAAGCACCACGGGCACCACAGTCATCGTAGCAGCAATCTCCACGGCCTCGTTCATCGCCCGCCTTCACCAGACGAAGACCTCGGTGACTTCCAGGACGAGGAAGACAGCGATCTGAGCGGCGACAAAGGAAAGTGCAAGAAGAAGCATCGCCGCAACCGGACGACCTTCACCACCTACCAGCTCCACGAGTTGGAGAGGGCGTTTGAGCGGTCACATTACCCGGATGTATACAGCCGAGAAGAGTTGGCCAATAAAATAAATCTCCCGGAAGTGAGAGTGCAGGTCTGTACCATAGGAGCTATTTACCTAGTATGGTTTGCAGACTTTTTATCACGCCACCCTCTTCTCCTAAAACCATAGAATATTTCTTTTTTTTTTACCAAGGTTACATCAACTCACTCTGTCTGGTTAACAAGTTTTACACGTTTTTTCTCCCACACCCAATTTCAGATGAAGCTGAAATTTCGCACAATTATTTATTTTACCTGACAAAACAAGAACCAATTTACAAAAATACCAATTAGTTGATTACTTATTAAAATTAATTATTTTGTTTGGTTTCAATAACCCATCAATCAGTAAGTCTTGTTCCAAATAGTCTTGCTTTAGACAAAGAGCTATTGTCTGTCAAACTCTTCTAAATCTGTAGTTCAAGTTTTATGTTGTTTTTTATTTATTATTTTTTAACTTTCATAAGTACTTCAACAGTATGTATATAACAAGATTTTAAACTCCCCGATATTAATTGGAAACAATATCTCGGTGGTAGGTTTAAACCAAAGAAAACGGTATCAGGAAGGAGTAACCAAAAAAAGGCTTGAAGCCCCCCCCCCCTTTAAAAAAAAAAAGAGGTTAAGCCCAAAAAGAAGGTCTAAGCCTCTTTCCCGAAATTGAGCTTGAAGTCAGGATCGAAATTCATAAAGGGAAAGAAAATCATTTCTGCCCACCGTTTTCTAACGCTATAGCAAGTTTTTAGTCTGAAAGATGTCTGCGAGGTCAGTTATCAAAAACCATTCCCCCCCCCCCCTCCCTTTTTTTATTCGGCTTATCACGTGTGCGATTGGATTATGTAGTCATTGATCTTGTCCACGTGATCCTCTTGTTGCCTCTTCTAAGCACACCGACCGCAAAGGCGTGGGGATGCGAGTCAGCAGAATAAATTGATCGGGTGGGAGATCGTGTGTGTGTGTCCTCAATGCGGACACAACTCATAGAAGTCCGCATCCTTATTTAGGTTACGAAAAATACAAAAAACTGAACTTGTCCTTGACTAACCTTGGATCTAGAACAACAAAAAAAGATATTGGCATGATATTAACAAACAAACAAAAACGACCCGGCATGTCTTTATCAAAGCCGACAAATAAATGTCTTGCAGCCAGAGTATATCTCTGAATGTGTGGGTAGCCTGAGGTCTGACCTACTATCGGAGGATGAACTAGGGGTGACTAGAGGTAGATTGTCGTATCTAAGTGTCCCATCAAGCATTATCCCTCTAAGCTCATATATAGACTCTCTATATCTTAAAGCGTCACTCGCAATAAGCAATGTGGGTACAATACAACAACAAAATCAATGTTCTTGTAATTTTAATGACCTAAAGACTTATGGCCATCCAACCTACAGCCCCACCCACCCACCTTAACCAGCTTAAAAAAACTTTTTTATACCCATGGAGCCTTGTATCAAGCAGCATTTGGGATAAATATGAGTCCGTCATCACGCTTCGCCTGATGACGTCACCAGATCGATCATTTTGAATCCCCCGATTATCGTCCTCTTAGCAAAAACACTCTAGCCTCGCGGTGAGGAGCCATGTTCAACTCAGTAATTTGTATGAGTTAACCCAACATTTGTATTTCGTTTCGTATTTGTATTCTGTTTTTAATTAATTTTTTTTCTCTTCGCTGGACATAGCCTGAGTGCCAACACCTGACAGATAGTCTGTTCTGGTTGACCTAACTTGTTACATACCTGGCATTCAGTGCCTCGATAATTGGGCCCTTCCATGCCCGTCTCCGCCGCTTTAAAGATGAGCTCACGGCTTGTTAATCACACTATCTGATCGTTGACATTAGTGCCGCTACAAATTGATGGTAATTAAGAGGAGAGAGAGGCGTGGGGAGAGGCGGAGGGGGCACTGGAGAGGCTAGCGCTCAATGCTGGCATCATAAAAAAATTAGAGAGGAGACGAGAGAGAGAGAGATGGAGAGAGAGAGAGAGACGGGGTAATTAGGGTATTTCTTTGGTGTTGACGGACCAGAGCGCAATATGTGTATGTGCGTGTAATTGTACTTTAAATATGAAAAAAAAATATTGTCTATAGTGGCTTGAGTTAAGACACACACACACAAACACACACACTCACACACAAATACCTCTCTCCATCATCGCCAAGCAGATGCGGATGTCTGTGACGGCCATCATTAAATTGACGTCTTATGTGTCATTCTAAGACCACTTCCTGTCAGTTAAATGATGACAAGATTGTTAGGGGTTTGTGACAAGTTTAATGTCATTTGAGAAATTAATTAAAGATAATCTGCTGGGCTCGTAGAAAATAAAATCGGGGAGGCTCTTAAAGGAAAACATTTAAATTATTAGACAGATTTTTTTTTGTTGAAGAAGGAAATGGTGGACAGATCTAGAATCGAACCCAAATTAGATAACGTACTAGTTGAATACAACACTTTGGTCAAGTTCGATAATGATTGATTTCTCTTCATCTCTTGTGTGAGAGTCGCTTGCACTATAAAGTAAAAGCTTGAAGATTGATGAATACACCTAGTCAGGTGAACTCCGGTGAAGAAGATTGATGAATACACCTAGTCAAGGGAACTCCGTTGAAGAAGATTGATGAATACACCTAGTCAGGTGAACTCCGTTGAAGAAGATAGATGAATACACCTAGTCAGGTGAACTCCGGTGAAGAAGAGAGATGAATACACCTAGTCGGGTGAACTCCGGTGAAAAAGATTGATGAATATACATAGTCGGGTGAACTCCGTAAAGAAGATAGATGAATACACCTAGTCGGGTGAACTCCGGTGAAGAAGATAGATGAATGCACCTAGTCGGGTGAACTCCGGTGAAGAAGATTGATGAATACAAATTGTCAGGTGAACTCCGTTGAAGAAGATTGATGAATACACATAGTCGGGTGAACTCCGTGAAGAAGATAGATGAATGCACCTAGTCAGGTGAACTGCGGTGAAGAAGATAGATGAATGCACCTAGTCGGGTGAACTCCGTGAAGAAGATAGATGAATACACCTAGTCAGGTGAACTGCGGTGAAGAAGATAGATGAATGCACCTAGTCGGGTGAACTCCGGTGAAGAAGATAGATGAATACACCTAGTCAGGTGAACTGCGGTGAAGAAGATAGATGAATGCACCTAGTCGGGTGAACTCCGGTGAAGAAGATAGATGAATGCACCTAGTCGGGTGAACTCCGGGGAAGAACATTTTTGTTGTGCTACTAGTGAATAGTTCTGCAGTTACACAGAAGTGCCCCTCAACACTTTAAACTAGAATCGTTTGGTCAGTGATGGCTGCACACTAGTGTGGTATGGCACTTCGGACTTTGGCCACGAGGGTCTTGAGATCGAATCATGCTCGCTTTTACATACCCCCCCCCCCCCTCATCCTCTTTCAGGAAGTCTGGGCTAGAATGCAATAAGGATAGTGATTGAACTTAAAAACAAAACAGTAGAAGAAAAAAATATTTGAAAACACCGTCACAGCAACAGCCGACAGGAACAACCTCTAACCGAGAGGACGATAAAGTGCTTCTTATAACATTTCATTTGAGAAATCCCGAAAGCCGTACACCTCTATACAGTTGATAAAGAACTTCTTTAATAAGCATTAAGGTTATAAGAATTAGGTTATATGATCCAGCTTTTGGGCATTATTAAAAAAAACAAAAATACAGTACAGAGGAATGACGAAATGGTCCAGTGCGTTGAAATTTCTTGAATACAAAAAAAAAAAATCTGAGTTTGTTTATAGCTTGACGATTCAACTTTACCTTCTTATCTTATATAATACAGACGTTACTTCAAAAAAGAAGATGATTACGTCCTACGCGTCACGCATTTAGTCATGCATATTAACCAATGACTGAAAACGAAGCTTTACTTTTAACTTATGTAAGGTATGTAATGGAGAAAAAAATGTGTTAATTGTTTGGAAACCGGCACGAGAGATGAAGCGTTCTTTTCTAAATTAAAAAAAGGTTGTTCGATGTAAAAGCTGTAACCATGACTTAAATCATTTCTGTTGCTACTGACGTGTTCAATGATTAATAAGGGGATACAGAGGCTTTCTGTCATACTTACAACAAGCTACAACTAATGTATTTTATTGCCTCGTTTAGTCAAATTTAGTTGCAACAAATCTTAAAATAAAGAGAAATGCCTTGTTTTTTTCAAAGCTTATATCAACTCACTCTGTCTGTCCGCCTGGAAAAAATTTTGTACACGTTATTTCTCCCACAACCAACTCGGATCAAGTTGAAATTTCGCACAATTATTTCCTGCACCTGAAAAAGCAAGAATCAATTTCAAAATATTAACCAATTTAAAAATTAATTATTGGTAATTAATTATTTTTTTTGGTCCCATTTATGATTTACCCATTAGGTCATCGTCGCTAAAAAGCTTGAAACTAACGATAGATAGTTATAAAAGCTTCTGTTTTCATAAACACATCGTTAGTACAGTGGTTAGTGTGTTGGAATGAGGAGGCTTGACCCCTTGACCTCGAATTCATGTCATACAAGTTTATTTGTTTTTTTTTATAAAATAATTTTAAAAGCAATCACAGTAACTTTTGTTTCGTTTTTTAAAAGTATTTTTTATATTTTTCTTGTAGAGATATCATTCTCTTAACGCTTTAGCTTAGTGGTAAAGCGCTTGGCTTCCGAATTAGGGGGCCCGAGTTCGAAGACTGACATTTTTAAATACCATGATCTTTTGACATTTCTAAGTCTACCCATCACCAGTGGGGCATTAGTTAGGGACATCCGTTGGGGAAAAGTAAAGGCGGTTGATCTTTGTGCTGGCCACATGACACCCTCGTTACCTGTGGGCCACGCAAACTGGTGATCTTTACATCATCCGCCCTATAGATCGCAGAGTCTGAAAGGGAAACTTTACTAATAATTGTTTACTACTTCGCAAACAGACGAACGGTGGCTATCTAAAAGGGAATATTTAAATCAGTGGCGTGGCTAGGGTGGGGGAGGGGTGGGGAGAATTTGAAAATCTCCCCGGGCGTCCACTTGAGGGGGCCCCCAAATGAGTTTTTTTTTATATTAAATATGAAATATTACGCAAAATGCAGTGCCTCCAAAGAGGTCAAGCCCCTGGGCCCACAAATGATGGAAAATTCCTGATTTAAATTGATCTTATTCTGTCTACAATTCGGAGTAAAAATTCCTAGAAAACAAAGACAATGATTTACGACACAGTTTAATGAACTTTAAAAAAACAACAATACAATGTAGAGATGAATGTCTAATCTGCGTCTGTATAGGACTGTTCAGCAAATAGGTTGCGTGTTTCTGTACGCGTCAAATTATTTGTGACTTCTGGCTACCAACGTGCAGACAACCTACAACACTTCAGAAATAGAGTGAACACCCGACAGTCGTATGAAGAAGTATAACTGTTTAATTTATAACGGGAGCAGTCTAGTCTCAGTCACTATCATGTACCATGTTACCTCTATGAAATCCTAGCCTCAACAGTCTCTTTAGTCTAACTAAGGTACAGTCTCGCTTTGGATGAATGTCGTCGCAATTTTGCGTTTACTATAGTGCGTCTCTACAATATTATGCATAACTGATTTAGTAGCTAACTTTAACGAAACCAATGTGAAACTACAAGCTGATCTAATACATTTTCTAGATTCTTAAAGCGTAATATCTGCGCTTGTTGCGAAATTTATTAACTACGAACTATAATAGGGGAGAGAAGAATGTTCTTAGTTTCCAAAATTTGTTAAAGTCCTAAACAAAAAGATGATTTTCTTGCTTACTGTCAAACCTTACGGCTCTTCGTGAAGATCTGAACCAAAGAGTTGAAGCAATTCTTCTCGTGGATATTTCTGACTGTGTCTTGAACATTTTGGTACACTGTAAAAATTCATAACTCAAACTCAGACATTTTATATCGAGTATAATGTGCGACTATATAGAAGTTGTGGACTGCTTTCTCGTCTTTCTATCACATAGAACGGTGATTCAGTACCGCTATAAACTTCATCTTTGTGGTTGCTAGACACAATCATTGAGCAGGACACAATAAACACAAAATGTCATCACATTCATCCGAGTCATGGTTTAATTTTATTTTAAAGAAAAGATGTAATCTATATATATTTTTTCAACAAAATGCTTAATTTTTTTATTCTCTGGAGCTTTTTCACTTGGGCCAGTTGGGGATCCAAGGGAAAATTTTGGCTATGAAAAGGGATCCATGGGTCAAAAATGCTTGAGAACCACTGATTTAGATCTATTTTTAATGACACTAAAATAATGTATTAATTGCCATATTTTAAAGCTTTCATTTTTGGTCTTTCAATTATTCAATAAACTTAGACTCAGTGAAAGATTATTGAATATGAAGATGGACGTCTCACGTCGTTAGTTCATCGATCAAGTACAATTATGTTCAAGACGTGACGACGGACTTTTAGTGGTACTTTTTATTTTGTTCAACTTCCCAGGGCGCCTCTCACCCTGTGCCTCACGCCATAGTCTAGCCATTACTCCTCCAGGAAGCGTTGATCACATTTAGCCGCTGATGAAGTGTTTAATACTTCCATTAGTGAGGCACCGGTATCTCTCTCCCTCTCTCTCTTTCTCTTTAAAAAGGCGGTCGCCCGTTCTACCCTATTCCCCCACAGATCAAGTGAGACTTTTCTAAGACGGTACGAGATAATGTCGTCCCCACTCCAAGTACAGCAGTTATTAACTTCATCCCAGAACAGTGAGAGGGACAGATAGAGGAGGAGTCATTTAAACTCATATATCCCTCTCTAGCGTCGAGCTCCTCTATCCTGTTCTCCCCCCCCCCCCCCCCCGCTTCCATTTTGCTCTCTTCCTACAAATGTGTCTAAAGCAACAAAAGATTCACCCTTCTTTCCAAAGGACTACGACCAATCCTACGACCAATCCAATTACCTTACGCTACGCTGACCTCACCCGATGAGTTAAAAATGGCGACGGTCCACACAAGGTCACTTCGCTTCCCTCCCCCTCCCCCTTTTTTTTGGAGACTGCCGTCTAGCCGGCGGCAACTAAAATTAGGTCTATCTCCTAAGGCTAAAGGAGTCTAATTAGGAAATGTCCAGTTCCACTCGACGGGAGGGCCGTAGTAGGATGAGATGCGGTTTAATTAGCGTCCTTTGGAAGGGAAGTTGCATCCGGGACTGTCCAGCGAGCACTTTCTGCACGGTCCGTCCTGCCATTGATAGCTCCTCTAAAAACCTCTTTAGTCTTTAGCTCTTCTGTCCGCGCCGCTTTTCATAAGATGGTCAAGATGACCCTAAAGTTTAACCGCCACTGACCATTTGTGCTAGGGCGATAATTGGCCGCCCCCTAGCGCGACTCGCCGCGGTCAAAAGTCCGAGAGGAGGGTCAGCTAAAAGTCAATGTATAGCGAGATATAATGCAGGACGAATTGTTTGTGTCCCGGGTGCAGGTCCGGTCTTATTAACTGGACATAAAGCAAATAATACCTTTGTAGCCCATCTGTTAATTTTGTTATTCTTGCGTTAAGTGCGGGAGGAGCGGGGAATCGTGGAGAATGGAGTCGCGAATTTCAATCAACAATTTATAACGTATTAGGATTTTTTTTTTGAATAATCTCCCTTTGAGCTTTGAGAATTTTCAAACACACAATGAATTTAAAGTCCAACGTGTCGAAGAAAGAATTGATTCGAGATAAAATTGATTGTAACTGGGGAAAAATTGGAAAACATTAAAACAAGCTTGGAACTGGATTAAATGTGTACAGAAAACAAAAATAGCACGGAATAACACAGGCCCACACACAAACATATAAATTAAATCTATATTTTATGCATTCAATTAAATGTAAAAAGGTTTGTTTGTAAAATGTTTTACATGTTTCGGATGTTCCTTCAGAGTTGAAGATAGTTTACTTCCTAGTCCAAACCTCCCGCAGGATGACGGGGGATGGGAGCGGGCATGGTTTGAACCCTCGACCGTCGATAAATCCGAACGACAGTCCAGCGCGCAAACCGCACGACCAGGCAGCCATCCAAGATCAATGTTAAATTTTAGTTAGCCTAAGAATCACATATGAGATTCCATAGATTTACAGCGCAATCTATTCTCTAATATTGTAAATATAATAGAGAATGTCGTTGGTTGCTATCATAGATATCGACAACGAGGTCACATTGCAAGAAGGTCAGAACTACTTTAAATGGCTTGCTTTGTTCCAAAGATATTGGTTAGGTTAAAGGTCATGTCTTTGAAATGCAAGACAACAGACATCTTGGGTTGATCCCAAACTAGAAACCATTAAAGAATATAAACAAATAAAAACCAATGACTGTTACGTGGGATACAGCGCTGGATTTACCTATAGGCAACATAAGCTAGAGCTTAGGTCCCCCGATTGCATGGAGGACATCCAAATATAGCTACAGTGATAGTTTCATCATTTTGGAGAAAAAACAAAGGGAAAAAGCCTTACAAGGGGACCTATATCTTTAAGAGTTTAGGGCCTAAGTCTAAGTCCTGCTGGGAGAGCAAGTTGTTCATATGCAGCCATAATGGAAGACATTTGACAGTAGCTGTTATTCTACTTGGATTACAAGAAGATGAAGTTTGAAAACTTTGGTAAGGGTAGCCTATTTACTGCTACGTACTTAACGATACACTCTTCCTAACTCTTAATACTGTGAAATGTGATTCGCATTTGGTAAATGAAAGATACGAAAAGTAGTTTGGGGGAAGGGGGCTTGGTGGTCATATTGTAAAGCGAAGGGTCTCAAGTTCAAATCCGAAGAAAAATGAGATTTTTAACATCGGTATTTTAGGGACGCCCCTGAGTCTACCCAACTGTAATGGATACACGACTTACGTTTTTAAAAGTAAAGCCGGTTGGTTGTTGTGATAGCCGTTAACTTTTGGCCATAGAAACTGATAACATTTACATACCTGCCCTAAAAAATCGCAAAGTCTTAAAGGGGTAACTTTGATTTTCAAATGTGTTGGTGAAGGTTCACCGTGCATGTGACTTGATAAAAACTGCGCCTTTCGACATTGAGAATGATATTTGTTATGATAAATAACAAAACACTTTGCACGTGCTTGAAAAGTAGTACGCGCAGTTTGTGTCTGATTGAATTGAAATGTAACATTAACAGTTCGCTTGGCATCAGTGAGAAGGAAAAGTGGGGAAGTTTGAAGCTTATGTCAGTTCATATGACATTGACTTTCGAGCAATACTCATTGGCCTCCTTCAGTCGTGAAACGACTATGGTTCATCTCGAACACTTTTTTATATGGCTTTAGAGCCCTATTTTTGAGAGACACTCCCGTCCACATATATTGCATGTCAATGTGGCTTTCGCTTTGGTGGTAGAGGAGCTGGCCATTTTCCGTGTGACACGCTTTTCTTCAAGAATCGAGGCCCATGTTTTCTCGCTGTCTGTAGCTTTCTTGGTCACCGTCTCTCTCCAATACTAAATAAATAGTAAGATCCTTAGATCGTACCTGATAGTAGTCTAACAAAAAAGAAAATTTAACATTAAGTGTAATTATGTATATTTACAAAACCTCACATTTACATTACTGTTTTCATTTTGTTTTTATTTATAGGTTTGGTTTCAAAACAGGCGAGCGAAATGGCGGAGGCAGGAGAAGATAGAATACGGCAAACTTCCGGACAGCATCGCCGTTCCCACCATGCCTAGCATTTCAACGTCTGTAGCTCTAGGCTCTACGTCACTTCCTCTTGATCCTTGGCTGACTCCGCCCATCGTCAGCATGGCAACAGACATTTCCTCGTCGCCTCTGACGTCATACTCGTCATCCGCACTCGGCTCGTCGAGCTCCATCCCTTTTCCGGACTACCTCTCATCCGCCATGACAACGCACTGCGGTAACCTGACGTCGCAGCTGCACGGATTGTCCGGCATGTTCAGCCCTATGCATCGCAAGAGACCCAGGGCGCCGGAGTTGATGTGCGGCTTTGTGGACAAGAGCTCCAGCATCAACTCTTTGCGAGTCAGAGCGCGCGAACACATTGAGACCCTGGAGAGAAAGCTGGATGATAGCTACGTATGATAGAATACTGTGCTCAGTCAATGCTAGACCACTTCATGAGCTCTGCTATGACCTATCTCATGAGGGACATAACCACTGTAATCAAAATTATGAAGAATATTTCTTAGTGCATAGAATTCTTCAGAGTTGTATAGGTCAGTGTTTCCCAAACTGTGTTCTGCGAAACCCTATTGTTACGCGATGCCTGCATAGGTGTTCCACAAACTACTGGAGTAATTAAATAGTGAATAAATTAAATTAATTAAATATGTGAATTAATCTCTCTTAACAAAAATTAGTAAAGTGTTCTGCTAACTACTCGGAATAAGGAAAAAGTTTGGGAACCACTGGTATAGGTAAAGGAAGATGAATCGGACATTTTAAAAAAAAGTTTAAAATAATTAAATACTTGACAGGTTTTCTTAAAGTACTATAAATGTGTTTTAAGTTACAGTTTAGAGCAAAGAAAAGTAGAACAGTTCAGTAGCTTGTACTTGGTTGGATTGAAAAAGCCTGAAATTTTTCTGCAGTGCTAAAAACAGCTGCGTTTCACTTCTGTCCCAAAGACAGCGTGGCCTCTAAGAGGAACTTCACTTTTTTTATGTTGTTATAAACTATTTAGCTCAGCCTTCTAACAGAAGAGTACAAAGAGAGAGAGTGAGAGAGAGAGAGAGAGAGAGAGAGAGGTGTATTCTCTATTATTTCCTTATTGCCCCAAACAGTGGAAAACACCGAAGAGCTTGTTGCAAGATACTCTCAGACTCGGTCTGTCCATACAAACACTTCACTTGATAATGTTTGCCTTCCATCAGTTATGCCTGATGACACAACACGATGCTGTGACAGAATAAAATGCTCTTTAGGGCTCGTTCTGTATAGACCATTTTTAATTACTAGCCTAAAGTATCTCGGAGATAGATAGTAACTGGGGTGTGAATTTGCGTGAATTGGTCTACGACTTTTGTCTCCAGCTTCACTGTCACACGATCAAGTCACTGTCACTGTGTCAAGTCAATGTCATACGGTAATTTTAATGTCACACGGTCACGTCACTGTCACACGGTCAAGTCACTGCCACGCGGTCAGATCACTGTCACACAATCAAGTCACTGCCAGGCGGTCAGGTCACTGTCATATATTCAAGTACCACGTATCAACAATTTATCGTTATGTGCACCAATTGGATTCTCAAACACAAAAACAACAAAACTCTAAAGACATCGTTGACTGTTATTGAAACCTAAATACAATGTATTAAGACACGTTTGTACTTCAATCTGTTCCATTCTACATGTTTCTTATTCAAATATGGAATACAGTATTTGCTTCTTGGCGCTCTTGTTATCATTTCTTTATGGCCTTGTGTCTGTTGTTGGTCTATGAAATGGTTTTCTACTTGTAGATTCTGTTTTATCCATAACAATAATTAAAATCAAATTAGAAGTAACTGAACATGTTTTCTGGTTTTTCGTAGACCCCCTGCTTAAGTTATATTGAATTTTAGAAAATTCATCATTTTCAAATCAAACATTTTGTTTAAAATAATTTCTAACCAGTCACTTTTACCAGTGACACGAAGAGTGAAAAAGTTATTTAAAACTACATTTTAAGTTGAATTAATTTTTTTAAAATAATTTATTAACAAAATTAAAATTTAAACCCATTTTATGACAGCTAATATGTATCGTTACTATCACTATACACATTTTTTAAAGGTTTGCAAGCTCACCATCCATTGCTACAGAGATTATTTTTAATAAAAATGATTTGTTGTTTTTTTGAAGTAGTTCTTAAAACATTAAATTTTAATGTGCCTTAAGTATCATAGTAAAAAGTTTTCACAAATAGCAGTTTGTCGTGGATTTCTTGAGCCATAATAATTTGAATAAAAAAATGCATCATTACCAGACAAGGTTGACTCAATCAGCTGTATAGAGATATATGTTTTTTGCAGAAATATGTCGTTTGTAAAGACTTACATAAGAAGAAAGAAATATTTGACTATATTCCAACAGAGCTCAAGGATTAAGTGAACTCTTCTACAAATCCATTGCCTTAACAACCAATGGGTCAGAGTTTACATTGATGATTCTAAGAAAGCCTCCACAAACGGAGGATCTGGAATACTCATTGAAAAAAAAATAAAAATTAAGTTCATTGTAACAACCACAGAGAAGAAATAGGAGCACTGGAGCTAACAGCTACCATGCTAGTGAATAAGCCAAGTTCGCCAAACAGTTAATTTGTTTCTTGACCAATATAAAAATAGTCCTCAAGGCTTAACAAACGCTGCTGCCATCTAAAAAAAACAACTCATGATGCCTGGACTGACGTTCGGTGGTCACCTTGCCTGCTCGCATCTCCCGTCAGGAGGCTAGAATGTAATTATCAACATAATCCGAAGTAACACCCAAAAGATTTTGAACAGCTCAACAACAAGAACACTGTTCTCCAATGTTGAAATAGAAGGAAATAGAAGGCTGACACACTTACCCAATGTGAGAAAACATATACACACTTGAACATCACACACTCTATCGGGAAGAAGAGAAGAAATGTATCGTGAATAGTAAAAACGAGAAATGGACACAAGCTCCTCATTCGATATACAAGAAAGTTGACACCTTATAGAAACTATCCCAATAGGACCACCTTTAATTGTTCACACCAGAACCGCACACATCATAATGAGAAAACACGTTCCGGAAGCTCAAAATTAGGACCATTGAAATTTGTCCTTTTGGAGTGTCACCAGAGAATGCCGACCATGTCTTCAAAATTGCATTCTTCATCAAGAGGCCAAAAACAAGACACCGGCCACAAAACCCAAACATGAAATTCTTTTAATGATATAAGTTTGTGTAAGAGTTTTTACAATTTCTTCAATGGCTGGTAAAATCAATAATTTGCCTATCGTGTGAAGTTTTCAGTATTTTACTATTATCATCTTCTCAATGTCAGGTCAAAGAGAGATTTTGTGGGTTTATTCTGAACTTTTTCTTTGAGCGTTTGAAAGTTTTGCAAACTTTTATCTTTTTATATGGGTGGCATCATTTCAAATGATCCTTCAGCTTTATTAGTTTCATAGGATCATAAAAAAAATGGCACATTAACACTCGCTTGTTTGACAACGAAGTAATGAAGTTCAATTTCAAATACTTAACGCTGTACAGTCTACATTTATTTTTGTTAAAGTTATAACTAGACAAAACTACACTATTTAAATATAGGTATTAAATTAAACAAAACAATTATTATTATTTAATCAGCAGGATAAAAATTTTAAGGATTCCTTAAGGTACAAATCATAAATGTGTGTATGAAAAAATTCCAATTGTCAAAATTAAAGTCACGCCGTGCTGAATTGAGATTCTTTATCGTAGACCCCCGTGTACATCTCATAGACCCCCAAATCCCTTTTTAACTTTCGTAGACCACTTGGAAGTCTTCGTAGACCCCTGGGGGTCTATATAGACTACTTTGGGAATCACTGATCTAGATCAAGATTTAATTTTAAGATCTACACTTTGCAAATGTAGTTGTTTTTAGCGTGAGTTGATATCTACCTAGAGGCATGAAAGGACGGAGCTCGTGGGTTGCAGAACCTTTAAAATTTGCCTACTACGCACATCTAAAAATTGAGCTCAATAATCCATGCCTCTAACAATGAATGATATTACCTCCTTAGAAAATACGACTCCGGCGCGACTTCATTGAACCTGAAAAATAATAATCTTAAAATTAATTTAGATACTGGCGATCGCCCTCCCCCAAACTCGTCGACCCACCCCCAAAGGGGGAGGCGGACGATTTTTAGTAAAGAAATCACACAATTTTTATACGAATTTATTACTTATGTTTAAAATATATGCTAATTATTTATATTTCAACCTATTTTAAGATTATTTCGCCCCTCCCCAGTATGCTGTCCTATTCCCACCCTAAACTTTCAAGTGAAGGGGCCAGTCCAATTTATTTGTAGAAATCACAGCTTGTTAACAAAATTCAATTAAATATCGATATTATTAAAGCTTTTTATTAATATTTAAACGATCGTTATATTATGATGTCGTTCCCCTGTTAGCCGATTAGTAAATATAAAATGAAAAAGGGTTGCACCAGGTGGGAGTACAGTGGGAGGAGCGATACTGCAATCGCCCTCCGCCCATCGGACAAAAAAATACTTTTTCTTTTGGTATTGTAGTTAAGAAATTTAAAACAATAAAAAAAAACATGTCACTAATATAAACTTATATATGCTATAAATCAAATTCTTGTATCGTTTCGCCTCAACCCCTTTTCTTTAATGCCAAATACAAAAATGCAAAAAAATAGCAGAAATTATAAAAGGAGCGAAGACTCTTAAGCAATTAATCATTTTCACTCTACCGCCTCCTCCACTTTTCAGACAAAAACATGACGTTTTAAAACATTATAGTCTAATAGGGTGACAGAGTTTATGTAATTGCACATGATTTGTCATAATTATTTCATGTAAATTTTTGGAAAATTTAGAGTTCATAAGAAACATTTCAGTATATAGTAACAAATGATGAGTTCTGAGCCTAAATATTTTCTCCTAGTCGCCTTTTCCCAATCTCTACTAAATCTGATATTTTTCTACAGTATACATAAATGTGGTACTTCAACTCATATTTAGGATTGAATCCTAAAAAAGAAAACAATTTAGAGTAAAACCTGATTGGTCCACAAAATGTTTGCTCCCACTTCCGACATTTATACTGGTTTGAGCTTGAATTCTAGTTCTGTAACAAAACGAAGTTACAAATAAGAGCTATTGAACTAAATGTATCATTTGTAAATGAGCTTTTTTTAAAAAACAGTAATTTGTTTGTTTTATAAAACAACTTCAAGCATCAGACACCAGAATAAATAGCTTTATCTTACAGCAACTATTCAGCAGACCCAATGGACAGCTTTTATATTAGAAATAATTTTAATGACTAATTAGTATGATCTGTATGTAAAAAATATCTTTAAAATGTTTGTTATTAGTGATTGTAAAAGATGAAAAAGCTTTCTGCTAACTATTCAAAGAATGGTCTGAAAGAAGAAAATCTGAATTCTTTTAGAATTTGATAAAATATTTCCAGTGTCTGGAAACCTTGTGAAGAAATTGCATATAAACAAAACTACTATTATAGAATTACATGTCACTGATCCAGCTAAACAAACATCTGGTTTAAGTCTAATTTCACTTGTAGCAAGAATTTCCATTCTTTGGAATGGATTTTTCTGTTGCCGCCATCATGGAGTGTGGAATACACTAGAGCAGGGGTGGGCAAATTACGATCCCCAGGCCACATGCTGCCCGCAGGAGTGTTTTTTGCGGCCCGCGGACACCTACAAATATTAGTTGTGCCTACGCATTATATCTATATTAAAAAATGCTAAATTATTAAAAATAAATAATTTTAAACTTTTAGTATATCTATTTTTTATGATAAGGAGGCTCAAGAAACAATCTCTATACATGTGATTCTAAAAAGTTTTAGGAAATGAAAATTATACTAATTGACAATAAGCCGAAATATTCAGTCAAAGACGCAAACTCAGGTTTGTATTTAATGCTACGAAGAATAGTGATGAAAGTGATGGCGAGTTGATCCACTGATTGAGCGCGTGCTTTGACTAAGATAAACAAAAGGTTTGTTAATAAAATTAAAGAACAATATCCCAACCATCTACTCTTACCACCACACGGGAAAGTTTGGGGAAAGATGCATTGAATATTAAACATGTTATTGACCCAGTTATCCAACTTATCTGAACCAGGGGTCTTAACCACAAGCAGTTACTAGAAGATTTGGAAACAAAACATTCCATAGATCAGTACCACAGACGTAGGCGCTGGTTAGCATGGACAAGGTATTGAGAAAAATAGGGGAACTCATGGAAGAAATGAAACGATATTGACTGTGACTCGGTTACTAATATTTCTAGTATGGACGACAAGTTTGACGATAATTGTAATGGGTCGTTGCTACAGTGCATGTTAAATCTTTTCAAACAAAGCTTTCCCATTTCTCCAGGCAAGCAAGTGATAACAGGTTTTGTCATATTCCTTTGCTGAAATCTGAAGCTGTTTCTAGTGAAAAAGTTAAAAAGGTTAAAAAGTGCAAGACTTATTTGGATTTCTTATTATGGAATTTGAAAGAAATATTAGACATCAAGAACTAGGAACCAGTTTTTAATACTTCTCAGTTCAGCATTTAGTGCAGAAGCTGATTCAGCTTCAAAGAACATGCCCCCAAGTAAATTATGACTTGAATGAAAAGTTCAAGTTGTTCCGCGAGACATCTAAAAAAAATTTGCTGCTTAAAATTTCACATCATCTGGGTGTAAATATATCTGTGAACAATTATTTCTTTGTTTGAAATGAAACAGCTCTTATGACGATCAAACTGTTGAGGCTGAGTGACTGTAATTAGAAAGCAGTCAAGAGGATAACAACTAGTAAGTTAGTTTCACAGTTCTGGAACATGTAACAGTGTCAACAGTGAAATACTTCATAATAAAGTACAGCAGTATATTTGTGGTGGCTTGATGTGTGGAAAACGACGATAATATAGTTTATACAAAAATTAGTAAAAGAAGTTTCAGAACTTTGTTTTAGTAATTCCCCAATTTGGAGAGTAAAAAAATATGAATGTTTGATACAATATAAATGTAAAATAAAAGACATTATACATAATAAGCTATCGTAAGCCGTTTCTATATCTATATATGTATATATATATAAGTATATATATATATATATATATATATATATATATATATATATATATATAGAGAGAGAGAGAGAGAGAGAGATAAATATAGATAGATAGATAACTAGATAGATAGATAGATATATGCGGCCCTTCATTCCTAATTTTTTTTAAAGCGGCCCTCAATAGAAAAAAGTTGCCCACCCCTGCACTAGAGGTAGCCGGTATCATGATCATGAAATCCTTGCCAAGTGACAAGAACGGCATCATTCTTTTATCATTCTATTATCTAACCTATTCTACAAAAGTCTATGAAAAAGACTTACTATGTAGATATTTTGACAAATGTTCAAAATGTCTTATATAACTTTACGATGTGCTTATGTATGATGTGCTGCTTTTACGGGCTTGGATGATTTTTAATCTTTCCGCAGTAGATATCTTTATTTTTATAAAAATACACATTTGTCCTTTAGAATACACATTTCAAGGTCTGTGAATACACATTTCCATTTTGGCATGTAGGCATCTCTGTGTAATACATCTCTTGTTTTTGTCAACACTCGGTAGAATATATGCTACTAAGGGAGTTAATAACTATTCTAAAACAAAGAGTATCTTTTATTTGCTACCTCCCGTGTTAATATTTAATGAATTTTTTTAGACCAAGTAAATCGATCCTATGTCTATTATTATTGTTTAAGCAATAAGTTTCCCATTTTCTTATTTGTGTATCCTAAACATTGAAATAGAAAAAAAGGGAATGTTTACGTAGGTTATGACCTACAATATATAAGAAATTAAACGTTTTTAATGACATTTACTTCAATTAATTAGTAGTGCAGACAATAACACTACAATCATGCACCATTCTAAAGAGGCACACACTATTAGCATTACATAACCCCATCAAATATTTTTTTTCCTAGAACTGATTTGAAAAAAAAATGGAATTATAAATTATTTAAAATGGAGTGATTTCAGTTCAATATGACGCATCCATTTTATTTTTAATGTTCTTAGCAGTAATTAAATTTTGAACTATTATGCCCATCTTATCGCTTTCTCCTAAATTCAAAAACCCAAATTGACAATTGCGCATCTAAAGGATTTTGGATTACAAATATTTGTCATATTTGTAATTATGTTCTTATTGTTTTTGTATACTGGATCTAGATTTGATATGTGAGCCATACCCAGCATTCTTACACCATGATAGCGTCGTCAAATTAATGGTTTTAAACGTTTACAATAAAATAATGCCAACAGATTTTAATTTTTTTAAAGGAAACTGTAAATTTATAAACAATTCTTTATGCTTATAAGATATTGCCACGACAATTGTTCTTTATATAATTAATATGTAAGTACCAAAACAGTAAATTTATTTTTTAAAATGAGAAAAAAAAACATTTCAAGATTGTCCTTTAATTTTTCCCTACGGATGACGTTTACAAAAGGAAAAAGTTCATTCCTAAAAAGACAACTTGTAATGAAGACTTTTAGTTTTCTATTTTGTACCGTGCCATTGTTATATTATAATAAACTTAGCCTGTTATTTATACTATAAAAATAACAAATTCATTATGATGTCTTAAGATTTTTAAAAATTCTCTCAAACATTAAAACATTTGAGTTTATAACCTTTTCTTTTTCTTTTTTTCTGAACAGAAAGATGGGTACGCCTTTTTTTCTTTTAATAATTATTATATAACATATTGAAATAGAGTTTAGGGCACCAAAGTGCCTTACGAGCACTAAATGATAACTGCAGGATTAAAAGAACCACAAACAACAAAAAAGCCCAACATTCTGCTAAAAAGATAAACTTAACATTGTGCTAATAGAAAGCACACTCACACTCGCAAAATTTAAAAAAAAAAAAAAAATTTACGTCTAAACTTTTGAACTCAAATTATCCCAGCAAGGCTGACCGATGGCTGTGAGGGCATAGACTATAACAGTACAGTAGGGAAGGATTGTCCATCAACGGAATTTTCAAGAACTACTGAGCCTCGTAATGATTATAATGATTTTGTAAGTGACCACGTCAAAGATTACTTCGGCATAGTGATGACCTTCTGAGAACTGTTAGAAAAGATCAGACAGTCTGTCAGCCTGTCATACATGATCCCATAATTTGGCGCAAAACTTTAGGACTAACATACACATGCTTTCCAGTATGGCACAGTAATATGTCTTCATGCTTTTTTTTTTTTTGACCGAGAGTAATAAGGGAGGTAATACTTTACTTATATAATTTGAGTCTTCTCTTTGTATTGGTTATGTCCCTTTTACTACGGTAGCAATTGTAATTATATTTATTTATGAGTGTTTCTCGTACTCTATTAATCGCATTGTGTTTATAAATCCATATTTGAAATTTATTACATGTTGGTTTTTTTTAATATAGATGTAGGGGTGGGGGGAAATACGTTTTATTTCTACATAGAATGTTTCACACAATTTTTGGAAAATTATAAGGACGCGTCTTTAAAAAAAGCAAATTAAATTTCCTGGAAAAGAATATCATATTTCCATATATATCGCCAAAAGTAGCTCTATTACATGTTACTATATATTATGCCTGATCTGTAGAACCAGAATATAAATATATTGCCCCCTAAAGGCAATCTATATCTTATAAATTAAAGACATATCTCACCGAGGACGAAATAATTACATCCTACGCACCCAAGGATGATCTGATAAAAAAAAAATGTACATCCTCTGCCCTCTCGAAAGTCTATCACACTCCAGTACCATCCCGTCCCTTCTTCATTAAACTTAATGTGACCAGCGCTCTTGTGTTTTAGGAGAAAACGTGAGTTGTAGATGTCAGGAGTAGAAAGTTCTAAATGTAGGAAATGTAGGAATGTAGGAAAAGGCTTGGGCGTACAGGATACCCCCGAAGGACGCAACAACCCTTCCCTAAACCGATAAGTGTAAAAAAAAACGGAGGGGGGAGGGAGAAGAAGGAGAGCACTAAAGTAAAATGTTTTATAATTGCAATGATCCCCTCAATCAGATTTATTTCTTTAAAAAAACATCCTAATAATTAATTGCTTTTAAAGTGTATTTATTGACATTGGACTTTGTCAGTTTTAGAACCTTTGTACCATTGTCGTGCATCTTTAGTTAGTTACAATCGCTCAGAGGGTGGGGGGCGGGGTATTTTTAGTGCGTTGAAGTTACTTATACACCAAGAAACATTCTACTACAGTACGACGTCCATTACCCGGATTAATTCGGAAGGGGGTCTGTCCGGATAATGATCGTCAGGATAATCGAATGCGGAATATTATGAATGGTCATTTCAGCAACAATGTAACGAAACTTCAAATGTGGGTCGTCACGCCTTACGTAGTGAAAAAAGAAAAAAACAACTTAACTTCCCTTTCAGACCTTGTGATCAATAGGGCGAAGGATTTAAAGGTCATCGGTTTTCTGTTGCCCACGGTTGACGAGGGTGTCAATGTGGCCAGCACTATGACCAAACGTCTTTACTTTTCCCCCAACTAGTATCAGGTACTCATTATAGCAGGGTGAACTCAGAAGCACCCAAAGAACCAGAAGTTAAGCATCCCAGTCTTCATTGGGATACGAACTCGAAACTCTCCAGTTCGGATGCCAAGCGCTTTGCCTCTCAGCCACCACGTCACCACCGTACGTTGGCCTCAACATATGTTGGCCTCATTCAGTCGTAGAGGGACTGTGGTTCATCTCGAACACTTTTCATGTGGCTGTGGAGAGATACTCCCGTCCACAAATATCACAGGTTAAGCCTCAACAGACATAACATTCAAGTTAATTCTGGGAATCAAAGCATTATAAGTAATAGAATCCCTTTCACCTAATACTCATGCTAGGAATATCGCACATCAGCTAGTGCGCTTAGATACAACAGTGTAAAACCATAGGGCTGGTGGATGACAGTACTCTGTGTACATATTGTTATGACACGATTAGGAATTAGTAATTTGTTATTAGTAATTAGACAGGGAAAGTTTTGACTTAGAGACAATGACGCGGCTAGTAAAAACAAGAATGTGATTTGATGGAGAATCGCGAAATGCTAGCAGAATAATTCTGAAGGTTTTAAAGAGAGACATGTTTTATGAACGTAGAGATTTGGCTTGACGACATTCGACGGTTCCCTTCGTTATTATTGAACTTGTTTTTCAACAGTCGCCATCAGCGTCAACTAACTTACTTTGTTGGCCAATTTAATGTGTTATTACTGTTATTGGATCTCGTTATTTGAGAGTTACCTCCGTATGACTTACCTGCATAAGACACAGTGTATCTGATGTGAACTACATGTATGATTTCCTTGGAGTTTTAAATCTGTCTTTAGTCTTAAACATCTTTCTATTTCTATGTTTCCATTGTGACTATCAAACAAAAATGTTGACACTGTTACCCTTAACAAACCAATCCTATATGTGTGTAGTGGGGAGGACATGACATACGGGTCGGCTGAACTTCACCAAGCACCGGTCAGCAAAGGACCAAGTTGACCTCTGCCCCGGAAGCCGGGATTTGAATTCCCTTTCCGGTTGACATCCTCAATTTTAATTCCTTTTCCTGTTGGCATCCTGCATTAAAACTCACTGGGCAGCATCCACACCAATACCACCTTGTCTGATCCTGCTGTGTTCGTCCTAAGTTCATTGTTTTGACCAAGGCTGCAGGTAAACACATTTTTACTGTTTCTTGTATTTCATATATTCTTGTTTATTTTTTATATAGCTTTTTGCTACCCAGGTTTTGTCCTCATTGACGGACTACCTTTGTTTTGTAGTTTTGAGATGCTTTTGGAAGGAAGGCCCACTCTGTATATAATGTGGGGACCTCAATTCCTATTTTGTTTTTGTTTTTTCAGTCAAGCTCCTATCTTATGAGCCAAGCCCATTGTATCTTTTGTTTGTGAGTTAAGCTCACCATATTAATTGTCCCTCTTGTAAATATATTCCTATAACCAGTTGTAGATACTGGCTGTTAAGAAACCGTGTATAGATTTGTTCTATTTAATAGTCATAGTTTTTGTAAGAAAAGGTAAGAGAGAAGCTCTTCAATGTATGTTACTTTTATATAGAACTAGTTGATTTATTTTTTGAAAATTACTTTATCATTTATTTTTATAATGTTTGATGGTGATCCACATCTCTCTTGTGTTTCTAAAAGAGATGATTGGTTCACACTATCAGATTTTCTTTTTGTTTTGTTTTTGTTTTGTTTTTTGCTTGATGTAGTATTTATACCTGATGTTGTGTTTACAAATTGGTCTGTTCATTTAGACCATATAATTATGTTTAAAAAGGAACTTTCTTTTTACCCCAAGCCTATTCCCCAACTCCACTCCCTCTCCTGGAGAAAAATCCTGGTTAAGACAAATGTGTAAACCTACTCAAAGTGTGTACAATTCTATGACAACACTAAAAGGTAGTAGTCTATACTAGAATGCTGAATCTAGAAATATGGTATAGAAGATTCTACTTTGGGAAAACCGCTAGTGTATGTGTGTTCATGAAGATTGTTCAAACCTCCACACCAAATTTTATTTTTGAAGATAATATTTGGAAAAATTATAATGTTAAACCACCCGTGTGGCCAATAAGCTAGTAATTCTTTTCCTCAAAATATACATAAACTGTCAATTAGAGCCGTTTTCGAGATCCGTATCCAGGTTTTAGTTGTTTCCTTCCTTCTTTTTTCTTTCTTCCCATGAAGAATTTGCAAGCTGATAAGAGGAACTGCATAGCTGTGCTATGCTATATTAAATTAAGCTGTACTAAGTTTTAATAAAATGATGCTATTATATTCTATGCTATTTTCAACTATTCCACACTACAAATAATAGTAAAATCTCAGTAAATGTAAAAATAAAATCCTGTAAATTGAATCTATCTTATTTTGTTCCAGTTAAAAGAACAATCTAGAAAGATTAGAAATGACAAAGCCAGATATTTAAATAGTGACTAGCCTGATTAACCCGCCATTACAGAGAAGCGCTAGCCAGATTTTTCTTCCAAGTCCGTGTTCAATTCAGCGAAAATTGGCTTTGACGTGTTAAAGTGTTGACCAGCCTAAATTAGAGTTGGTCCACTAAGGGAAGACAATTCCAAATCATCTGCACCGTTGCTCACCTAAAGGGCGACAACTGAATTGAATGGAATACAGAGAAGCGTCTAACACACAATGGGAGAGATGCTAGTAGTAATTTAGAATCAAGGGTGTTGACAAATAGTTTATATTTTGTGATATGCTGGAGGTGTAGAATATAAGTTTGGCCAGTTGAAAGGTGAAAAAATAATTAATAATATATAGAGTAAAATGAATCGTTTTGTTTAATATATTATTAAAGTTGGCCTCTTTTAGTCGTCAAAAGATCATGGTTCATTTCGGAGGATATTTGTTAATGTAAGTGTTGAGCCCTGTTCTTCAGAGTTTAGGCCTTTAAATAATATATTACCATTATCAGTCCTATTTAAACTTTCAGTACTTTAATAGAAAAACTCCCTTAATTGCTAGATAGATTGCTAGAAGTTAGATAGATGGGTATAGATAGATAGATAGATAGATATAGATAGATGACACAATGTCATTAATGAACTGAATTATTAATAACGAAACTTTAAAGCTCTCCTGACATCCTTTCCTTTACCTCCAACAAAACCAAAAACTTTATTTCAAAAATATCAAATACAAGAAGCGAGTTAATAAAAGAAGTTTCATTAAACCGAAATAAAGCGAGCGAGGGGATCCGGACGAGAGGCATTGCTAGATGTTAACACTCAATTCTACATTATCCAGTTCGGTTCTTCCATAAAATGTACAAGGTCAAGAGCGGGGGGGATGTGTTGTGTCGTCTCTAGCAGAACGCGGGCTGGTGGTTTTATTTCTTCCCATGTTCTTCCTAGCTGTAATCTACCTTTATCACCCCACTCGTTCATAACAGCTCCGCCCCTGGGGCCATTGTATCTAATCTTATAGAGCAGACAGAGAAAAGATGCCATCTTATGTGCACAGAGTTGGCTTTCATTGTCTGATAGAAAGTAATTACCGAAAGAGGAAGGGAAGAAAGAGAGAGAGAGAATTAAAAAAAAGAGAGGGGATATCATTATTTGGCTGGTCTCCCTTGATCAAATATTTGGCTGCTTGCTTATTAATAAAGTTACTTCCCTATTTTCATCCAATAACTGGATTCTCTCCCTTCAACCGTTTTATTTTTTTTTTCCCTTTTCTAAAATGGCCCCCACTTATTCGTTGATTACCGGCATTGGGAGGCAAATATTGACAATTTGGGCCTGACACATTACGTTCTAATCAAATGTCGCACTCGCCCTGGACTGACCCAGAAGGAGAGGGCCGGCTTCCGCCAAGGGCTACTACTCCATGTCTAATACTGTGCCGGAGCTCACAGCTCCTTCTAGCCTGCAGGTTTAGGAGTTTGGCCGACGCGCAGACAGGGTCACAATATTAAATTTGTCAGCGGCAAAGACCGGGGAGTAGACGAGGGTTGACAAATGAGGTTTGGGAGTTCGGGCTGAACTCGGGGAATGGAAAGGTATATATGTGAAGTGAATGAGATAAAGAATGCGAAGAGTTGAAGAGCCGTTACTCTCTCGTCTGCTGATAACGACTCAAACAAATATCAAAAGTGTTGAAATATGTCCTCGTTAGTGTGTTGCTTGTCCAACTAAACTTTTGTAGGCGTAGTTGAGATTTTCATACATGGCGGAAAACCTTTTTGGTGTATCTGGTGTACAAAACAAAACAAAAAGACAGTGTTGATAAGCTATATTTTATGTTTTGTTTTGTTTTCTAATTACGTTAAGATGTGTGTACACTTTTTAGAATTCATGGTTCCATTCCTTTAAGCTCTTCTATTTGTAGCAGACATTTAGTTGGCAATTTGGAAACTTAATTGAGCGTCCTTGACATTGTTTAGTTTCCCGTGAATCTCTCCACAAGAAATAATTAAATTACTCTGGATTATAAAACTCGAAAACTTTTATGTGAAACAAAATAAACTTAGGTTTTCTTGACTAATACATACAGCTTTCAATTCCAATGTAGATACACAAATGAAATAGCAACATTTCTAACGATTTTAAATAATATTTCAACTCACGTCATAAACTAGGATCAATGCAAGCCATTGTGTCCTGCAAGACGTCTGGACCTAAAGCCACTTTTATCAGACGTCCTCCACTTGTTTCTCCACTTTTGTCGTCATCAATTCAACACCAAGGTCACATCGACATTCCTCTAACCAATAAGAAAAACGCTCACAGAGTCCCTGAGAGGTAAAACTAAAATTGATTGTGTATTTAGCAGTTCATGTTTCAAATACTCACTTCACCAAAGTGTTGTTGTTTCACCAGTAACTGCAGTCCTTCAGTAACGTTCATTTCTTATCAGGCTTTAAAATCCTGCATGAAATTGACATATGTAGATCTATTTAATTAACTAACCTCTTACAAGGTTCTTGACCACGTCCACAACTGACCTACTACTCCGTTGTGCAGTGATACGAGATATGTTTGTCCCATTTAAATATAGAATTCAGTATCTAAAGGTCAGTGGTTTAATATTAAGAGTATACAATTATAGGTTGTTATTGCCGGAAGTGGTAATGTATTTAAGCACTCCTCTACCTATAACACTCTTCTAATGGCATACGTCTTAATTAGCCTTTGACAACCAGTCCAACTCCTGACCTTTAAGTGTGGCTCAGATATTGGGCCTTGCGAAACTGTTATGACTGACAGGAGAAGGTAAGAAGGTGAGCAACTGGCGCCTAAACCAGTAAGCTATTGTCGGGACGGCTCGTTAGCCTTGGTTTGGCACCCACCTGGGAGAAGGGAAGCTCTGAACCTTTTCTGCCTTGCAGCTATACCATTTGTAAGCATCATGCACCAAGGGTCCAAGGATTATGCAGCTATGCCAAACATGAGAAAGGCTTCTGTAGTCAACACAGGAACTTGTGAGACTTTGGCAGCCTATAGCACATAGAACTATACCCTGGCACAGCCTGCGACGCCACTGATCCAAAACTGTTCCTGTGGATACATCAGCTGCCAGGAGAGATGGGAACTGCTGTCTGGAAGAGAACGTTCCGACCATAGCTAACCCAGGCATCCGTCTCATTTCTATGAGATGATCCATAATCGTTATTCTTACTACTGAAGGTGTTCCCATATTATGAAAGCTGTAGAACATAATTATGTGTACATACTTATTTAATAAAATTTAATTCAATTGTATCTTATTTAATTCATTTTAAATTGACATCTACTCAAGAATGAAAATGTTTCATGTTTATAAGTTTTCTTATTAGCTTGCTATCTCCTCGTGGGTTCAATAAATAACAAGGTTACAAAGACAGTTTGCGTGGAAACACAAACTCAAAATCGGCCTCCGAAGTGGTTCACCCAGGCAGGTAAAAAGGCAGGTATCAATATTTTCAGAAAGAACATCAGAATTAAACTCTATCAAAGACAAATGCAGAGAAGAATGTTGACAGATCTTGTGTGGTGCCCCAGCGATCCAGTAGACTAAAGGATAGGTGAAAGTGATTGTGAAGTTAAATGCGAACCTGGCCTAACTGATTGTCTTATAATGGATAATTGTTTTGTAAAGGGTCAATCTCTTAATCAAATCCTAAAAAAAAAAATATTTCCGTAAAAAAAAAAGTTTAGTATTACAGGTCTACCGCGCAGCGCTGCAGATAGGAAGATAATATGAAAACCTACTTATTAATTGTTGTTTTAAACTAAGTCTAACTTATATGCATACTAAATAGATTTTTTTCTCTTAAAAAAAAGGTAAAGATTATTTTGGGGTAAATGTAGTAGCTAGTTGGACAGAACTTACATAACGTAGCAATACACATGTAAACAAAACAAAAAATAAACAAAAATATATAACTAATAGCATAAATGTATTACAAATATGATTACTATGCATTTACCCGAGAGCCCCATGTGTTTGATATCGATAATAGTGCAGGGGTTGGCAAAATACGACCCGCTGGCCACATGCGGCCAGCCAGAGTATTTTATGCGGCCCGAGGACACGTACAGAAATCAGGTGTACTCACAATATATACATATAAAATGCAAATATATTTAAAATAATTCTAAATATCTAAAAATTATTGAAACTGTTTCATTATAAAACATTTCAAGTAAACGAAGATTTAAGTTATCTGGCTATACTTCAATACACACAGTAGACACAATCTTAGGCCAGTATTTATTCATTGCTATGAAGAAATATGTTGAGTGATTGAGTGTTAAGTATACTATAAACAAGATGGCAAGCGTAACAACTAATGGAGCTCGATCTTTGACTGAGAAAAAGTTGTTTTTTTAAGAATATCCCAACCATAAACTCTAAACAGGAAAGTTTGCACAAAGCTGCACACAATTTCATCATATTGTTATAAACTCAACAAACAGTAAATATGTAACCAGAGCTAGGTATCTTAACCACAGGCATTTTTGAAAAGCACTTGAAGATCAGGAATAAAGTAATCCAAAGTATCCGCTGGCTTAGCATGGGTAAGGTAATGATAAGAATATAGAATCTCAAGAAAAAATTGTATATATTCTTTGAAGGACATTGACTGTGACTTTGTTACTCAAATTTCTAGTGAAGAGTGGGAGACAGTTTTTTTTTTATCATAACAACCAAAATAGGCTGCTTGCATATGAAATGTAAGTGAATGGTAAGTATTTTCAAACAAGGCTTTCAAATTTCTCCAGGCAAGCAAGTGATAACAGGTTTTGTCATTTTCATTTGCTGAAAGGCCAAACTTTTTCTTGTGAAGTAGTTAAAAAGTACAAGACTTATTTAGAGTCCTTAATTATGAAATTTATAAAAGCAAATTTTAAGACCAGTTTTCAATAGCATCAGCTCACAAATTTAGTGCAGAAGTTGATTCAGCTCCAGAGAACATAGCTCCATGCAAATTATGATCTAAAAGAGATTCTCTAGTCAGTACTTCTGAGGGAGTTTAATAGGTGCCAGAAGCTGTATTTCCACACTTATAAAACAACTTTGCTGCTTAACTTAAACATTATTTGGGTACACATACATATATGAACAAACCGTTTAATTACAAGTGTAATCACGGGTCGATGCTGACTGACTGTAATTTGACAGCAGTCACAAGGATATCAACTAGTAAGATAATTCCACAGTTCCGGAACATTATGCACGAGTGTTAACAGTTAAATACTTCACATTAAGTACAACTGTACATTTGTGATGAATCGTTGTAATGTAAAAACACAATTGCAAATTTGGTTTTAAAAAATCGTAAAATTGGTTTCAGAAATTGCTAACTCTTATTGTAATTACTAAATTGGGAGTTTGAAAAAATTTTAATTGAATTTATACGGTATAAATATGAATTAAAAGACACTTTACAGTTAGCTAGTGTATTATTCTAAGTTGTAAGTATATGTAAATATATGCGGCCCCCCATTCCCCAAACTTGTTTAATGCGGCCCTCGATACAAAAAGATTGCCCACCCATGCAATAGTGCATAGTTGTAAAAGTGGTGTATTTTTTTTGAAAAAACTGCTTGCATAAGTGATTTTAAAAATTAGATTTTTCGCTTTTAGAAAAGAAAAAAGTTGCCGTTGCATCAGAACTTTGAATGGACTAAAATATTATGATGTCGGATTTTCGCTATCTTTTTTAGTTTACGAGATCTAAATGGGACGGTCGGACGGACAGACATTTCACACAAAACTAATAGCGTCTTTTCCCCTTTCGGGGGCCGCTAACAACTTTGGACGCTGGATGGACGAGTATTTCGAAATCGTCCCAAACGAGTTTTCTAGAAATTTGACAGTTTATGAACATCTATTGAAAAAGTATAACTACCTAGCTTGCCAAGCAGTGAAAACTCTGGTTTGATCGTTATAAATATTTTTCAAAAATGGAATCATCTTAAAATTAAATTTGGATTACTCCTTTTGATTTTGCACACGGCTTCAGCGGGAATTCCAGCACTTGACTCTAATGTTGAAAGAAATAAACGTATGTAAACATTTTGCGCACCGTCTTATGTAGAAATCCTAAGCTGGACTGTTAACAGAAGTTGATTGTGCAAAGATTCCTTGTAATAATGAAGCATTGCAAGAAATGAATAGAAAGAGAAATGTTTGATCACCTTCATTTCTTAAAGAAAGAATAGGTTTAAACAAACAAATGTATTGCCTTCTTTGTTCACTTTTAAAACATTTTATTATATATTTTAATTACACAAAATTAAAACCTTTTAACAGTATAAACAAAAATAATTTTTTTAAAGGCCAAAACACAACATTAGCAATGATTTTAGGATACAATTATTTGGATTTCTAGTCTCTTTTTTCAGGACTTGTGTGACATCTAGATTTGGTTTTGGGCTTTTGATTTATTCTGACTAGAAATATAGACACAAACATTTGACTTGACAGACTTCTTAAAAATATATTGAACAATGAGCTGTCTTACAGTTTTAATAGACGTTTATTAGCAGGAAACATATGAAACATACAAACAAATAGCCTGCAAAAGTGGTGAGCACTAGTTTCTCTTTAGGTTTGATTACTGCTATCTACCTTCCATTAAAGTAGTGGGAGTCAATGGTCGCTTTTAAGTCCACATACTTTTACTTTCACATGTTTTTCGATATAATTAAAGTATCGATTCCAAATCATTCGTACTCCTCCCCCTCCCTACCCCAGAGCAACTCTTTCTTTTTAACGTACAGAGCTAGAGGAGCTCATAAAGTCTCTTGGGAAACTTTATAATATACAAGTTGAGATGAGTCGAGGTAAGATAAGAAAACTTAGTTAAAAATTGTTTTTTATTTTATTTTTATCTTACAGATAAAACCTAATGTCAATGGGGATAATTCTTAATAACGATTAAAACACGGGCTTACTCATTAAAAGAAATTTAATTGATTTTTTTTTGGTTCGGTCCTAAATTAAATTAAACTAGAACATGTCCTGAGAAACAAGCCAAAAGAAAAGTGCCTGGAGCCAAAATCATGGGCCAAACTTTTATTGGTGTCATTTTAAGAGTGAGTAGACATCGGAGCTTTTCCCTGGTTTGGTTCAATCGAGGCTCGCCTCTTTAGATAATAACTCACTCACATCTTCATCCTTATTGAGGGCCTTTTAGTTTAATCAATGGACAAGGTAACCCTCCCCTCCCCCCTCACGGTACATTATTAACTCTTGGAGAATGAACTGCTTAGCGAACGGGGGATGAAGCGGCCAGATCACAGGAAGTGACGCATCATGGCCAGATCTTAGGAAGTGACGCACAGCGCCCTAGAGACACAAAACGTGAGCCAGTTGAAATTAACGTAAAATTTTGTTGCCAAAGTAATCTTTTAATATATCGCTATAACGAATAGATAGATCAGTTGAAGTATGGCATTGACTGTTTACAAATAAATTAATGTAATGGTTGTATGAATGAGTACTTCTCGCGTAAAGACAATGATATTGCCTTTTTTTTTCATTTAAATGTTTGCACGTGTACACATTTGTATTGCAGATTTTCAGACATGGAGACAAGTCAATAAATAATGAGCTTTTTGGTGTATCCGGTGTGCAGAATATAACAGTATTGATAAGTGAAATGTTGTTTTTTTTAAAAACTTGTAAAAATGTGTATGCACAGTGTACACTTGTCCCTACGATTACAATCTGTCTGCCATATGGGCTGTGGTAGACTTAGCATTTGAATCTAAGGTTAATTTTGGGGGGTTTTGATTTCATATATTTCTTTCTATTACTTTTTACTATTCCTCTAATCAGCTTGCTAATTCTTCAATGGCAAAACCTGAAATCTGCATTGATACGGATCTCGAAAACTATTTTTTATAAATTTGACAATTTATGTATATCTTTGGGAAGAAAAATCCCTACCTGGTCTGTGAGACAGGGGGACAGGTATGGCTAGATCGTTATGGCTTTATAATAATAATTTGTAAAATTAAATTTGGTTTAGAGGTCTAGACATTTTATAGATTGAACGTCATCGGGTATCCTCCAAATGTACATTGAAGACTGACACCATGTAGAATATTTGTATTACACAAATAACAAACTAGTGTTTAAGAGGGAAGACATATTAGGAACTCAATTTATTACGTATACACAAGCGGTGTTGCAATGACGCGCTAGTGTGCAAATGTACATATATTATACCAATATGTTACAAACAATTGTGCGCTTTGTCTTCTAAGTGTGGATCTATGTCCCTATCGTTAGAATTGTAATACTCTGAGTAGATCAATACATTCGCTGAACCAGGATGTTTTGGCGGGTAAAAAGGGAATAGCTTAGTAGAGGCGGGGTAAAAATGTTCCATTTTTAGCGGCCCCCAAAAGGGGAAAAGACGCTATTTGTTTTGTGTGAAATGTCTGTCCGTCTGTCCATCCGTCGTAAACTAGAAAAGATAGTGAAATCCGTTATCATAATATTTTAGACCATTCAAAGTTCTGATGCAACGGCTACTTTTTTCTTTTCTGAAAGCGAAAAATCTAATTTTTTAAATCACTTATGCAAGCATTTTTTTTTTCATAAAATAAACCACTTTTACAACTATTGACTATTTAAAACTCAAACATTTGAGGCTATTTATTTAGGGAATCGACAGTTTTCCATATTTGTAACACATTTATGCGAACGGTTGTAGATTTTTGTCAAAAATTATTGTTTTTATATTTGTATTGTAAAGTTCTGTTATACTAAGTACTATATTCACACACCAACAAATGTTTACTATTTTTTTAAAGAGAAAAAAAATCTATTTAGTATGCATTATAAGTTAGACAAAATTTAGAACTAATATTGTAAATTGCATTTTCTACTTTTTTTTTTTTTAATTTGGAAATGTATATTTTTTTTAATTTTTTTTTTGAGGATTCGAATGAGAGATTCAGCCTTTTCAAAACAATTACATCTATTATAAGACATCAGTTAGGACAGGGGATGCTTGGTGGTTGAGCGGTAAAGCGCTTGGCTTCCGAACCGGGTGTCCTGGTTCGAATCCTGGTGAATACTGGAATTTTCAACTTCGGAATCCTTGGGCTCCTCTGAGTCCACCCAGCTATAATGAGTACCTGACATTAGTTGGGGAAAAGTAAAGGCGGTTGGTCGTTGTGCTGGCTACATGACACCCTCGTTAACCGTAGGCCACAAAAACGGATGATATCATCTGCTCTATAGACCACAAGGTCTGAAAAGGGAACTAGTTAGGCCAGGTTAACATCTAACTTTAGATTCACTTTCACCTATCCTTTGATCTGCTGGACGTCAAGATGTCAACCTTCTTTCTTCCTTCTTATTTGTCATTTGTCTTTGATAGAATTTCATTCGGATGTTCTTTCTGAAAATATTGAAGTCAGCCTGGGTGGACCACTTCGGGGGCCGATTTTGAGTTTGTGTTTTTACACAAACTGTCTTTGTAACCTTGTTTTTTTAAGTCTATTATTCATCGGTAATTAACAGTAAAATAATTGTTTTTTCGAAAAGTCATCATCTTTAAAAAATGAATGTTTTTTTACACTACCTCTATTCAAGTCACTCCATCTTCGTGGCTGATCTATTTAAAATGTCTGTAATGATATTCCTTGAAATAACCAGTTGATGTATATCGCTGAGAAATGAATTACTACCTCGTTGGCTACATGGGGTAAACTCTAGTTTGAACGTTAGTATAGTTCAAAGTAAATATGAATTAATGTAAATTTGGCAAGAGACTAAATCTAGGTCTAGATCCTACATCGGTTTCCGAAGGACTATTGCGTTCTAGAGAGGACTATCGCGTTCGGGAATTTCGGAATATAAGGCTTTATTGATTCAAGATTTTAATAAATTAATGTTCAGAAAAATTTTGCGCATCGTTTTTTAAGTCTAGATTTAAAGACCTATCATTGGAATATTTCAGGTGATATGTTGACTTTTTATATTGGATGCAGGCTTGCGAAGCGTGTGAATCATATGATATATTTCGGCATGTCGGCTTCCAAATGACTCTATACTTCCCCTACATGCGTCATAAGCCTTCTATCTGGAGGTCCATCTTCTGCCAAGTCCTTGACTTCTGTTGATTTGCTGTTTGATGTTTCTGCAGCTAGTGTTTGTTTTTTTTACAGGGTAGGGTAGCTAGTCCTACGCCAAACCCTCCTCTTTTCTAAGGAAGGCTTGGGGAAGTCCAACGGCGGTGTTGTATCTGAAGGATTAGTTGCCTTGTTGGTATCCAAAAAACTATTTAACTCCCAGTACTTAATTGACTAACTGGATAATTATATGAATTCAAGATATAAGCTGAAATGTAAATCTGAAGTATGACTTCAAATTATAGGTTGAAATGTAAATCTAAAATATAAGTACAAGATATAACCAGAGTAAAAGATACATTTAAGTATAACTTTAGAATTCAAAGCAAGAGTCAAATTTGTGGTTGTTTTATATATACATTAAATACATTAAATTTAGGACGATTAAAAGACAAACAAGATTGCCAGCTTTTAAAATTCAAGGTTTTTTTCACCACCATTTGGTTTATAGTTTTCAAATGAAACAGCTACAGCTGGGAAAAGCTGGGGAGAAAACACACACACACTCATAACACGTCATCCAAGGGAAAGTTTTTCAGTGATTGAATTAAGAGAACAGAATGTTACAAGTTAAAAAATTTTTTCATTCAAACTTTTTTTCCTTGGAATTTCCACACACACACATACATACACACACGCACGCACACACACACATGCACGCACGCACACACACACACAAATAATAACGAAGTAAAATGTAAAAAGTCGAAATGAGTGAACGATAAATCCGGCGATGATTTTAGAGTGAAAGCTGAAAATATTGAGGCAGAAAGAGAGGGTTAGAGATGGGGGAGGGCTTAGAAGTGGCTTGAATCAAGTTCCGTTCCAACAGAGGCAACGATCACTCCAGTTGAATTTCCCGAGGACAAATTACGTCTCTGTTCAGCATCAATAAAGTCTGAACGCATTTCAAAACATTTTTCTATCAGAAAGAAATTGGCTGGAATCGTATCTAACTTTAGAGGGCGAACGTATGGGGGCGATCAAGAGTTGGACACAGATCGAGTGAGAGAGAGAGAGAGAGAGTGAGAGAAAGAGAAAAGGGGGAAGAAGCAACGTCAGAGAAAGAGAGAATGAGCTGAACCATTCCTATAGTAAAGTACAGGGTCGGGTCGATGCTAATGGGCCAGTTTGTCAGTTTTCAGAGCCCCCCCCCCCCTCCTCTCGAGCGAATAACAAAATGGCTGGCCAGGAGGAAGAAGATCCGACTTGCTCTTGTCACAGACTCGTTAGCTCAATAGAGCCAATAAACATGGCGCATTCCACAATATTTACACAGAGATTTGCAAATTTGAGACCAATAATGACGGCAACCGCCAGGCGAGATAACTCAAGATTTTTTGATTACTAGCCCATTATATGCGATAAATGGCTTTCTAAATCTATTTCGTGGCTTGCTCGCTTCTACGTAATTCATTTAACTTCTAGAACCATTGAGCCATCGCGCACCCTCCTCTTCCTTCTTCTCTTCTCTCACTCACACACACAACACACACACACACGCACGCTCAAACATCCAGCAAGATAATCGAAGCGTCGTGTTGCTGTCATAGTGAAAGATAGTCTCCCAACTGCTAGAGTTTAAACGTTGTTCTATTCACTGAATTTTAAATTTAAAACAAAGTGTTTGGGAATAATTGTCACAAAAGGGCAGCTTATATTATGTTTTGGGAAAAGAGGCTCCAAGAAGCTGCTTCTCTATGATATAATTTAAAGCGAAAAACCAAGAACTGTGCTGAGTGGTAAACTCTTGTTCAATATTGATACTATCTTCATCTATTTCAGTATATCACTGACCATGCCAAGTGATCGAGCTTGTAATTCTACTACGTTAGCGCAGACGTCGATAGATAATGAAATAAATGTTCGTTATATGAAGACTAGATATACCACGTGACCTGAACCTCAAGCAGAGATGGCATGGACGGGAATTTGAACTCCCGACGGCCAGCACATAGCTTTTCACAAGCACTATCTAGATCTAGAATTGTTCTCGTAGTTAGCAACTAACTCAATCTGTAGCTATATGTAATTCAAATTCCTGATGACTGACTCACTGACTGATCATCACTAATTCTCCCAAGTGCCTAGGACGATAAAATATGAACATTTAACAAGGTTTTACTTAGCTTAAGCATAGAACAACTAAGCCATATTCACTATGAATCTAATCATTGTCAGAATAAATGTGATAAACTATCCTTATATCTGTGTGATTATCAAATGACAAAGAACTCGGAACATCTATTTGAAAGTGTTATGGGGGGGGGGGGGGGGAGTTGAAATGTAAAGATGGTAGCTAATGGCGGTGCGTACTATAAGTTTCGAACAACGACTTAATTATACATCAAAAATCTTTTTTTTTTTTTTAGATTGTCAGTGAATATAAAAGAGTGCGTGTGTGTGTGTGTGCTGATTTTTTTTTTAGGGAGGGGTTTAAGTAAAAATAAGGTTTGTGTCTATGAGTTATTCTACATATAATTATAAAGTGCGCCTCTAGATCCGTGACAGACATAGTACAATATTGTAAGGCTGGCTGTTCCACTGAATAATAAAAATTATTTAAAAAAAAAAAAAAGATTCAGATCCAAGTAAAACAGAAAGACGTTATACATTCACTTTTGTACTTTACGGACAGCCGTTCAATTGGAGGATCCAAGGACCAAAATGTGTGTTGCTGGGGTAAGGGCGTTTCATGAAAAATAGTGGGGGGGGGGGGGGCATTATAAAGCCTGCAGATGAGAGGGCTGCAACTGATGGACCTAAGAAGTTTTTGTTCATTTTCTAAATTAGGGGGTACGGGCCGTTCGATTGAAGGATGAAAGAGACAAAAAAAAGAGACCTAATGAATTTAAGGGGGGGGGGGGGGTAGCCTTGTAATGCGGGCTGAATTGTTAATGGGTTTTTAAGTGTTCCGGGCTATAAAAAGTATACCAACTGTTTCAACAGCAGCTTAGCACATATATCAGGTATCGTTAGGCGCTTTGGGAATTCAAGAGCAGTCGTTCCATTGGAAGGTGCGAAAAGTGTTGGTGAGGGGCGTTTAGCTTAAAAATGTTGTGAGAAAGGGGGGGGGGAGGCACATAACAAATCTACAACGGATCTGTTAAAGAAGTGATTGTGCAATCTCTATAGGCCTAATAGGGGATTGCGGGCCGTTTGATTGAAGGATAAAATAGTCAAAAAGGGACTTATAGAATATTAGGGCTAGAAAATATTGTTGGAGATTGGGGAGCGTTGTAATGCGCGCCGTTTTATTGATGGATTTAAAAGTGTCCCTGGCATTAAACACATATTCCAATTATTTCAACGGTAGCGTAGCACGGGTATCAGATAGTACAATTATAAAAAAGAAAATAACTAAATAATTTTTTAAAAAAACTTTTTAAGAAGAGAGCAGCACAATAACTGCCATATCTCTCAATACTGCAAGAAATCTTCCTTTTTCTATATTAAACAAAATTAATTAATCATAATTAATTAATGAACTAATTGCGTTAATTATTTGATTGATTCATGTGTGGACTTTGAAAATGAATAATTGTGCAAAGTTTCAACTTGATCCAAGACTTGGAAGTAGGAGAAATAACGTGTACAAGCTGTGTACCAGACAAGAAGGGAGTGAGTAGTGTAACAATTCAGAGTTTGAAACTTACCTCCTCTTTCACACTAAGTTTTAAGTCATAGGTTAAGCGGTCAAACTGAAATGTCCAATGGCATTGGGGTGGGGAATAACTAAACTACTTGGGTACTAATGGTAAATTAATGGTAATATAGCAATGGGTATTAATCAGAGTTTGATGATAGTGGATTTTTTCAAATTGGAAATTTAGTTCTAAAACTTTTTTTTGCTGGACGCTAAATAGTGAAAATATAAATATCTTCCATTATTTATTCTATATTACTGTAGCAATATTAGAATTGACACACGTTGTTTGTTTGTAGTTGTTTTTTTGGTTATTATTATTATTATTATTATTATTATTATTATTATTATTATTATTATTATTTATATCTATCCTTTAGTTCATTCATTAATTATTTTTAAAACTTCATGTACTGTCCCTAATTAACAACACAGTGTGATGCACTTCAGACAGGGAATGGCTTCAGTTTAAAATGAGAAATCTGCTCTAGTGAAGCTGCACTGTACTAAGAGAAACCAGATTCTATAATCTCTTCTATTTAATTGGTTTATTATTTATCTTTTTGTTATTATTAAGTTAGAAACGAACTAATATCCATTCTCTGTCACTGCCGAGGTCTTTTGAAGGTAACAAAATTCATAGCAGCCCTTTTAACATTGTCCACTGAGAAATTGTCTTGTGGTGATCTGGCAGTACCGCCCTCTGACCCACAACGAAAATCTTATTAGAGATGTTAAGGGCCTTTATCCTCTCGGTTGATATAACTACAGGGTATTATTATTTTTATTTTCTGGCGCTGCCAGGGTCGAGTTTCATTAAAGGGAAACAAAATTCATCGTAGTCCCTTTATCAGTTTCCACTGAGGAATTTTCTGGTGATGTGTCATGTCTGCAGTAGTAACGCCTTCTGACAGGCAACGAGAATGTTCCTATGAATGTTAAGGGCCTTGAAAGTATCTGTGAGGTAAATTGTTATTATCCACTCGGTTGATATAAAAATGGGATATATTGTTATTTTGGATAACTTCCATTCCATAAACGCTTAATCTCCAGTATCCACTTAATATTATTATTATTATCTACTTTCTATATTACACAAAACAGTTTTCGTCTATCAATGGTCTCCTTCAGTCTTGAAGTCACTAACTGTGGTTCGTCTTTGCCCCCTCTGTCAGTGACAACATTTGAACCAGGCATGAAGACCAGGTGTTGGATAGGTTCCGTACGGTTGTTTTAGTCGGAAATATTAATGGATACCTTCCTATAAAACTATTCCAGTGGCCAGTTTTCGTCAAATACCAATAAAAAAACAAATGGCTACCTATAAATTCAATAAATTCAAGGCAATAGTAATAATTAGAAAAAAAAAGCTGTTTATTATGTCATGATATTTCAGTTACATCACAGTGTCATGTCTAATCTCTCTCAGACATGACAATTCAGTCGTGAAGCAAGAATGTCACACAATCAAGACTACACCATTTCTAAAGTCTATTTAGATCCACCTAATTACATTCAGACAATCCTATTGAAATCTATACAGTCTATTTACAGTTTCTACAAAGAGACCAACTTGAGGAAACATAAACGAACACACACACACAAGCTTGCCTTCTAATGAAACACTAACTGTTCCATTAAATGAAAGATTGTTTAATTGCGCAAACATGATTCTACTCGTTTCTGCATCATTTAGTAACAAAACTATAATCGTTAAGTAACGAAACCAAGAGAGATGCTTTAGTAAGTTTGATGGCTACAGGATTTCATTTGATTGCAATGATTCACTGCTTGTGCACTAAGTAACCCAAGTTACCCTGTTCTATTAGATATCTGACCAGACAGAGTGTAATGTAGATTCTAGACGTGTGAAAAACGATAGATATCTTTTTTTATTAAATACTTCTAATATGATTTGCTAGTGAAACTGAAAAATAAGGAATTTTTCTATCTGATATGATTTTGAAATGCTGGTTTCCTTGTGTTAGTACTGTTTGAGTGTTAAAGATTTTGCTATTAAATGTCGATGAAGATTTTTGGTTCCTTCAATTTTCTGCTAAAGAGCACAAGGAATTGATATGAATTTGAAGGGACAGACGAGAAGTAAGAAGACTACCACGTGGTAACGTGAGTGGCTGTGTGGTCAAAACCACTTGGCTACCTATCAAGTGGGCTATAGGAATCACGACTAATGCTTAGTTTGCTGAGCTCCTAAACGCTGCACGGAAAGCCTTCTCCCAGATGCCGCTTCCTCCCACTGGTCCACATAAGAGGTTGAACCATAGCTCTCTGAGCATGCTATAAGCATGAAAACTGCGCTATATAAAATGAATTTGAACAAACAAAATGACCTTCTTGACTAAATGTCAATGACAGTGAAATGACATTGCATTTTTTACATTTTCAGCTGAGCTCAATGTGTTGATTCGAGTTCGTTCATTTAACGAAGGCATATACAGACGCACGTTCACATTGATTCACGCACATGCGCCTAGGTAACATTCTTTCCTTTTTTCTGTAAAGGAAACTGACGAAACTTGTTCAGGTTGCGACAGATGCAACGTCATAATTTTTATTGCCATTCTTAGTTTGTCCAAGTTCATAAATAAATACTGTGAGGGTCTTTGGTAAGTGAGTAATACTGTACCGCCCAGTGCTACGAAGGTAAACTCACTGCTATGCTGTGGTCTGGATACTGCAGTCCAGAGAGAGCAGCAGCTGCCTCTGCCGAATGTTCTTTGGCCTTCATCCTTAGCGCCTCCACGCTGGAGCTGGAATTCCCGATGGCATTTACACCACTTCCGGTATTGCGTATTTCCTGTTCGTACAAATTGGTGGGGTTGGGTAGACGAGGCGAGAGTGAGGTTGGGACGCCACCAAAAGAAGGGATGAGGTTTTGGCCCCCTGGCATGGCGGCTGGATTTCTTAGTCCATTAGCTGTGTGCAACATGTATCCGTGGATGAAACCTCCGAAAGGGGATCTGTCAAATAAATAGAACATAAAGACACATTACATAACAGTACAAACATTTTTTGTTTAATTTGACGACTAATGCGCTTTAAAACGTAATTGAAACTGAAATTTTAATTTCGTGTGAAAAATAAAAGTTCTTTATTTTACTCTTTCAAGTGTTGTGATTTAGTAAATGGGGGCGCAGTGGCTATTTGGTTAAGCGCTACTCTTCCGCACCTGGAGTTCTGGTTTCGAATCTCGCTGAAGACCTTGATTTTGAATTTTGGGATTTTTAAGGCGAATCTAGGTCCACCCAACCTGAGTAGCTTGATTTAATTGAGGAAAGTAAAGCGGTTGGTCGTTGTGCTGGCCACATGACATCCTGCTCGTTAACCGTTGACCATAGGAGCAGATGACCTTAACATCATCTGCCCCATAAGTCTGAAAGGAGGTTGTTTTTTTTAGTAACTATTAGACTTCGACTTTGTCTCTGCTCCTCTGTGGAGTAGATTTTAATTCATTCATCTTGTAGTTATCAACCCAGGTCAGCAAGGTATATAAATATGCAGATCATGTGATCTAGAGTAGAACCCATTCAGAGAAAGATAAAAGAGTGGCGAAATAGAAATTTAAGATTAGTACTGACTTTTCTTGTGTAATGAAATAATGATAAAGTTTGTAGACTTCTCATTATTCATAATGGAAATTTAATATTTATTGTACTTTTAATTTTTGTCATTTCTTTACTTCAGTCTAGCAAAAGACATTGTTTCTTTTTTTTTCTTCATAATCTTTTTTTTTCTGTCAAAGAAGTTTGTAATATAAAAAAATGTTTCTATATATACTATAGCAGGGGTGGGCAACCTTTTTGTATAGAGGGCCGCATTAAAAAAAAAGTTTGTGAATGGCGGGCCGCATATTTGTATATATCTTAGAAAGATACGCTAGCTAACTGTGTAGAATATCTTTTAATTCATATTTACACGGTATTGTAGTCACGTTTCTTTCTTTTTTTTTTCCCACTCCACGTTGAAAAATTACAACAAGAGTTTTCAATTTTTGAAACCAATTTTACGATTCTTTTAAAATTGCTGTTGTCTTTTTATATCACAATATCCCCACAAATATACAGTTGTACTTAATGTGCAGTATTTTACTTTTTACACTCGTGCATAATGTTCCGGAACTGGGAAACTAGCTTACTAGTTGCTAAACATGTGACAGCTGTTAAATTACAGTCAGTTAACATTGACCAGTGATTATACTTGTTTAGTTTTCACAAATAAGTGTTTGCTCACTGAATGAGACAATAAAATATGTTCCGGAAGTTGAATATCGAGACGATCGAAACCAGCTCTTGTGGAGCATCACCAGAGAATGCTGACCATGTCCTTCAATGGTGCATACTAAATCAAGAGACCCTAAAAAAGACTTTCCAAAGACAATTTGGAGAACTGCCTGATCCCGAAACCACTGCGCGGTTCATCTCAGATATAGAATTACTGATCTAAACCCTCCAACATGTAAAATGAGAACGAAGAAGAAGAAGAACAGATGAATGTGTACCCAAATAGTGTAAACAGAGGTGTTTTTTTTTAGTGTGAAAATACAGCTTCTGGCACCCATAAGTCTCCCGTGGTAGTACTGACTGGAACTTCTCTTTGCTTGGAGTTATGTCCTCTGGAGCTGAATCAGCTTCTGCGATAAATGATGAGCTGATGGTATTGAAGACTGGTTCTTGACGTTTTAAAACTTGCTATTATAAATTACTCAATTTAAGAATCTTAATAAGTGTTTTACTTTCAATTATTTCACTAAAAATAGTTTCACCTTTCAGCAAAGGAAAATGACAAAAGCTATTTTCTTTTGCTTGCCTGTAGAATTGGGAAAGCCTTGTTTGTAAAAATGTAACATGCATTTACATTTCATATGTAAATTAACTGTGTCTAGGCTACTGTTTACGAAATCTGTCTTCCACTCTTCATTAGAAATATTTTGTAACAAAGTCACAGTCCTTCAAGTAACATAACAATTTCTTCCTTAAGATTTTATATCTCATTTGACTTCCCCCTTGCTATGCTAGCGGATACATTGGATTATTTTGTTCATAAATCGGAACTCCCTGTCGTTAACACCCCTCTAGCTCTACTAAGTTTGATTACTATGAATGGATTGTGGATACATATTGTTAACATTTTATGCCGCTTTGTGCAAACTTTCCTGTTTAGAGTTTATGGTTGGGATATTTTTAATTTAAAAAAATATTTTTCTCAGTTAAAGATCGAGCTCCATCAGTTGCTACACTTGCCATCTTGTTCCAAGCCTACCCAACACTCAGAGATTGTGTCTTGAATCGAGTGTATTGATGTATAGCCAATATGCATAATCTTCGTTTAGTTAAAACTTTTTATAATGAGACAGTTTCAATAATTTATATAGATATTATTTTTAATATTTGCATTTTTATATGTATATACTGTGGGTACACCTAATTTCTATAGGTGTCGGCGGGCTGCATAAAACACTTCGGCGGGCCGCATGTGGCCCGCGGGACGTAATTTACCCACCCCTGTACTATAGTAAATAAGTTGTTGATAGAATCAATGCATTTTTTTTTTACATTGGAGTAATAGTTTGTTGAGTTTTACTAGCTGTTTGTTTTCATTGTTTGAATATATGCATGTTATTTTCCTACATAACTCCTGGCCTTTTTAATTCCTTGATAGATCTAGATTTGTTTGTTTTTAATTCCTTGATAGATCTAGCTTTGTTTTCAATTCTTTGATAGATATAGCTTTGTTTGTTTTCAATTACTTGATAGATTTAGATTTTTATGTTTTCAATTCCTTTATAGATCTAGCCTTGTTTATTTACTCTTAAGTTATAAAAATCAGGAGTTCACAACAGGTAGAAGGCGTTTCAAGAATTACCTGGCGCTGTATGCTGCTGCTGCTTGGGCTGCCGTCACACCTGGGTGAGACAACGCCATCATTGGATGAACGCCTGTCAGGTGAGGAAACCTGCTGCCCCAGAAAGGCTCCATGGCAGAGGGAAATCCAAAGGGTCTGGTCAGGCTGATCATCTCGCTGAGAGAAGCAGGGGGCTCTCCTTGGATGAATGTAGGGCTGTCTCGTCCGAAAGCTTTCTCTCGCTTCCTCCACTTAGCTCGCCGGTTTTGAAACCAAACCTGCAACAGAAGAGAAGTCAAAGCTTATATTGAGTGAAATGGCCATCGCTTATTCTGAATTAATTAAAAGATCTAGAATCTAGACTAGGAATAATATTTTTTTCGAGTGGAAATATTTGTATTAATTGTTTAGTTTAGCACAACTTTCATATTTATAGAATGATCACTGCTCTATGGTCCAATCACTTTTGTGACCAAATTGGGTGGAGGTGGTGGGAGGTATCTGGTAGAAGCTTTCTTTGCTGCTTTTTCAGAAGCTATCAATTATTTGTGTAAAGTTACTCGAGTCTGAATTCAAAATCGGGGTCTCTATTATGAATGGCCGACCCGTTAGCCTCTGAGTTATACAAGTAAAAGTAGAACATTGTGTAGATTGTCTTTAAATGTCTATACTATAAAACTTTTAGTGAACGAGCTCATCCTCAGCACAAGGCTTATCTCCCCTTATCTTATTACATGTCTATATACAACAAAATTAATTAATAACGACTAATCGATTTACTAAATAGTTACTTGCTTGATTGATTTGATTGGGAAGCATGGTCAAGAGTCTAAGTACGCTTGATCTGCTTGGTTTTGGCTACCTATGAAGGGGCTCCAGGTTCGACACCCGAATCTGGCTGAGTTGTTTTTACTGAGCGCCTAAAGGCAGCACGGATAACCTTCACCCAGATACCCCCTCAACCCTCCCCCCCCCCCCATGTTCCACAAATGAGATTGGACCAAAGCGCTCTGAGCATGAAAGTAGCGCTATATAAAAGATACATTTTGTTTTTATGTGTGAGGATCGAGGACTATGAAGGATTGAGCAAAGTTTCTACTTGATTCGAGAATGGGAAGAGGAATAAACAACGCGTACAAGATTCCACCCAGGCAGACAGACAGACAGAGTGAGTTGATTTAAGATTTATAAAAACAAGAACCGTGACAATGGGTGAGTACGAAAAACAAAAAGTCCTCAAAACATATACTGATAGTACTCAACCTAGATCTTACTCGGAATACAATACAAATTGGTCTCTTTCGGAAAGATAAATTAACCAATAGCATGTCATATAGGGACAGGATTAGTACAGCGACTGGATCCCACGATAACCTACTAACTACTGTCAAAAAGAGCAAACGAAGATTCTATGGTCATATCACAAGGTCCTCAGGGCTCGCAAAGACCTTCCTTCAAAGAACAATACCAGGAAAAAAAAAAGAAGCAGACAAACAAAGCGATGGGAAGATAACATAAAGGAATGGATGGGCCTGGCATTGAGGAAGATTTTGTCCTAAGCAAAAGACAGGAATGGAGAAGGACGGTCCACAGATCATCTGTGTTGCCCAACGGTCTAACAAACTAAGAGATATGTGAATGGATAAAGTCGTTACAATACTATCTAACAAGGCCAGAAGTCCAAGCTGTTTGGAAAATGCACACTTGTACTATAGTCGTTTTTCTAATCTTATGTATTTCATGAAAATTAATCTGAATTCTAGATTTAGTTCTATAAATCTAGATCTAGTTATTTTGTAATTTTATTGTATAAATATGGTCGTATGATTATAGTTATGATATTATATTAATAAAGTCTATGTTATGCATAATGCATGTCTATCATCGCAATAAGTCAGCTGTAAAGTTTTTAATTTCTTGTACTGAGAATTTCACAATAAACTAAAAAAATTATTAAGTATTTAAAAAATGTAATTAATTCTTTAAAAAAAACTTCGAATACATTGAGTGACCATCGCGTGATGATTGCGGGTAGCCGGCTGTGCTTGTTTGTCGGGGTGCACTTTAGGGAGAGAGCACTGTTCAATAGGTGTCATGACTCATATTGCAAGGCTTGTCTCCAGTCAGCTTACTACACATTTTATATAAACAAAATGAATTAATTTTAAAAATTCGATAAACAATTTGGTTAATTATTTTATTGACTCATGTGTTGTCATCGACAATAAATAATTGTTCAAAGTTTCAACTTGATCCGAGAATGGCGAGTGTAAGAATGACTTTGAACAAATATTTTGGATAGACAGACAGACGGACGGGGGGAGTTGATAAAAGCTTGAAAGTAATAAAAAAAATAAGCTGCACTGCAAAAAAAGGTGCACTAAAAATTATCATGCACCTTTTAAAATACAAATCTTATCAGCAGTCCCTTTCGTTCCTACACCGGATACACCAATGGGCTGACTATTTACAGATTTTTCCCCAATTCACGAGAATCTCTAATTAGAGTCCACCTAAAATGTGAGAAATAGTATGTATGATTCTGCATGGATTCACTGGGAGCTGTAAGCTTATAATAGCTATATCAATAATAATAACGGCAATTAATGACTTCCGCCATGTTTCACTTTATACATATGATTCCTAAGCATTGCTTTTCATTATGTCCCATTATTACTATTTGTCAATCACTGAATACATTTCGCATATATATACCCATATTAATAGAATTATGTTCAGTATTTTAAGTCTCAAATAAAAAACTGTTGTTGAGGATATCATACACATGTTTAGGGCAACTAAGGTGCTGGTTAGATATTTACAAACAGTGACCAGTTGATCTGTTGTGTCTCAAATTTTCCAAATGCCTTTATATGTTTTATTTATACATATAGAAATGTGTTCTACTTTTCCTTAAAAATGTGCATACTACATACACTCCAAATATACTGACATTAGTGTCACGTAGTTAATACATATGGTTAGATTGTGGTCTACACTTATTTAACATTATCCTACCCAAGCCGCCCAAACTATCATTGATTATCCATGCACTGTTCCTGCATTTTAAGTTGAAAGCCTTGTTGTTTGAAAAGATGGTTGATGGAATTGATCTTCCTCCCTTGGATTCTGATCTTTAAGATTTTCATGTCTGAAGTTAATGTTCTTACCTTGATAAAATGATTTCCTAAAAATGTTTCCAATGAATGCTCTATCGTGGGGCAGCGCCCCTGACAAGTTGGTGCTGTGATAGACTATTAAGATTAAGACGGTGTCACTAGCGTGAGAGACGTCATTGTGTGGTTATCATGACTGTGACACTGACGTCAACATTTTTTCCCTTCAGTTTCTTCATTCATAGCTGAGCAGTGGCAATACAAGGGTTCTAAGTCAGTGGCAATACAAGGGTTCCAAGTAAGTGGCAATACAAGGGTTCTAAGTCAGTGGCTATACAAGGTTCCAAGTCAGTGGCAATACAAGGGTTCTAAGTCAGTGGCTATACAAGGGTTCTAAGTCAGTGGCTATACAAGGGTTCTAAGTCAGTGGCTTGTACAAGGTTCCCAGTCAGTGGCAATACAAGGGTTCTAAGTCAGTGGCTATACAAGGTTCCATGTCAGTGGCAATACAAGGGTTCTAAGTCAGTGGCTATACAAGGGTTCTAAGTCAGTGGCTATACAAGGTTCCCAGTCAGTGGCAATACAAGGGTTCTAATTCAGTGGCTATACAAGGTCCAAGTCAGTGGCAATACAAGGGTTCCAAATCAGTGACAACGTTAGTGTTCTAATTCAGTGACAACATAAGGGCTCTCAGTGACAACACATGGGTTATAACTCAGTGACATCAAAAGGGTTCTAACTTAGTGACAAGACGAGGTAGTCGTGATTCAAAGCAAAAAGACATTCAGAAATTCTGGGGAGGGCTATATTGGTCCTCTTTTGTCACATTTGAACCATAAAAGTTTGTTTTTTTAATCGTTTGGCACTAAATTGAAACTACATCATATTTTATTGTAATTGGTAATTCTTTCAAACCAACCTTCCACAGCGAGGACGGGAGCGTTTATAAAACGTACGGATCAAGAACAAATTACAGACATATAAAACAAAAATTGTCCAGTTTTTCTTTACAATATGTTTCAAATCCAAATCGACGTAATAAGTGTTCATTGAAGCGTGTCCGTTTGGAAAAACATTTTGCAGATAATTTTAAACTTATTTGTAGAAAAACATGTTTTCTCGAGATAACATTGGAGAGGCAGCAGGTTTCCTCGTCAGCCAGAAAGAGGATCTTAGGGAGCGCGAAACGTTTCCCTGCGTTCTGAGATTCATAAATTTATTTGACTTGCCGTCTTTTTTCTCTCGTAAGCTCTTTCAGAAGTCTCGGATCCGGGCTGAAGTCAAAAGATTTTCTGCGTTCCGAGCTTCAAGAATTCATCCTCCTGGTGTATACAACAATAAGTATGTCATATTAAGAATAACAAAGAAAGAGGTAGCCCTATCATGCGTGGCACATTCCAGGTCAATGTAAAGCACGTAAGCCTGTAATGGACGTAATCGTCCTCCTCCTGGTTAGTAAGGCGTCTTATTTTGTTGTTATGCAATAGTCTTCATCATAGAGATGCACGAGATTTTTGAAAAGTTTGACCATTCTCTCTTGACCACATAGAAAGTCGAGGAAGTATCGCGTGATGCAATGTCTTCCTCAAACATGTTTAATGGATGTTGTTGCAGACAGCTAACGGAATACGTTTTTAGACGTTCCTACTTAGATGGTGAAACAAATTCTCTTTAAATTGTGGATATTGTCTTCTTACTCGATTATTTATCAAACGTCGATATATAACTACTATATCCCCCCTCCCGATGTGAGAACGTCGCTTTGGGTTACAATTTATTTTTCTTTCAAATATAAATAACGAATGCTACATACTGGTGGATGCGCGGTGGCTGAGCGGTAAAGCGCTCGGCTTCGGAACCGGGATGCAGGCTTCGAATCCTGGTGAAGATTGGAATTTTTAATTTCGGGATTTTTGGGCGCCTCTGAGTCCACCCAGCTCTGACATTAGTTGGGGAAAAATAAATGCGGTTGGTCGTTGTGCTGGCCACATGAAACCTCGTTAACCGTAGGCCACAGAAGCCCATAAAATCATTGGACTAAATCACCCTGAAGGACATAAAAACATCGGACCAAATCACCCTGAAGTACATAAAATCATTGGACTAAATCACCCTGAAGGACATAAAATCATTGAACTAAATCACCTTGAAGGACATAAAAACATCGGACCAAATCACCCTGAAGGACATAAAATCATTGGACTAAATCACCCTGAAGGACACAAAAACATCGGACCAAATCACCCTGAAGTACATAAAATCATTGGACTAAATCACCCTGAAGTACATAAAATCATTGGACTAAATCACCCTGAAGTACATAATATCATTGGACAAAATCACCCTGAAGGACATAAAATCATTGAACTAAATCACCTTGAAGGACATAAAAACATTGGACTAAATCACCCTGAAGGACATAAAATCATTGGACTAAATCACCCTGAAGGACATAAAAACATTGGACCAAATCACCCTGAAGGCCATAAAAACATTGAAACAAATCACCCTGAAGGCCATAAAAACATTGAAACAAATCACCCTGAAGGCCATAAAAACATTGAAACAAATCACCCTGAAGGCCATAAAAACATTGAACCAGATCGCACTGAAGACCATAACCAAATTTGGACCAGGTCGCAATATAAAACTAATAATAACATAATGAGGCCTATTTGTTCTCTCATAATGTGAATAATCGAAATCACAATTTATAAGCTTTAACCCTTTGACAAGCTCATTGTCTCAATTTAACTTCCATCTATGGCATAACTGTTAATGGAATCAGCTTGTCAATGCAATGTGCTGTAAACCGCTAATTACTCATTTTACTTTTGTATTAATCCTCGCCAAATGAGTCCCAAATCTGATCAAAATTCCTAGCGCGGATTCAACCTTTTCAACTTCTGCTTCAACGATTTCCGCTAATCCTCCTGGAGTTCTGTCCCCTTGTAATCCTCTCTCCTCCCCCAAACAACCAGACTATGGCAGCCATGTTAGTGCGGTAACTTAAACCTTCGGTGGCCGGCCTCTCGCTGTGGTCACGTGGTGAGGTTCACACAGACACACAAAGGAGAACTTAATCGGATCAGGCCTTGATTAAAGTGTGAAGGAAAAGACAACTCGTGTAGACTTTAACCCTACTAGAACCGCTTATAGCGATAATCCCGACATTTTTGGGAGCATTTATTTTGACGTCAGCGGGAAACAGAACAGGTTTTTTCCCTACCCCACCAATCCCGCAACTTAAAAAAAAACAAACTATGACTGCAAATTAAGCCGGCATTTAAAACTCGAAGTTCACTCGAAGACTGGTAATGAATATATCATTTGGAAAAGGTCTGTGAAATGAGGATGGAGTCTTGTTTCGGCTAACAATGACAACCGATTAGTTCCATTTGTTGATTTTTAGTTTTAGCACTTTGCAAAAGCGAGTCAAGGGTTTTAAAGTGATGACACTAACACATATCTACAAGACACAAGGCGAAGATTGTTAAACGAGTCTACGCGACAGAGGCAATGATAGTGAAACGAGTCTACACGACACAGGCAATGATTGTGAAACGAGTCTACGCGACTGTGACGAGATGTTACTTAGTTATTATTTCGCTTGTTTATTTAAGTCTAGGGGGAAATTTTATTAATTTATCCCGCTCACATATAAGATTTTGTATAGGCACACCGCACCTAACAGTAAGAACAGACCAATATTAGATGTTAATAAATAGAAATAATTTAATAAATGAAAGTTTACAAAATATAAATGATCAAATAAAATTAGAATTAAGAAATGAAATGAAGGTGCTAATATCTAACAGAACTGCTCATCATGGATTGGTGAGTGGTTGGAAGAGAAGAGTGTCCCTAGGTCTGGCTACTTCTTAGCTGCTAGCCCGTGGGTCGTCTTCTGGCGGTCGTAGGACTGGCACTCAGAAGGATGAGTCATCCGGCTCTGTCTTAGGACGTCGGCTCGGGATATGCTGTAAGCAAGCTGGCTCTATGGTGAGGCTGCTGCCTGTTTAGCAGTAGAGAGGGTTGGTGCTGCAGACTAAGTTGTAGTCGGACGATCTCTCAGCTGTGATCTCTAGCTCGTAGAGAGCCGTGCTAACTCAACACCAGTTTATCTTCTGCAACGAAGGTTGCTCTATCAGTCGGCATTAGGCAATAGCTATTGGGCAGTGGACAGTTTGGGCCGGGTACTGGGCAGATGATACTGGGCAGTATAAGGCATTGTGGACACTAGGCAATATGCTAAGGCCAAGGACAGTAGGCAATGCCTTCTTGCTAACAGGTATGTAATTGGGGGGGGGGGGGGGGAGGGGGTATATGGTGTGGTCTGCTCCGGTTACAACTTTGGGTGGAGATATGGCCGTTACAGCATACAGTTACTGAAGCATCAATCAGGTACAGCTATCAGTACAGCAATCGGGGGTAGCAACCAGGTCGTTTGTCCCTAATGAACCTCACAAATAAACCTCCTAACAGAGGAGACTATATGAATCCTAGCTGGCCTAACTTAGAATGCTTTGGTCTCTCTCTATATATAGTTGGGGCATTTAGTTTAACGGGTGGGGAAGAAAGCTATGTGATGTTCTCACATGTATCGATGTACCGGAGATGTCAAGCGTCAGGTCAGATTTATGGTCAATACCGTGAGAGTAGGGACTAAGGCGAATATGTATCTGTCCAGCCCGAGTGCAATGCTAATATTAGAGCGGTGCGTATTCTGCGGGGGGGGGGGGGGGGGGGGGGGGGAAGGGGAATAGGTGTGAAAAGTTATTAAGTCGCTGCGTTTAGCAGCATTATGTGCTGGTCACCTGTCCAACGGTCAAGAATTAAAAGTTAGTCCTAGAGAAGCTAGTTAATATTTTACGTCGAGATTTGTCCCGTGAGAAACAGAGCGAGGGGAGATAAATCCTGTAAGAATTTAGTTATGGGTGGAGAGGAAAATAATTGCTTTAAGGTAAAAATAAAAGTTTCCCACGATTTGCTGGGAAAAACTCAAATGAACTTTTGCATGCAAGTTTCATATCGTCACAGCGACACAGGCAAAGATAGTGAAACGAGTCTACGCGACACAGGCAATGATAGTGAAGCGAGTCTACGCGACACAGGCAATGATAGTGAAACGTTGACTAACTCATTAACTAATTCATTCAATTGGTTTTTGTACCACTCAGTGGCGTAGCAAGGTATCCGTGGGCCCGTGTTCAAGAATATCTTGGTGGGCCCCCCTCCTCCATATAAAACGAATGTAGTGTGTGACAGAACTAGTGAGTCTTCTGTATGTATGGGTACATTCACCAAAAGACATTCCAATACTTTCTGCTTTATATAACGTAGCGCTGACTGCACTTATAATTGAGTACTCGACAATAAGCAGAACAATTTTATCGAATGTTTCTAATTTTCCTCAAAGTACTGCATCTTTCAGGCGTTCCTTTTCTTTTGAAGAACACAAAGTAGTTTGAGTGATCAACTTTAGTCAATCAAAACATATGAATCGCATTTCTTAGAGCATTCCTTGATGACCAGCTTGTGGACAAAAGTATTTGAGTCAAATGTAAACCATACTATTGGATTTAAAACGCGCCCATCTTGAGATGCTGTGGGCAAAAAACATATAACAAATCATAGAAATCTGCAACGTCTTGAACACAGCTGACGAAATCATTTAGGGCCAAGTTTTAAGTCGTGGTTAGCATAGTGAAAATGAGAGAGAAAAATGGTGTTGATTGGACCTCGGTATTTTTTCCAGAACTGCATCGCCCAACAGGTCTATTATCTCGTTTTGAATTTGTGCACTTTGTTTTCCTGTCTAATTTCAATATTCATAACAATTTCAAATGAAGCCTGATCAGAGGTTTTTGTATAAATATAATGGTGTTAATTTTCTTTAAGAACTATAAACCAAATACTAAGCATTGGTCAGAGAAAGACACTATTCCTGATTAATATGGACATCTCTCTATTTTCTATATCTTTGTTATAAAGTTGCCCCCCAATTTGGTTTCGCCATTCATTGTAGCAGAACAAACATATTCAACTTGAACAAGACATATGAAACATATGCCTACAATGGTGCATGCTAAATATTTAATTTATTTTATATATCTTTTTTTTTTAATTCTTTTCTAACGATGACATAACATTATTTGTACATACTACAAAGACAACTAAACAATATGAGGAGGACTTCCCAGTTTGTCCTAAATGAGTGTTGTCACTATTTCAAAATATCTACTTCTTTGGCGCAGATACAAACGTTTAGAAACACAACTGTTGTGATAGCTTGCTACTTAGTTAACAAAGTTGAAAGTCAGTTAAAATATTCGACTTACTTTAAACCCTTGTTGATGTCCAAAAGAGATGAGCCGAAGGCTCTTCGAGCTCTTAAGTTTGAAAATAAACCCGTTTGGTCGTCCGGCCGAAACAGTAAAAAAAAAAAACCTGTGTGAACACAGTTCTGTCTGAGAGAGACCCGAGTCAATGCCTATGTAAAGCATTGCTGTTTCCAATGCCTTTGGCCCCGACGCATGCTTGGCTGCACATGGCCGAAGGCCGAGGACACCGGGAGCCTCCGCCATTTTCCTTTATTGTACCAAGCTAACTGTGCGGGACCCGCCATTTATATAACGGTCCCTTTGAGGAACAGCGCATGGATGTGGGACGTGCTTGTGGGGACTTTTTTTACTACCCCGCCCGTGCAAGGGGTAAACTCTCGTTTACCCGTGGGCATCCCCACGGGAGTTATGTTTCGCCATTCGTTTAGCCTAGCTACCCCTTCAAGTAGCCGTTTCCACCCAGGTGCCAAGGTGAGGCAGAACAGCGTACCAGGGTACTTTAAACCCAGATTAGAATATAGACACTTTGTATTAACATATTTTAATTATAAAAAAAAAAAATAAACTGATTCAGCTTTGAAAAAATTGAATAATTAGCAGCTGTGTCGAAATTTTAATTCTGAACATTAGGACTTTAGTGTCATCCGTAAGTTCTCACGTGGGCTTCAACTAGTCAAGAGTCATGGGCCCAAGTGAAATGAACCCCTTTGCGTCATTGTTGCTACTGTGAGCCCCTAATGGTCGTGGGCCCGAGTTTATTGAAACCCTTCGCGCCAAGGATGCTACGCCACTGGTACCACTCACATATAAAACTGTGAGACTTGTGTTGGTCAAGCAGTGCTCTTCTAGCATATAAAACAATCTAGCTTTTTTTTATTTTTAGAAAGCTTCTTTCAACTCACTCTGTCTGTCTGTCTGTTAGTTAATCAAATAGATCTAGTGGCATTTTCAAAAATTATTTTTTATGTAGAGACAGTCGGGTCTATTACGCTAATGGGAGATAAGCCTTATTTGGATAATTAAGTCATTGGCTAAAATGCTTAAGACATTCTACTTTTATAAGTAATTGGATAGCTCAGTGGCAAATAAGTCGGCCTTCCATCGTGGAGTTGAATTAAGACTCAAGCAACTTTTTTCTTTAAATTGTTTATGAAGAGGCAGCATGGAAACCTTCTCCCACATTTCCCCCCTCCCACACACACACACTGTTTCACAAAAGTGATTGGATCATAGCATACTGAGCATGCCATAAGCATGAAAATGGTATTTAACAAAAACCATTAATAAAAATATTTCCAAACGGACAAATGTATTGTTGTAACTATAAGGCAGGCACTCAACGAAAGGCAGGAGGTAATAATAGCCGAGGTATTTATTTACAGTACAAACAGGCATGGACTTCAGCTATCAACTCCCAGAGTGTCTTAAATGAAATGACACCAGTCCTTTTCTATCTTAAATACCAGTACAGACCATCGACACACTTCCCAGTGCAGCCCCAGGTCCTCAATACAGTTCACAGATAGCACAAAGGACGTTCTCTTGAGTCAGGACAACTTAGACTTCAATAACTTGCAGATCACTCCAGCCGGATCTACAACAGTCCTTTCTCCTACTTACCTAGTATAAACATGTCTTCTACCGCTAGTGTTGAATAGTGCCCTGATGCGCACAATCAGTGTGGCTCGGGAGCGGTGTTACAACAGTTTAATTGTCAGTTTAGATCTTCAAATTAACTACAAGATCTATTTAAAATAATTGGTGCAATTATACTCAATGTAAGCTCTATTTTCTTTTTTTAAGTATTTTTTTTTTATTTTGCTTGTTTAAAAGTTTTATTACAACAGTGACCAAGAGTTAAACAAGGGGATAATTTATGATTAGTTGGTCAATTTAGGTCAGCTAATTTCCTCAACCTCCTTTTAAAACACACTGTCCATATTCTGTCCACTGACTTGATCCGCCTGGGTCAATGTGTCAATAACACTTCACAGTTGCCACGAAGCTGGCATGAATTGTGTCATGGGCACTTCGGGTCTTCCAAAGTAATTCCCCCCCCCCCCCCCCCCAATTTTCAGATGATTGAAATATCCCTTTCTCAAACACACACACAGACACACACACACACACACGCACGCATATTTATTCTTGCATTAAATAAGAGCGTGTTGGTCATCGCTTGGTTAGTGTGAATTCTCTCCCTTACCTAGACATCCTTTCTCCAGCACCAGGACCATGCCAGACGATCTCGCAGCTTCGTCGCCCCGCCCATCCAATTAGAAGCAGCACGTCGTGCTAAGCTCCGTGACACAATGCAAAGTACCCGAAGGATGGTGTGTGAGAGAAGAGGGGGGTAGAGAGAGGAGGCTTGCAGTCGACGTTGTAAACTAGAGGAGTACTTGAACCAGGAGAAGCCCCCCGTGACAAGGATACCTTTAATTATCCCGGCCCCCATCACTTCATCAAACAACAGTTCCTGTTTTAGCGCCCCCACGCTGAGTCAAAAACCTCAGCCTCGGGGTCAGATCAGAGATGCTTCAACGCACAGACACACCCACCAGCATACAGGGATTCAAACACCCACCCTTCCATTTCAGGTGATAGTGTAAAGAATAAAAGAGAGACCAACCCGTCTTAATGTTAAAAAAAAAAATTACGAAGAACCTCAAGGAGTTCACGCTGCAGATTATTATTTGAATAGAATCCCTCAAAAGCGTTGAGACCTCCCCTAGCGGTGTTCTCCATAGCTAGTCAATTGTCCCCCATCTAAACGGACCACAAAGCTTTCGCTATGACCAGGTCGGGGTAACACTAAGAGCCCATTCTGTCGGATCGAGGGTCTAAGAAGGTAGCCCCGCGGTGCTTCTTTAATATACGACTATCTCAAGACGAAAATCTTGGTAGTTACTTCTCTCTCTCTCTCTCTCTCTCTCTCTGTCTCTCTCTCTCTCTCTCTCTCTCTCTCTTCCTCTATAGGCCTACGCAAGAGGAAAACACAATGGATGAGTATCGTGTGTTAACAAGTGGAGGGGGAAAAATGAGGACAAGTTGAGGTTACACAAGAGTTCCTAGACCTAACACTAACACTATTCAAGAGTGTTGTAAGATGAAGTTTTTTTTTTATATAACACTTGAATCATCTGCGAGAAAATCCACAAAAATATCAGCGGAATGATTTCTCATCAAGCCAACGTAAGAATTTTTTGTCGGCTCCCCCGAGCCTCAAGTGGGGAGTTCTGGGGTTCCTTCATTGTCCGCATCATGTGACAAGAAGAATCAGGCGTTATCTCGGTGTGTGGATATTTAATTAAGAAATGATTTGCTGGTGACAATGACGTGATAAACTAAGATAATTCTCAAAAGCTCTCTTGCTGTGTTTTCTAAACTCGGTTTTATGCAAGACTTTGTTCACGCGGTAACTGGAACGATTCATGGACAAACACTTAGCACAGTGTAAGCAATAAAACACGAAATCAATGGCCACGCTTGGTTCAGGTTCAGGTGGAGGTTGTCTTACTCTCTTGGCACCCGAAGGCGAAATAAGAGAGGGATAATAAGAGAGGAAAGATAAGAGATGTTGAGTGAAGGGAATGCTGAACACAAACTACGTAGATCTACAGTATAGGCGTTTGAAAACAAATATTTGAGTTGCGTACATTTAGTAGTGACAGGAAGTTGTTTACAAAATATTCTAACCGGAAATCGCGACGACAAAAATAAAAATTGTAGTTGAAAAAGAAAAAGTTGTGAAAGATACTAAAGGTACTTTGATTCAGCCTAGGCTAGGATGTGGTGCCGTCACAATACCATATCACAAATACTCGCACTACCATAATGAAAGTCATAAAGTTAAACATGGCCGATATCATATTAATTTTTTTGTCATTGGCCTAGTGAGTTCAGAAGTTGTCATATTTCCTATACCTATTATATTACGTAATCTTATTTTATAAAGTAATGTTCTTCCAATACTAAATAAACGTGCACGGTGGTGTGATGAATTTGCATACAAAGCGGAAAACCTATAATCGTTGGTTTTTTTTTGGTGTACCCGTTGAACAAAACGATGAAAATGTTGATAAACTATGTTGAATTAAAAGTTTATGCGTAGAGCTCACCACTTTAAAACACTGAATTAGATCTTCAAAGCTCTTCCATATGATACCCTTAATTATCATACCCACAGTGTAGTCGGTTCAAGAATCCTTGGGATGTTTAGTTTGTCGTGAAGATTTTAAATATACAACTGAAAGATTGTCTTAATGTAACTATGTAAAAAGCTTATTGATGAATTCTTTCAGACTTTTGGCTTATTATTAGTCTAGTCCTCTTCATTTAGCTAGCCTTTATTTAATGCTCAAACAATATATAGTTGTGATACTACATAGCAGCTTTTTTATGTTATGAAAGAGAAACTGTAGGATTGACATTTTGGAATTGTCCAAATAAAATAACAGCTGTTTTTTCTATATAAATAAAATATTAACACATTTTAAAATTATAATCTTCACATTAGGTTACTCACCTGTACTCTAGCTTCACTGAGATCAAGGGTCATGGCCAATTCTTCACGTGTAAAAACGTCTGGATATTGTGTTTTCTCAAACGCTCTCTCCAGCCTGTGGAGCTATGGCCAAATTATAATTAATTATAAATTAAAGTTTAATTTTTCATTTTAAAAAAATGACTTTTTTATTCATAAAAATGTTGTTTTCCTATCAAGAACTAAGAATGAATCATTTAATCTATCTACATGCTTTATAATAAAAAAATTCAGCTATAAGAAATGAACATTACTAAGTAATTGGTCAATATTATATTAGATGCTGAAATATGTTTTTCTTAGATTTATTAATATCAGTGTAAAAAAATGCTTTTCAATCGTGACCTATTAAAGTTCAAATAAAAAGTATAAAAAAAAAACAACAAAAAACACAATCCACGAAGCACCGGGACTGTTTCACACTTCAGCTAAAAACATATTAGAGTTGGGTGGAAATTCAAAATCCCAAAGTCTTCACTGGGATCCGAACCCAATACCCATCAGTTCGGAAGTCAACCCATTCCATGATCTAATGGCACGATCAACCCATAGAATGTAAAATACTGATTTCTGTTAGCCGCCTTCAGCCGTAAAACGACTCGAGTTCATCCCATAAGGAACCTTTTAGTCCCCACAGAAGTATATTCTGATAAAAAGCAAAACAATCGATACAGTTCAAGATCAGCAGCATCGATGGAGTTTCCAGAATGTAGCACAGGTGCTGCAAAATGCCCAAGGGTCCCCTACTCCTTAATTTTTCCCTGATTAGTTCATGTTTTGTACGGAGGCATCGCACGTTTAGATTGAGGTGCCTTTGCAGGATACTTCATGTACCGGGCCTTCTGACGTCTCAATGAAAGGCTATATTCTTACCTGAAAAGTTGTAAATGTGGTTCTGCTCCGACGAATTTTTCTGGGTTTCCCTGGACTGTCATCGTCAAGGTTGTTCTCATTGTCCGTGTAGCCGCTGAAGGTGATCAATGACAATACTGAACTCATAGTAATAAAACATTGCAGTCACTGACCTACAAAATAGTAAGTTTATTTCCAACCCCCATTCTATTATATATTTCTAGAGGTAGCCCAAAGGGTATAGCAACAATGACTTGGTCACTTAGCATAACAGTTGATTTTCAGAACCATCAAAGACCATATATGTAGATAGAAAGATAGATAGACAGACAGACGGATAGACAAATACTTAGATATATGGTGTAAGATATTTGTGAACACTATAGTTGTGAGTGTATTTTGTTTCCAACTTGCATGGCCTGTATGTCCTCCTAATAAAAAAAGATATTTTTTTGGAAAGTCCTTCTTCACAGATATTGCCTTCTTCTTTTATTTTTCATACAGTGATTTAGTTTGATGATACCGCGAAAAGTCCAAAAGCTAGCTTAATTATTATCTAGACCCAAAATAGGAGACCAATTAGCGCTTACCCATAGTCGTTTCCGCTGTTGATAGATTTGACATGCATATCGTCGGCACTATTGGAAGCTGGCCTCTCCCCGGAGAACTCCCTCAGGATGGGGGAAGGGGTGTCTGTCCTGTCCGAGCCCACCTGGGGAGGCGTTAAGGACCGGTGATGCTGCCTCTGAGGGGATCTGGACACGTGAGTCCGATACACTGGTGACGGGGCCGCCGTGATGTCGTCGCAGAGGACCGCCGAATCATGCTGGTGGTTGTCGTGAAACGGGCGCCTATCATCGTCGTCATGCCCGAGGCGGTAGTGGTGCTCCTTGTCCATGTCGTGGAGCTGCTGTGGCGGGGTGATCAGCCCAAACGATTTCTGAAACTGCTGGCGCCCTTCGTTGAGGTGCTGGTGGTGAAAGAATCTGCTAAAGTTGGTGTCATCACCCATGTTGTTTCTGTGTTTGCTCACCATCCCTGGCCTTGGTGGCGTTAATTGAGTGGCCTCTGAATAAAATAAAACATATAGTATTATGCACTTAAGTTTTAATCTTTGCATTTAAATGTGTAGATTTATGTTATTGCTCCAATTGTTTAGAAACAATTACGGATTAAAACTTAATTATGTCTTTAATTTTTATGGGTGATTCTGGCAACCCGTTACATATTCTAATAACACAGGAGATGAAAGGAGTACTCAAATGACTCTGTTACATTAGGTTCGTGTATGGAGTAAGAAATGTACCATTATCTTTGTGCTTTTTAACTCACGTTTCTTAACAAAAATTATAAGTGTGCGCATAGCTATTGTTCCTTTAATGTTAAAAAAAAAACTCATAATTAATAAGAATGATAAGTAGTTGTTTCACATACGGACGCATATTTATCTTTTTTTTTCATTATATTCACATGATAATTTCCAGAATATTATGCATGTGCACATATAGATTTATAAATCACAGAAATTTAAACAACTTATTTAAGTGAAGGGTAGCACAGTGTAATGGTAAATGCACTTAATTATTACGTTTAATAGTTCATAATCTTTTCTTTTAATGGTGTATGTAGAAACAGTTGACTTATTAAATTTCCAAAACAAATGAGTTATCTCTCTGAAAACTAAACAAGTAAATAAATACTACGCAGATTCGAAAATGAGATCAATATGAAGTTTATGGCGATCCATAATGTTTCATTTGTACAAGAACTCTTTCAAATAAGCTTTGCACAATCAGGTTATTGAACTGACAGTCCAGTTACACAAGACGCTGCGCAAAATGATCATGTACTATTAATTTTTTCCTCTCCTTACTGAAGATCTGGAGAAACAATCGAGTCAAGTGCGGGAATTCTCTCTGTATAAGTTAAACATAAAAGAATGTCCGCCATATTTGATTTTAAGACGATTATATTCTGAAAAATTGTAATGGTGAAATCAGAGTTTTCACTGTTTGGGCAATTAGTTAGTAATTTTGACCTTAGAGATATACATAAACTGTCAAATTTCTAGGAAAATTGTTAGAGCCGTTTACGAGATCCGTGTCCGCCCAGTTTCCGCTCATGAAAAGCTTGCAAGCTAAGAAGAGTTTCGTCTTGAGATAGTCTTATATAACTAAAGTACAGCACGGCCGACCTTCTTCAACCCTCGATCCGACATAAAAAAAATTTAAGCAGATTTTTAAAGATGACTTTGTATCTATTTGAAACATAATGCACGCGACGCGTAAATCTAATTTTAGTTTTAGTTTCTGTTTTTGAGAACAAAAGCCACAAACGGACACACAGTGTACAAACAAGCGGCCCCCAGGAGGATGTTAGGAATGCATGATAGCGTATTTTATATAGGTCACGATACACATTTTTAAAAAATGTGTTAAATATACAATTTGTAAATGTTATGTAAAAAAAATATGTTGCGCAAATGAAAAAAAAAAAAACTCCCTTAAATTATTCTTCAGTCTTACGAGATTTGAAATTTAAAGAACAGTCACTTAAGTATCGATTTGTTTCAAATCTTATTGTTTCCAATGTCACTTGGAAAATCAAGCTTTACACAGAACACATACCAAAAAGGTTTGGCCACAAAAAAATATTTCAACTTCATATAAAATACTTATGGAGCGTGGTTGGCGATTGGTGAAGCAATTACATACCAAAAAAAGCTTTTAATAAAATTGCTTTGTAAAGCGCATCTTTCACGCTTGTATGATAAGTGCTATATGGTGCTATAAGTGCTATATGGTCCTATTTCTTTAGTTAACCAATAATGGAAGGGGGTATCTTTGAGGTTTTCGAGCTGACTTAAGGCTCTCAGCAAAAACAACTCAAGTCGAGATTCGAACTCGTTGTGCTGTCAACATCGTTCGATTTGGACCTCAGAAACAGACGGCATTTACATCATTTGCAACATCGAACGCTAGATTTCACTTTTTGTTTTAAATAGACTACTTTTGCCTTTCGTGAAATTTAGCGTTTGGAGCTTGACTAGTTTGCCAGGCTGACACGAGTGTGTTTCCAAATACTGAGAACTTGATCGAGAGATTAAAATGAAATGAAGCTTTGAACAAAAATAACCCGAACTACTTAAGCTGGTAAGTAATCTTAATCAGTCTTACCTATTTGTCGACGAGTCTTAATCTGATTAATTTACTTAAGCATGGAATAGACATAAACTTGGGCATAATTCAAATAGAAAAACAACAGCTTAACGTGACTTTGAAATCGTAAAATTAAAAAAAAAACATTAAAAAAAATTTTTTTTTATAAATAATTTCGAATAACAATGGCGTATATATATATAAATAAAAGCTTCGAGTCCAAGGATTAATGAGAAATGCAGTATTTCCCGTGGCTACGCAGAGCCCCAACTGCGAGCTTTATATTTTGCCACATCCAGAGCAGACACAAATTCAGCCGGTGGTCGATTTAGAGTTAAATATATATATGATACTTTTAAAAACACTCGCTTTCATTGCGTGAAATGGCATCAATTATTTTGAATCAATCGTAATTAAATTTTAATAGATCTAAACTAGCAATACAACATTTTTTCGATTGGAAATGTTTTTATTAATTGTTTATGTTTAACGCAACTTTTATGTTTACAGCACGCCCAGTGCGCTATTATCCAATCACTTTTGAGGACCAGTGGGGAGAGGGGGTATATGGGAAAAAGTTTGAGTTCTGCCTTTTCAAAAACAATACCAAAAAAAAAAAAAAAACTGCTCGGATCTGAGTTCTAACTTTAGTCTCTATGATAGAATTCCAATCTGTTTTACCACTGAGCAATTTAAGTTAATACTAATAAAAATAGAATGTTTTATTAGACTATTGTTTGTAAATAATTTTAGCCTACGAAATAATTTTCTACCTTAGCCTTGACAAGAGTAATTAAAAATTAATTAATTACAATTTATTGTTTAAATAATTGGAGTTTTTTTATTATTATTATTATTGATTCATGTGTTGTCATCAACAATAAATAATTATGCAAAGTTTCAATTTGATCCAAGAATGGGAAGTGGGAGAAATAACGTGTAAAACAATTGACAAACAGACTGAATGAACTGATAATAATGCTTATAAAGCAAGGTAAAAAATGGTTTTTTACATGCGTCTAGACTCGAGAATGCTGTAACAATGTCGTACATGGAACTTGGTAGACATCTGTGACGACTGCTAATAACAAAGAGATGTGCACACAAACGTACCAGCTTTGTCTAATGTTTTCTAGTAGCCATTTCTGCGAAGAGGTATGCACTATATAATCTATACATGGGTAGTGTCAATAAAGAATTAAGAATGTAATTTTATTTAGGTTTGCAAATTCTACAATACTTTTGGAGTAGGCATATCGCTAAATAGAAATCCCAATAGTAGATGTTATCGCAATGTATTGATATGGAAATGCTACAAGTTTTTTTTGTTTTTTTTTTTTGTTCTTTTACAAATTAAAATAAAATAAAGATAAATTTTAAAGAAAAATAGTTCAGGTCCCACCGAGATTTGAACTCGGATCGCTGGATTCAGAGTCCAGAGTGCTAACCATTACACCATGGAACCAGTTGTTAAAATTTAGTTGTCCTATAGTTGTTTGCTATTATGTTGAAATATCCTTTTTCTTTAAGTTACCTGTTTCAGCCCCTCCCTCTCTTTCTCACTCTCTCTCTCCTTCTTTCTTTCCTTATTTCTTCTCAATCTCTCTTCCTTTATACTGTTACTCTTCTGTCTTGGTCAAACCAAAGTCTGCCAATCAAAAATTATGATTCGCCAAAGTAAACAGATATTTAAAACAACTAAAGCGAGCTTAAAAAAATAAATGTATTAATTTTTGCGTTCTCGGAAACAAGAAAAATGATTTTAGCTTGTGCATTCTTTCTGTCCATCAGTCCGTCCGTCTGTCACGTTTCACGAGAAAAAAATCGTTAATTAAATCCGACTGCAACATAATTCTGTAGTATGCTAAAATATGTTTCACGGCAAGTTTAGGTCTTCTGAGACCACCCATTTTGTTTTTTACAATGAAATACGATCTTTTTTTTTTAATGCAAGCACATTATACAAGTACATATTTAAAAACCAGGACGAATAAAGTCTTTGGATTGTATAGATGTAAATCCTTTACTAATACAGGCCTACTCTAATAGTGCAGTATACAATATTTATTTCTATAACTACTTCAACTTTTTATCTAAAAATGTTTTAATCCTGGAGATATAAATTTGTGCTTATTGACCAGACCCGAAAAACTAAATTGTTTCAAATGTTATAACTGTATTTTTTAAATATGCAAGGCAATTAATACATTTAATATGAAAGAATGCCATGATTTTTGCTTTGTTTGAATGAATCGCTTCGAGGGACGACCAATTTTTCGCATTACACGGATTCAAAACTTAACTATAATTATGCAAAGAGTGCTTAAGCAAATTTTAATGAATTTATTGGTGTACATGAGCATTTGAGATTTCATCTTTTCTTGTATCTATTCTATATATAAAAAGAGTAAAAAAAAAAAGATTAAAAAAAAACACTTAATGAATTGAATGTATGTGAAATTAAAGGAACCTATCATATGTGTTCATATTCTGCTTGCTGTAACTAATAACATCAACATATCTGGCAATAGTACTTGCTACTGTATCTCAGAGATTTCAATCTCACATAAATTATAAACAGTATATTTATTATGTATATGTGTGTAGGGCGAGAAGGATTGAAATATATCGTAGTTTCTATAGTGTAACATTTCTATTTTCTGTTTAAACAATCATTTAACTGTGATAGCATGAAAACTACTTTTAAATTGATAACTGCCTGATCCACCAAAAAATTGTTTGATTTATAAGGCTACACTATTACATTAATTGGAGCTTATAACTAAGTCATGTGATCACCATTACTACCTAGATTTTAACAAATGTAAAGTTAATTTTGTGTAGTGGGTTTTTTTGTTTTTTGTTGGTTAGCTGTTTGACCGTTACATTTAGTCAACACTGTTTCATTATAGTTTCATTATAGTTTGGTTTTTGTTTGTTTCTAATTAGAGACGAGTTTTGTTTGTATTCGTTTGTATATATACTTATGTAGCTGTAGATACATGTCAACGTAGTCAATGTTGTCAGTAGCTGTAGAGAATTGTATTTGTCTTGTTCTTTATTTGAGATAAAGTTGGTGGAATGTTTGAAAATTAACATTTAAAATAAAGGTCAATACATAGTTCATTGTACTGCTGGGTAGTATATAAAACTAAAACTATGCTCCTAAATCTTCATCGACTTTTTTTTTCAAACAAAAAAGGTAGAATTGATTTATTTCAGCAGTCTTAATTAAATCCTCTAGACTTGGCAAGCTTCATTGGCTTAAACTGGGACCCTATTTGAATTATTACAGATTTAGGAGGAGAATAATCTGCCATTATAATAGCATCAACTGTCAACAGTGGACTGACAAGTTGGGTTTAACTCAATTAATAAATGATCAGCATTAGCTAATTTCATAACTTAAGCATCATTTATAGTGAGATTATAGTTCTGTGTTTATCATTGTACACCTGCTCTTTGTGATTTGGACGCTATGTCTTCTGTAGCATGCTTCGAGCAGTTTATCTACTTTAATTTAGATCTGATTCTTAAGACGATGCTTTTTTTAATTTTTTTTTTCAACAAGAAAATGCAAATTGAAGAAGACCTGAATAAAAACAATAAACATTAGACCAAAAAAAAAAAAAAAACTTTAACTGAATGATATCTCTACAATGTCATAGAGTATTAATAAATAACTTTTAATTTCTCAATTTGAAGAAAAAAAAATCTGGTAGAGGTGCCGAAATGACAAAAGTTAGTTTTGTGTAGTTTGTTCGTCTGTGCCAGAAGCGCTAATGAAAAATCGATTTTACCATTTTCTGTAGAATGCTAAAAATTTGTGCTACGGTTACTTTTGGTTTCCTGAAACTCTTTTGTTTTCATAATGAACTATGCAAGCCTTTTTAAAACGTTCAAATAATCGTATGCAGTTCATACCATTAGTTCACTATGTAGCAACACGGGAGACATATTTTTTTAGTTATATTTATAAACTATTGCTGTTTGCCAAAACAATGTAAAAAGAAATATATTAAACTTACCTATGTGTTCAAAGGTGCGTCAAATACCTAGATCTTTATGTTACCAAAGAAAAATCGCCGTTTGTTTTTAAAAATTAAGTATGCAAATTGTATGCGCATATCTATCCAAATTTTAAAAAAAACGAGACATATGAAGTTTATTTCATCCAGCAACGGTTGTGTAAAGTAACGTTCGCCTTTCAGACCATGAGGTCCACAGGGCAGATGATGTTAAAGTCATCTGTTTGTTTGGCCCAAGATTATCGAGCAATTTGTAATTGACCAGTACAACGACCAACAGCTCTAGCTTTCCTCCCAACTAAAGTCAGGTACGCATTAGACTCAGGGATGCCCTAAAAATCCCGAATATCAAAATCACAGTCTTCACCGAGATTTGAACACAGGACCCCAGGTTCGAAAGCCAAGCGCCTAACCACTCAACCACCGCGCCACCAACTATTATGTGCACCCCTTAAATAATTACACTTTATAATTATGAATCTTTTTTTCCATGGGTTCTGTATTTTTCGAGGGCAAAGGTGAATACAACTCTTTTGCTTTGTATAGAGGATTTTGGTTAATAGCCTAATAGACCTAATAGTTAGTAGTTCATAGTCTCTGTTATTCACAGATGTGAAACTTTTCTATGACTTTTTGTGAGCCCAAATCTACACTTAGATCTTTCTATTATTAAGTATTAATTACTAATCAATTAATACTATAATAGGTCACTATTGATGTAGTCATAGTTAAAAAAAAACAACAACACTAGAAGTGTTAATGTAATCTAATTACAACCTTATGATCGACAAATTAAAAATATCAAAACTTGCCTGTCAACTTACATTGCTTACCAAACAGAGAGCCCATGGGGGCTGCCTACGAAAACTCTATTGAATTTGAAATAGCTCTAGATCTACGTAAAGGTATATTTTCACTTTAACAAAAGCACATGAAATAGAAAACATTCTAAAACAGTCTATCAACTTAGATGTCAAGACGTGCAATGTATAAATATGTGTGTGTGTAGGAGAGTGGAGGAATATTTTAGTTTTTGGTACAGTCGTGGAGTGTCACTGCTTGTGTATGTGTGTGACTGTGAGTACTTGGTGACTTATAGCGAAACACCTCGGTGTTGCTACACTCCCTTATTTAATGGTGTGTGTAAGTTAGATAACCTCAAGCTATGCACCCAAGAACATTGTCATTACAAAGATTAAGCCACATCACTGACAAACCTGTGTTTGAATTGAATTTCAACTCGTTCGCTGCCGGAGAAGTTTCCCGGTCCGCTGGACGAACTCCCAGGATGCTGTCTATGCTGTACGACATGGCACGCTTGGCCTGCTGGCTGCTCTTCATTTGAGGCGAATGTTTGGCGCTCTCAGGCGATGGTGTCATGGTCAGAGATGGTGAAGACTCAGAGGCAGGCGGAGTTATTGTCAAATTTGTGAGGTCTTTTGAATCCATCTCACTCAACGAAATAAATCAGCATACGACTACGCTTTGCTTTGTTCTCCAAACACAATAAATGGATCGATTATCATCAAGGATGCACCATGGCGTAGTAGAAATGATATATGCACACAATGTGGACAGATACAAGATACTAATTGGTCTTGTAGCTGAGCTGTACAAGCTAATTGATTCGTAGCAATTATTCCGAGTCGAAATTTTGAAAAACAAAATTCACATCCGAATAGCACAATAAAACAAAAAAAGGTTGACGGAATATTACAACGATAATATTTGGAATTTCAGGATAAAAAGAGCTGAAGTGAGCTGATTAACAAGCGACGGAAAGAGTGATTCTGTTTTTATATATCCAAGAATCTCGCGCCGTTGAAATGATCCTCATTGGAAGGGGAATCAAAAGTTAGAGGGGGCTAATTGCCCCATTACTCCCTACAAGACCTCAGACGACTTCAAGAAATCAATCAATCAAGCGCTTAGCGGCCATCACTCGACAAGCAGAAGTAGTCACCGAGGCCTGTTCCCATTGGCTGGGTGGAAAAACGAGAAGCGTTACCCAATAATAGTGTCGGGTGACCGGTTGGCTGCGGGATTAGAAGAGAAAAGGGGGCTCGTTGCTTCCGGTACGATGATTACAGTCGAGTCTTAGGGAGGGGGGGGGGGGAATAGGGGGCGGGGCAGTCTCCTCGATTCAACTGGCTCAACAGGTCCTTCAGAGTGGTTGGGGTGGGCTTGACAATGGCAGGCTGGGTATTCAAACGAAATCAGCGGTAAATTTCTCGGCGATTGATGGAGTTAAGGGGAGCTAATAACATAGTTCATGGCAATACGTTCTGTTTGTATAGAGTTTTTTTTCTTTCACGCTTCAACCTTCCTTTCTTTCTCTCTTCCTTTTATCCCTTCCTTCAATTTTGTCTTACTTTTTTTTTTCTCTCTCTTTGTCTTTCTATCCTTCCATTGACGTTTGTGTTTCTCTGCGCTTGAGGTTGTTCTGTTTTTGTTTTAGTCGGTCGAACGTTGTCTTTATTTTCATTGATTGTTCTATCCATGTGATCTAGAGTTTTGTACTTTCGCCCGCAATTTGGTTTACATTTATTCTTCTTAGGGGCTTTCCGAGTTGCTCTGTGTGTGTGTGGGGGGGGGGGGGGGAGGGTACATATAATCTTCATGACATCTTTTTTCTCTTTCTTTAGCTCGTCTCCGTTCTCTTTTTTTTTCTCTTTCTCTCTTTCCTTCTCTCTCTTTCCTTCTCTCTCTCCCCTCTTTCTTTCTCTCTCTTTCTCTTTCTTTGTGATGACGATTTTATCAACGGAAATGAACACGAGCTCTAGCTTTAAATCTTGAGATAGACGTCAGGTAAACAACGGTTAAACATAATTGCTTAAATAATAAGACAAACATAGAAAGAATGAGAGAAAGAAAAAGAGAGCGAGATAAGCAGAGACAGACAGGCAGACAGACAAATGCTAAAATTATTGTAATCGCTGATTTATTTTTGTTAATCTGGATCTATTACAAATTTAAATACATGATTGTTCCAAACTTATTGATACTACACTTAATATGAGCTTTTTTTTAAAATTGTTTTTTCTGTTTTTATATAGTTTTTTTTTTTTTTTTGGTCATAATTAAGGATCTTTGAGGTCAAATCTCTTTAAAAACTAGGAGAATTCATTCAAAAAGACAGATAAATATTGATTTACCTTAAATTATCCAGAATGTTCTGTTGGGTGGGGTGAGGATGATGTCAACAAGACGAACATCCACTATTACTTCATCTTTGCTGTTTGCTCTAGATCAGAGGTTCTCAACCTTTTTAGCTCGGCGACTCCTTTTTACTATTACCCACCATGCGGCGACCCCCAACCGTAAATATTCTAAAGTAACAGCGCTTTCGATAATGTTATAAAAATCGTAATCCATAGTTCTGTTGGTCTTAGGCGACCCCTGCAAAATCGTCTTTCGACCCCCAAGGGTGTCGCGACCCACAGGTTGAGAACTACTGCTATGTAGTATATACATCAGAGCTTTATCAATGTATAAATAGTTCAATAATTATGTTTCAAAAGAGGTCTTGGAACCTAGACATGTAAAGGCGGTCGATCGTTGTGTATGTCACATGACATCCTAGTGAACTGTTTGGTGCCGAAATGAATATTTGGTGCATCACCTGGCCCATAATCCTCTAACTTCCTGTTACTTACATTACTTATAGACTGCGTATTCGTTTGGTTACAACAGAAATGCATTCATATTACATGGAAATATTACACACACCAAACGCACAAACAAATAAATTATTCTTTGAGTAATGGGCACCTCAGGGCGTCCCATTGTGTGCCCCCTTGTTTTCACTACTCACACTGGATGGGGCAATCACAGTCAGATCCGGGGACCACAATATTGGCAATTAGTCCACGGTTGGGCCCGTGAGCGCTGTAACCACCAAGAGTCTGTAGGGGATAGGAGATGGGGAAGGCAAAGGAGGAGGGGGGGGGGGAGAAAGGGAGGTCACTGGATTGGCGGGCACTCTGTACTTGACAGCGAGAACAATTATCGCCCCATTGACACAATATTAACCGAAATTGTTGGACTTTGTTAGCGCGGCGATGAAAAGGTTGTTGATTAGAAACTTTCCGCGTTAGCTTCAAGACTAGATAGCCCGCTGTTAGCGCCAGTTAACCCTACTGTTACCCACAGATCTGCTGCTGTCAACCGGGGGACCACTTTTTTTTTGTTTGTTTGTAAGAGTATAACTTTGGACTCAATTATTGTTTAACATAAATATTGTGATAAAACATTACGAGGCATCCTTCGTCTATAATGATAGCTTATCATATTGTAGTTATTAAGGGATACTCAAAGTAGTTGTCAAAGTACCTTTATATTTATCTGCGATGAAGCAAGTTCAATTAACACTGCTTGTTGATTGTATAGTGTGACGCAGGAGTTGAATCATGAATAGAAGTGCGTAATTCTAAACACTTTGTCTTGTGACTAAACATCAATGCCGGGTAAATTAGGATAGGTGTTGGCGGGGGGGGGGGGGGGGGGGGAGAAACCTCTTAAATAACCTAATACAGGGATAATCATTATCGAAATCATTAAATTAATCTAAAAAGTAAAGTAAACTACCCCTTGATGTAGAGGTCATCTGTTTCTATGGTCGACGGTTAACGAAGGTATCAAGTGGCCAGCACAACGACCACCGCCTTCACTTTTCCCCATATAATGTTAGGTATCCATCAGAATTGGTTGGATTCAGGGGGGTTCCTAAAAATCCCGATATTTAAATTCCCTCTTTTCACCGAGATTCGAACCCGAAACTCCTCGTTTCGGAATAATTGTTAATCTATCAGCCACCGCGCTCCCTTGCAATTAATATACACACTCACAAATTCAAAAGTTAGAATGCACAATATAATTCAATTTCAAAACCAAAAATAACTTCCTATCAAACTTTGAAGTGAAACAAACATCCAAACAAGTTTGTCTTCTCTTTTGTGCATGACCAAATTGAAAGTAGAAAGTAGACGAACGTTCGAGAAACGGAAGTCAATATAGAATTGTCGTACCACACATTATTGACATGACTGAGTAGAAAGACGAAGCATTTAGAATCTCGATTTTCACGATAAAACGTTTTGTTTATGTCATGCCTCCTTGACACGTCACGTCACGTGACTTATAGTTAAGTCAATGCAAGTTTTTTTTTCCTGCTTCTAAAACCCTCCATATAGTCTCAATATTATCCACTGAACTTTTAATTGCCTCAAAATTACTAGGAAATAACATACAGACAAACAACATGTAAGCATACAAACTACAAGAATACAAAATACAAGTTATTTAAAGGAGATTTAGAATTGGTATCGATTGCTAGATCTAATGTATTTATTTTATGGTTTCAAAAGTTCATTGCTGTTTTAATACTAATAGTTTTTTTTTTAAATAGATCTAGATGTTGTTTCGCTCAAGTTATGTAACCCCTTCTATTTTTTTATATTTTTTCTACTTATTCGAATGATTTGATGCAATCTTACGACTTCAGCAAATGGACATAGAGTAATTCTACGCTAGAACCACAAAAAGCAATGCCATCTGATATCGATTCATTCTGCTAGCGCAGCATGTTTCTCAATGCTATCAATAGATCAATTCCCCCAACAATATTGTCATTTGCTACAGTAGGATTCGATTACTTTAGACTTTATAACATTTTTCTTTTTAATCAGTCTGCTAATTCGTAACAATACACATTCGTAGATTCCAAGATTTCAACTCAATACCAAGTTTGCGGGTAAACTAGACAAGGGATAGAGATGAGTTATTCAGGGGCTGAAATTCTTAAATACTGTTACGCTTCTCTCTCCTAATCAAGCCTTCTTTAAACACTTCTAAACACAACACAGCAAATCTAACACACCAAGAACTTGACGACAAGGCTCCAAAAAATCTGGTGCTTTAATAATGGTCAATTAAAACAGCCAATATGACACAATTGGCAACACATCAACACTAAAAATGCTATACTGTACATCACCGTACTAAACTAATAAACTCTACTGTCTCTATCTCTTCCTGGACTTGTACATTCACTTCAGGACTCCACCAGGACCGACTTCATGGCAGACTAACAGTCCCGATCTACTCGCTGTCCTGTCTTAAACTGCACTTACACACACTGTGTCTCTGGTCCACGCAGGCTTATGATCAGATGACCATAACCCGGGTCCTAGTCACGTGCAAAGTTCATGGCAGTACTATCTCTTTGCCATTCGATATAGCAGCAGCGCTAAACTGGACTACTGGCCTGCGTCACCTAGGTCAGCTGATCACACACAGTTAACCCTATTGCGTCGCGAATAGGGTTACAACAATACAGACCTTTATTATACATAAACACACACACAAGCACACACACACACGTGACTAAACCCCAACCCAAAACATAAACAAAGAGGAAATCTCTGGGTTGAGATAATTATGCCAGTTTTAAAATGACCTGACATTAAGTCACAAAGACATTGTGTGTCTGTGTGTTTGAAATATATGGACATTCTAAATACTATAGTCTTTATTTCCAACTATACAAAGACCTCAGAACACGTAACTCAGATTCAAATTCTTGACGCAACTCCACCAAGCTCTAAACATTCAAAAATGCTCATGCCATTTCACTTTATCGTGAGCAATTTGGATCAAACGACTTGTGAGATCGTGTGTCGCCACCCGAGCTGTGAACTTGCCTGGATCATTATGTTTACACCCCCCTTCCTCATGGGACAAGTAATTGTACATTAGGTGCAAAGACATTTTAGCATCAATAAGAGACATGTTTTGTACGACATTCAAAGGCGTAACTAGGGTGGGGAAGGAGGAGGGAAATTGAACATCCCCCGGGGCCCCACTTGAGGGGGGCCCTCAATTGAGTGGGTTTTTTTTACATTAAATATTAAATATTACGCAAAATGCAGGGGCCTCCAAAGAGGTCAAGCCCTTCAAGCGCTTCTGTTTGTAGCATAGGAAAAGCGTCAATTCGGACGAAGCATTAAACTTTAACTCTGTGACTTAAAACTTATTTAAAAAAAAAAAAACAAATAGACAACTAGCTACAGTAATAAAAGAAAGTTGATACGAAGATCAACATCCACGCAATGAGATGTTGTTAAAAATGACGTAAATGTTTGTTTATTTAGTTGGCAACAGTGACGTTTCAGTAAGCGTCCTTGGCCTTGTTTAGTTTATCGTGAAGATCTTTAATAGTTTATAGCCTCACTAAGACTGCTCGTTCATATTACTCTTTCCTAGCACCAAAAGTAATCCCTTTTGCTACGTCAAAGATGGCGCAGATTCATGCACTTACTTATATTAACACTTCATATATCAAAAAGGTGTCATTAATTGATTTTTATACAATCAGGCAACTGCGTCAAGTGCCTGGCACACGGGCAGGCGTCGCGGTGATCGTCTCAGTTTCCAATAATCCATCAATAAGAAAGATAGGATCAATCATCAACACCACACAGAAGGCAAACAACTTCTGGATTAGCCTTAACCGCTTCTCCAATGACGTCACATCGAGGGGGGGGGGGGTCTAGAAGTTTTGTGGTTAATTAAAAAGTTGGCTTCGCTGCAGCGCGGATCAAATTGTCAGAAGGGCATGGAACAGCTTGGAGAACGAGACCCTCGTACAAACACATGCGGGAAAAGAAATCAGAAATAATATAAACTGAAGAGCCACGTGACAACAGATTGTCAAAACTGAGGATAACTTTGCAGGCTATCAATAGACACGCACACATACACACAAAATGGCCGCCCTGCTATCAGTTTCTATAGATTATAATATTACTATTGATAGCATCACTTTTACTTAATTAAGCTAACATTAATGCTTAGTGAAGTATTGGAGTAAGCGGCAGCAGATGTCGGGTCCAAGCTAATCAAATATTTTTGTCTGTTTTTGGTCAAATTATGTCCTGGTGTATGATTTCTTTTAAACAACGAAATTTGAGTGCAGTACAAAAAAATTATGGTCATTACCCACAGCATTTATGTATTCTGGAGATTTCCAGATATTTAGACCTTTTGAACGAATTTTTTTGTTTGAGAATTTTATGGCTAACAAAAAAAAATAAATAAATTTAAAAGAGATTTTTTGTCAAAATAAATTTAATAATAATTACTAATACACATTTTTAAGTGTTAGATTACTAAGATATAAAGAGCGTATTCTGAAAAAAAACAAAAACATCGCTACTTTTTTAAATTTTAAAATGTCCGAACAAATTGAACTCTTTAGTTTTTTGAAGTAAAAAAAAATAATAAAAAAAAAATTTGGCTAGAGAATGACAAAGAGACCTATCTTGAACAGATATTTCCGTATTCCTTGAAGAGTTTTATAAATTAATGTTCAGGAAAATTTTGCGCCTCGTCTTCTAAGTCTAGATTTAAAGGTCTATCATTTGGAATATTATAAGGTGTAGAAGATCTCTACATTCGCTTATCCAGGAGTGTTTCTTGGGCAATGGAAGGGGTACAAAAAATGTTTCATTGTGTTTTACTCAAACATTCATTAGTTATTAAGAGAAAAAAAATCACCCTATAAGTTGTATCAAGGAAGTATTGTCTTTTTTTTTTTTTAAAGTATTTTAAATGTTTTTTTGTTGTTTACTAGTTTGGTTGAGTGGTACGTTTTCAGAACATGTACATCAGCTTCACATTCAAGTATTGAAGAAGTCAGCTTTCTATGTACGTTATACCGAGGCCAGTCGTTATGGAATGCCTCATCGCTGACCTGCAACTTCGCAGCCTGTGGACAGTGGGACCAATAGCTCGTTGTCACGTGGTAAAGACCTTTGAAGAAAGTAAAGTAGCGATAATACATACAACATTGAACCATAACTTATAAATGCAAGATCACAACCTACTAAAATACTCAGAAAAACACAAAGATAAAGGGACATTTCTTATTCCATATGCTAGGACCAATTCTTCAAAGTGTTCCTTCTTCTTTAGTGACTCTACAGCAATAAATGGGTTGCATGAATCAGCCAGGAAAACCAAAGACTTTTGAAGTAACGTCAGTAATTTATAAGTTAAGAACTGTAAGGTATCACTGACACTCAAATATCCTAAAGTTTAAGAATAAGTCCAGTTATGATCTATATACTTTGCCATACCTGATACAGAAAAAGTTGTGGTAGTAGCATGTGACATACACGACAAACTTTAGCATACAATAAAAACAAAAATCGTCTTTTGTGTTTGTTTGTAGCTGATGAAGACCTCGTGGCCCAAACTTTAGCAAGTTGGTATAGTTTTTTTTTGTTTTCTTTAAATGTGAACAAATAATATTAGAATGATAGGCAGTATCGCAATGTATGCGACCCAAAAAAAAAAATTAAGACTAATATGAAAAGGGGGGGGGGGGGACAGATGAGAAAGGGAAGGGGTAGAGAGATTGTCTGCCAAGAAAATACACAGATTTCAACTCCAGAGACGAAAGAGTTTGGTTTAGACAAGCGACAGAAAGATGGAGGCTGAGGGGGGGGCGTATTGGGGAGGGGGGGGGGCTGGAGGGGGGAGAGGAACTCAGTCCCGGGAACTGATGACTATTTAATGAGTAACACCGTTTAACTCCCGGCCGAAAAATTATCTCTGATTCTTTCTGGTTCCATCTCCCTTTCACCGCCGGCTAAACCAGTTTAATAAACTGACAGGCTACTGGCCGTGTCTATTAGTCGGGCTCATTCTTGGCTCGATACTGCTTGCGGCAAATGTTCATTGCAATTTTCTCACTTTCTGGGGGCCGCTCTAGCGTTGGGCGGAGCACGAGGGTAGAAAGAAAGAGAGGGTGGGGGTAATTGTTTATTATGATAGTCTCTTTCTCTCTCTCTCTGTCTCTCCCCTTCCCTCTGACTCTCCAGCCCTCTTTTAGTTTTCTTGCAAGGGTACTGTCTGCGCCTCCCATGATTATATTCCATTTTAATCACGGATATTGTCTAGAAGTCGCTTGCGGAGAGTCTAATTAAAATGTCTTTTTCAATTTGGTAAAGTTTAATTAGAGAGAGAGAGAGAGAGAGTGAGATATGTATGAAGAGTGAAGGCGATTGCAAAGTTTATCATTCTTGGTGAGAAGGTTTTTAACGTATGAATTGATTCATTATAAATTAGTGAAGACTTTATTATAATAAAAAATACCTAAATAACACGCCATGTTGCTAAAAAGTCTAGCTTATTTCCCCCATTTTATATTAGAATTTATTTACGTGTATGTCTTTCTCGATTTATGAAGATGGAAAAGACGTTGCTGTGTAGGGCAGGACACATCAAACACGTACAAACAAGCCGTATTTAAAAAGTTTGCTGGTCAAACGAATCAATATTATTTATTTATTTTATACCCAAAGAAAAAAGTTCTAAGCTTTATCAGGAGCATATAGGTAACTAAAATTGCCAAGTAGCTTCGCAAGAACACATTTTAGTAATGGCGATACCAAAACGAATAACATAAAGACGCGAGTGAGAGGCAATCTATGAAGTCTCAAGACAGGATAGAACGTGTTTAATATAATTAGTGGAAAGTTTATAAGAGAAAGTTGTAGATTATTATAATCACGTGATTATAGTCACGTGATTAAAACTAGATCGTAATTTGTAAAGGAAAACACGTGGTTCAATGCTGTGTATTTACGATTGGTGAATGAGGTCCATTGAGAAAAGGTTTTCATACTACCTTTTGTCTGAATTCGATTCTTAATCTACATCGAGGTTTAGTGAATTTACTATGGTTGGAGGGTCGGTGGCTGAGCGATAAAGTGCTTTTTGGCTTCCGAACCGAGGTCCCGGTTTCGAATCCTGGTGAAGAGTGGGATTTTGAGTTTCGGGATCTTTGGGCGCCTCTACGTTCACCCAGCTCTAATGGGTACCTGACATGAGTAGGGGATAGTAAAGGTGGTTGGTCGTTGTGCTGTTCTCATGACACCCTCGTTAACCGTTGGTCACAGAAACAGATGACCTTTACACCATCTGCCCTATAAATTGCAAGGTCTTAAAGGGGAACTTTTTTATTATGGTTACGTGAACTGCCACAGCATCCCTTACGAGGAATGTCAAGGGACAGATAAGACGTGAGATACAGAGGAAGCCTATTATAGACAGAATGAACATTTCTGACGAAACAAATTATTTGAAATATTTATGTGCATCGGCTTCATTATCTCCTCGTTTACATCTGATTAAACTAGTGGTGGGAAAGTATTTTTATTCTCCCAATGGTTCCGCCATCATTGGGACGCTACTTTTCAAAAGAAAGTTTACATTTTTCTTTTTATTATATTGATTTTAGTTTGGGGCATGTCCATTCACCTTCAGCCTGCTTAGTGTGGTCTGGGACAATCTCTTTTGATGGGGGAAGGAACTATAATTTCTTTGCAATCAATCTATTGTATTTATGACAAACGTAGAAATCGTGAAATGATTGACAGCAAACCTCAGCGCAGGTCACGTTCAGTGTCGAATTTGAAATTTCTAGTTCGAATTTACCCCCCCCCCCCCCCTTTTTCCTTAACCTAACGGTTTATGAGACTGAGCCAAAGACCTCATATTAATGATGTATTAATGATGTAAATGCCTTTATAAAAATGTGAAACGATACAAAATCATGTCCATGTCTATAGCAAACAACGGGGAAGGGATTAAATGTGCTTGAGCCCATAAACAATTGGGACATTGGAACATACAATTTTTAAAAGTAATAGACGAATTCTTACATAATTTTAAATCCGTTTTTAAGAGTTAGATTCTATTTCTGACTTAAAAGACTGTATCTACATAGGAATGCTTTTTTTTTTTTATAAATGTACTGATAAGTACTGCCTGAATTAGATTTTACCACAATTAACCCCAATCTGGAGAGGGGGAAGGCATACTTATATTCTTGAACCTGAGATAAGGGTACCCCGACAAAATAGCGCGGACAATTAGCGCCGAGAAAATAGCGCAGAAAAATATTTGTCAGTCATTTTAAAAGAACTACTCTAGATATCGTAAAAAAAGAATACAGACAATATTTTTTGTTTGTTTTAATGTTATCATCATCCTTCAGTCATTTGCAGGAAACACTTTAAATTTCTTAAAACATAAATATGCAAACAGTAAGCAAAAATTATAATAAGCTAAAATGAATAATTTAATAACATATCATTTATTTATATTCCAAAAGTGCACTTTGAAAACAGGCAAAGATACTTGTCAGATGTATATACACCCACCCACACACACACACACAATCACACACACACACAAAAACAAACAAAAAAACTTTCACAAAGCTAAATTGTAGGAAATGTCACGTAGAAATTCCATCACTGCTTGAAAGGGGTCATCACATTTCAAAATCCTATTCTTATCAAGTTATGCATTTTAAACATTGGTGAAAAAGGGAAATGATATAGAATTGAAAGTACTCTCGTTCTTCGCAAATATGGCATTCTTTCAGATCTATTAATATGAACAAGATAGAGACATCAACACAAATGCTGCCAAGGACATTAAATTACTAATAATTCGATACTTTTATACACATCATATATAAGTCCGCGCTATTTTGTCTTGCGCTATTTTGTCGGGAAATTTCGCGCTACTTCGTCGGCGCTATTATGTCCGCGCTATTTTGTCGACGTTATTTTGTCTGCGCTACTTTGACGGGTCAACCTAGGCTACACACTGCAACACATCCCCGACTTGCCGGATTACGTTACGGCTGGAATGGGAAGCCATATGTTCTTGACGTGTATGGAAAGTTTCGTGTATTGGGCACTGAGGCTGGGTATTTATCCAGGGCATTTGGGCGATAAGATTTGAGCCTCTCAATGACTTACTCGTGTGGAGTTTAATGATGATGATAACAACACATATGAAACTTATTATTCTTCAATTTACGCTGATGCCATTTCCATTTTCATATACATATGTCAAACTAGTCTATATAGACATTTCTCTTGAATGGATTCAATCTAAAAAATAAAAGAAAAAAAAAAAAAAAGAAACAAGTAATTCCAATAAGTACACATCAATAAGATCATTATATCTGATCAGAAAAAACACTTTTTTTTCAGTTTGACTTTGGGTGAAATTTCCCACAAGTCTTTACCTAAGCCTGCCTGTTCGGATTCTGTATTAATTATTTCCTAACAGGTTCAGGTCTATTTAGGATACCCATTCCGTCCCTCTCTGCACCCACCCCATTCGATAATGCCGCACTACACGCACTAAATCGAGCTCGGGTCCCCTCTATTTGACCGCAGCTAACGTCAGAGCCACGAGTTCCATGGCTACACAATGGTCACCATGACTGTTACATTGGACAGACAATGGCTTTATATTAAAAGGCGATAAAAAGATTTGCTCCATGACCATAATATTTCACTCTGTGATCTCGAGCAACTAACAAAAGCTGTAATCACCAATTTGCTACCAACGGTTTGACCTTGACGCCCGCCTACTCCGCCTCTTTTTCAGTCCTCCCCCTCCCCCTCTCGCACCACCAAAACCCCTCTTTTCAACTCTATGGTCCTGGGCCGTCGGCGATCACAAATCAGCCCCTCCAGTTAATGAGGCCATTTGTCTGGAGGCTCCACCAAGACAATGGCCTCTTTCTAAAAATAACAAAACACACTTATAATGAAATTATTCGTTTTAAATAATCCACCTCATAATTTTTTTTACAATTTAACAAATTTATAGCGCAAAGGAACAATGGTGGTAATGATTGAATTCAAACTGTAATCTACGCTTCAATGGAGTCTTGGAAAACGGAATTATCTCAGCAGAAGTGATTTGGGGAATTTCTTCTTCATCCTATCTGGCATGCTTTATGTTCACAGCCACTGCGTTTTTATTAATACGGCCAGATTTTTTTTTTAGCGAAGAAAGGCCATCTGTTTAGACAGAATTTGGTCTTTGGGTTTGACTTGTGTTCTTGTAATTAATAGATATACTAACATGAACACAGTATCGAATTGTCATTATCATTAGCATAATAAATGTAGAAAATATCTAGTAAAGAACATTGATCTAAGTCTAATTCAGAATGATTAAAATTTAATTACTGTATTATAATTTGTAAGTTTAAAAGGAACATTAAGTTTTGATATTTTAAAATTGCTTTTGTATAGTGCGTCTTACTTTATGAGTTATATTAATGAGAAGACAAGGGAAACAAAAAGGATAGTGTTCTGATAATAAGTAAAAAAAAAAAAAAAAGAACTCACAGATTAAAGAGCGCCGCCAATATTGTAAATCGTTTGCTCAGAACATACAATAACACCTGTCAATCCTGAGTTTTCACTTTAAGGGGCTCTTAGCTTCAATTTCCGTACTACACAAGTTAAAAAGCTTATCAAAGGGGAATAACCGCAAAATCGCTGCTATATATCTCAATAATGCAAGGTTTAACACTCATTTCAATATAAACAAAATATTAATTACCACTAATTGATTAAGACATCTTTTTTTTTATATTATATTTTCATGTATTGTTATCGACTTGAACTAAACGTGCAAATTTTAAGCTTCATCCCAGAATTAGAGAACAAAACGTGTACAACATTTGTACCAGACAAAAGACATACAGATGGAGGACTGAGTGCAATACAAGCAGTGTAACAATGATGTGAATTTTTCTATAATTTATTGTCGCATATTCACAGTGCTTTTTTTTAAAAAAAAAATAGGTGTCGGTATTCAGTGATGCATTGCCTAACTTTAATTTAGTAATAAATTAAAAATAAACGTAATAATTGAAAAAGGTGCAGGTACGCCGTACCGGTGCGTACCGTCACAAAAAAAAAGCACTGCATATTCATATTTAAAACCTTTTTTTTTTTTTCGCTGTGACCTCAGTCCGACAACACCAAAAAAAAAAAAATCAGCCAATGGAGCTGATCAGTCTACATTAGGAATATAGGAATCATATGTCATGGTGGGTCAGTGGGAGCGCTACTGAGATAAGTGTTTCCATTCCACCTTTTATATGGTGATTAGTGAACTGGTTCACGCTGTTTTATACGTAAGCATGCATGTACTATATATCCTCTTTATTTAGTTATGTTTTAACAAAAAGATTACATACGATGGCAAGACCGCACTTCAAACAACGATTCCTTGCGAACGCCAGTATGGACAGTTTATAGGGACTTCCTAAGGTCTGACAGTTATTCTGGGCAGAGCACGTATCCCATTTGGAGGATAAAAGCATGCCAAAGGCAGATTTTGTTTTTTTGGTGAACTAAATTGTGGTCGACGTAACAGAGGTGCCACACGGAAACTCTTTAAAAAACCAGCTTAGGCGCCAACTTAGCTGACTTGGAGAGAGCATCTGGTTGTATGCGGCTTCAAATCGAGACAGCTGGAGGTAGCTTACAAAGGCCGTGGGATACACATTTGAAACTATGGAAGAAGCCGGCGAAAGGAAAATCTAAATCGACCACCGGCGGACAATGGTTAAGCTTGTGTTGTTTGTGGCAAAATATGTAACTCACGGCTGGGGCTGCGTAGCCACATGAAATACTGCATTCCTAATTAATTTTTTAGACTCGAAAAAAAGCCTTATTCTTAAAAAGGCAACATCTGCAAAATAGTTGTATCTATCTCGTGTACTGTGCAGATCTTTTGATCTACGAGATCCTCTGTGTTGCCCGTGGTTAACGTGTCATGTGGTCAGCAGATACGACCAACCGCCTTTACTTATCCCCAGGTACCCATTAGAGTTGGGTGGTCCCAGTCTTCACCGAGATTCAAACCCGAGACCAAGCGTTTAACCACTCAGCCACCATTCCTCCTGTACACAGGCGATGGTGAAATCAAATGTTCGATAGCGCTTTTTGTTTTTCAGATTTAGACGTAAAAGACAGACCGAGTGGAAGACGGGCAGACGGAAGACAGACACAAGAACAAAGGCGCAATAGTGATTTAAATGTAAGGAGATTTTTAAAAAGAAGAAATGGAATAAAGAATAATAATCAGGAAACAATGTTAAAATAACCACAGAAATAATTTAACATATGGATTAAATAGCAGCAAAATAACTGCCCAATGACAACAGATTTTTACAAATGTATTTAAACAGGTTTTGAACTTTCAAGATGTAAGCCCCAGTTACGACGTCCAAATATGACCTCTGGATATGACCTCAGGATATGACCTCTGGATTTGACCTCAGGATATGACCTCTGTAAAAAAAAGTGATATATAACCTCATGAAATACGATATTTATCATAAGTGCTTCCCTCTAGCGGCCAAAGAAAGAACATAATTTAATGATGTGAGACGATAATGCAGTGACGACAGAGGGCGCTGGGGGTGAGGAGGGAGGGAAATCAAGTTGTTGTTTGGGATGTCCTTATATCAAACTGACCAGCAGTCATCACCACTAGCCCGATGGTCTTGAGTCACAGATCGTCTGGAGAAACACTTTATTCACAAATATATTTCACTTTTAGAGAGAGAGAGAGAGCTAGATAAAGATATAAATATATAAACAGTGAAATAGATACTTGAATTGTTGATTCAGAATAAACTGCTAGTTATAAACCCATTTTGAATATGAAATATAGCACTTTAATGTGAGACAGTGTACACAGTGAGAAGGGTATACACCATAATCGGTCAACCCAATAAAATATGTCACTATTTGATCTGTTATTTGTTTGCTTGATTTGGTAAAAATTGAACCATGGACAGTTCAAAAAATGCATTTTTGAGGTTTCGAATAATGGATAAAATAAACTGAGGCTGGAGTTCCTTCCCTTACTATTTCTAGATTCTAGTTGGATGATGATTTGAGTACGCTCTAACTACGTCATCGTCTATTGACAGGAAGTGACGAGGCTGCTTGTAAATGGAGATTTTTTATATGTGGCGGAAAACTAAAAATAATTCTATTTGGAGCATTCAGGGAAAAGGATATAGTGTTGATCATTAATGTGTTTTAAAATGTTTCCGATAATTTTTGCCAACTTTCAAAGATTGTAACAACAAATTTGTATTTTCTGTCCTTTTTTGTGACTCAAACTATTTTTTGTTTTAATTATTTATAAGTCATCCCCTCTTGTCGTTGTTTAGTCTGTCTATTTATTTCAAATTTATTTATTTGTTTCTTAATCTCAAAATCTTCCTGTTTTTATTTTCTGACGTTTTCCTTGAGGTTCCCTTTTACATCGCCTCCACAGTTCACAGTGTACTCTTTAAAAAAAGCTTATATTAAGTGTATCATTTAGTTTGGATCATCCATCTAATTAAAGTTGTAATAGATCTAGACTAACAATAATAAACCTGTGCGATCAGAAATATTTTGTTAACAATTGTTTTTATCTAGCACAATTACATGCTTTTCCCGTTCTCAATTCGCTATGATCCTTGTCACTTGTCTTAAACCAGTTAGAAATGGGGAGAAGTAATAGGGTTTCTAGGTGAGATACAAAACAAAGTAATCTAATTATCAATAGTTAATTAACTAGTTGGTTAATTTTTTAAATTGATTTTTGTATTGTCAGGGGAAAGAAGTAATTGTGCAAAATTTCAGCTTGATCCTAGATTGGCAGTCGAAAAAATAACGTGTACAAACTTTAGGCCAAAGAGACACACAAGCATACAGACAGACAGACAGAGTGAGTTGATATAAGTTTTTTAAAAAAAGCCAAGTAACTTTTATTAACAAAACATTAGTAGCCTACGACTTCAATATTTTAAATACAGTCTACTGAACAATTTAAACAAAATACAACTCATAAAAAAAAAACGCCTTTACATTTCGCAACTAATGTCAGGTACCCATTAAAGTTGAGTGGACTCAAGGGCGCCCTAAGAATCCCGAAATTCAAAATATAAGTATTCCCCGAGATTCGTACCCAGGATCCCCCTTAGTGTTATTTAAAAGATTAAAATATTGATTTTTTTTTATTAATAAAATTAATTTTATTTTTAAAAAAAAGGAAAAGATAAATTCGAGCTTTATTCATATGGTCGTATCAAGTTCATTTAAAACGTCTTCAAGGTTACGATGGAGTATCTGTCTGGAGCTACACCACAACATAAGTCCTAATTAACGAATATGTTGTTGGCTATGACACTGCAACATACCCATACCGTGTCTGTACAGCCTGTAGATAGAAAGATACTCAAAGAACAAATATAACGCTAATAAAAAAAAAAGAAGGGGTGGGGGGGTTTAGCAAGTCAATGCTGCACGGACCGACAAGAAGACATGAAGAAAACAAACTTTTGCTACAAAATAAAAAATCATGTCTAGAGCAGCGACGCACTTGAGATAACGGTATTATGCCAACGCGTCACTAGCCATTGATTGTCTTATTGAGAAGACAAAACGCATTAAGCACTCACCGCAAAGACTAAAGTGATCATAATGAAAAAGTGCAACCCCCACACTCTCCCCTCCCCTTTGTGTGTGTGTCTCTAAGCTGGCCAGATAAAGGGCTCACAATCACGCACGCGCACGAAGTTCTTAGCCCGGATAACCGCCAGAGTCCTTCCGCCGTCGGGGGACTTCTTGAGAGACGCAATTTCCTGCGCACATCTCCCTACGCGCTTCTTTTTTCCCCCACCACCCTCGTGGAACAGAAGAGGGGTGTGTTGTTGGGTTGGCGGGGAGGAGAGGGGGGGGGGGGAGAAACAGGCTGGGAGCTGAGCTGATCGAGGTTTAAAAGGAGGCGATAAAGGCAATCGAATTACACCCAAACAGCTCCTATATCTGTCACATGTTTGTGTTGTACTTAAAATCCATTATTAGGACACATGCCATTTTTTTCCCGCCAAAAGTCTGCTTCTCTTTAGGCCGTCTGGTATCTAACTTGGTCTAGGATTGCTGGCCAACTGGTCTTAAAAGACACGGTATGTGGAGGGGAGGGGGTCACAATGGCCGAAGAACAAGAGGACTTCAAATACTGACCCGATACTGTGACCTACTGGTTTCCACCACCACCAACACACACGTATACACACACATACACTATCTCTGATTGATAACAATGTTATACTCAAACGACTTTATTAATTTTCCATCGGCGATTCTTCGCTGTTAATACAAGTGCTGAGATTGACTTAACTTCGGAGGTTCTTTTAATGTCAATGGCGAAACATTAAAAAACTTAAACTAGTTATATTATTGATATTGTTTATGTTTCTCAATCCGCTACTGCATTGTTTCGTCGTTGTCAAAAAGAAATTTTATTTATTAATTCTGTGTAACTTTTCATAGAGTTGAAATTTTGCTCATAAACTCGTGCTGCGTAACAACTTATTTCATTAAAAATTTCAGAAAGATCACGTGATTAATACGTACATCTATACAATTTAAACCATTAAAGCCCATTAAAGTCTGTGAAACTAAGGGGAACTAACAATTATTTTGTCATTCTTATTCCTGATTAACAGTGATGTCCCTTTTTGCATACAACCACACCCTCATGCAAAGGTTAGACAGCGTCTTCTTTTGCTTTTTTTATTTGAGCGTAAGGAAAATTCCCTTACAACTTGAAAAAGAGTTGCGTACATAATGATGTAATACGAGCTTTGACTCTGTTTCCGGTATAGATGTGTATATATATATATACATATATTTCTTCCCTATTTAAACTTTTTTGTGCTACGAACGGAAGAGTTTGTAAAAATGTCATTCTGCAGTTCTAAAATTATCACATATATACATTTTAACAAAAACTTTGTGGACACTTGCTTTATTTTGTACACCGGATACACCAAAAAGCTAGATATTAATAATTTTGTCGCCATATATAAAAATCTCTTATAGCTTTTGAGTTACATTTTCTCCCTCCGGCTATTTGACCTGGAGCCGCTGCTGAATGCTCTCTTGCACAAAACAAATCATTTTGAACGACGACCTCATCTTTGAACCCAAGTGTTTATCAAAACCCCCGCTACACAAGGCTACACAAGGCTAAAGAAACAATGACATTATCACGAGTTGAAAGAGAAACAAAAAAAAAGGCGGCAATGAAAAATTGAGATATTTCAAAAGTTATATCTGCATGAGAACTGTGTCCCATCAATTGACTGGCTAATTCCAGCCATCTGTATGAAAGATTTACTGTGTAATTACCAGATGGCCTGTCCTATCTTCGGCACGCGACCCTCACAAACGCACGGAACTTTCCGCTCCAGCAGGGCACCGCCGATTCCGATAGCTTCCCGCATTGGGTAGGGGGTTCAAGTCAATTTCCATGTTTGTGTTAGATAAGACCTCCAGGCGAAGTTAAAGAGACAGCCTTTCAAATAGACAGGGATTTGGACAGTTATTGTTTTGGGTGTATTTGGACATTTGTTTAGGTTTGGCCCTTGAACGCACTAAAACCTGGCCATCGAGATGACAAGCAGCTACTGTGAAGTATGCGGCCTGCCTGAAAGGACGACCACACTGCACTAACAGATCACTCAAATGTTTATCTTAACTTTAAGCCATTTATCATTAGTCCGTGTAGCGCTGTGTTCTCAGAATTAGATTAAAACAGAAACTCCTGTTTGAGAATTATTTTATTATTAAGAAAATATAGAATGTTCTTAGTATAGTATCAAAAGAAATGGCAGATACTGCAGGAGACAGGACAGAGCAAAATGACCTACGTGAAATAAAATCTAAATAGTATTCATTAATTAATAAGAAACATAATGTAGACTCAATACGCTGTTGTTTGTGGAGAGTACGGGCCATGGTAGACGCACTTGCGTAAAATTCGGATATATTTTTTTTCTTTTTTTGGAGTCCCCCTTCTTATGGTTTCCCTTGGGACAGTAGCCCCTCCTGCCCTCCGTTATATACGGCCCTGGGTCTTAATGTTCTTCTTGAATATAGTAGAGCATGTGATTTGTCGCAGCTTAATGAGGACCGAGCTCTAACTTTTGTTCCATGTACTGAAAGGTCCGCAAACTTACGTTTTAATTTGCAAAATGCGTTATAGCTAAAAGCTTAGGTCTCTCTGAGCGACATATGGAGTTTTCAACTCACTACGGTATATATGCACTGATAGCAAAGTGTAAACATTAAAATAGATGTTCAGATATGCGTAATGCATTGTATATTTAATTGAACACACACAAAGCTACATCCTGGTAGAGCCTGCATCATTAGTGACTCAATACTGAAGTAAGAAACTGATTTGAAAAAGTCTTATAACGAAATAATATAAACAAATAATGTAGACACTGTGAACCAACGACTAATCATTCCAAACTTATTGGGGGCTAGTTAGTTAATAAAGATGAAAATAAACATTCGCCTTGTTGACTTCATTAAGATATAATTGTACCTGCTGCCAAAGCGGCCCAATGCTCCACACCTGTCGTCGGCTACAGAATGCTTTAATGAGCGGCTTATTCTCGTACAAGTCAAAGCCCTAACTTAAGGGAGATTACGATGAAAATTCTTACGCGATTACATTTAGGACAGAGTTATACCCCTTAAAAAAACCACGGTGTGAAGAACTACAGAAGCATAATTTTTTTCCCTCTGCATCAATTTTTCTTTCAACATGTTAATTTTAGGAAAATGTTCTTGGAATTCGCCAGATTGTTTAAAAAAGCTAATCACCTAGTTACGCATAGTCGGAAAGATTAAACAATTAAATGTAAATTTTAAACACCATAGTTTATCTTCAGACTTCGAAGAGGGTCTCTTTTCTTTCAAACTCTTCTACTTTACAGCACATGCACATGGCTGCTACTCTTTATGTCTAGTAAAAAGTTTGTACAAATTTTTTCCCCCAAAATTAAAACTTTGTACAATTATTTATTGAACCGGAAAAGACACGAATCAATAAAAAAAATAGATAGATAGATAGTTTGGTAAGTAGTTAGGTAGGTAGGTAGGTAGGTGGGTTGGTAGGTAGGTAGGTAGGAAGGAAGGCTTAGAAAAATTGTCGTCTCACGACTGAAATCGTTGTTATGGCACGATTAGGAATTAATTATTTGTCTCTGTAACAGGGGAAGTTTTTACTTAGAGACAATGACGTGATTTTAAAAAAAGGATAAGGTTGTTTTTTTTTATCAAAAGGAAATAGAAGTCGACATCAACAGACGCTTTCATAACAACGTAGAAATAAGAAGCATGTTTATAAACGGCTAGAAGTAGCTGACATTCGATGGTTCCCTTCATTGGCATTAAACTTGTTTGATATTCAACATCAGCGTCGGAAGCGCCTAATAGGTTAAAACATTTTTTTCTTTGGAATCTAACCTAGATACTTAGGAGTTGAGAGCGAGCCCAGCACGCCGGAGAGACCCTCTTCATTGTCATCCATGCAAGACTATGGACGTGGAGGCCAGCCTTTAATAAACAGCCCTTTGAAAGAAGCATATGCCGGATTTTGACAAGACTAATAGAGCTTTCTTTTCTAGGACGTCAAGTGCTATGAACTTGTGGTTCTATTGGCTAACCCGTGTTGAGTTCTTTTGTTGTCTTCCTGTCCATATCTTTTCCACACGGACGCTACGATTGGGATAAGAAACGAGTCTGCAATGTACATGAAAAAATATTTTTATATTGTTATAACTCTGCCATGCGCACCGCCATCTAAGCTAGAAGGTGGGCACTGTGATAAACCAGACTGAAAAGGGTGTCAAAATTAGGAAGAGAGGAGAACGATTTCCGCCCAAGTTGAGAGCTGAAGTGAAAAGACTGTGCCTAAGAAAGATGTTATTTTGTGTACCTGTGATGTAAATAAACATCTATGTCTCGTTAAGTTGCCTCACTTCAGTTATTACAATATTAAAAATTCTAGGATTGTTTCAAAATATAAGAAAAATAATCTACATAATTATTTTCCTGAGTTGTTCTTCTTTTATTAGGTAATAGAAGCAAGTGCACTGTATCGGCCAATGGTAGTGATGCACAATTAAATCCTGCGTTAGAAACACAACTAAAGGGAAAAGTGTTTTTTTCTTAAGGGAAGAGCTATATATGTTGAGGCTTTGAATGAGAGATTGGCCCTTTGCAAAACAATTAGATCAATTCGACAATCATTCAATAACATCAGTTAGGCCAGGTTCACAGCTTCACCAATCCCTTAGTCTGCTGGACACAAGATCTGTCAACCGTCTTTCTTCATTCCGTTCTGTCCTTTACCTTTGCTAGAATTGTATTCACTGACAGGCCTGACCATTCTTTGATGTTGTCTTCCCGTCGCTTTCTTTGACGTCTTCTACATATTCTGGTACTGGTACTGTTCCTTAAAGGAAGGTCTTTGCGAGCCCTACGGATCTTACGATGTCGATTTTCAAAAGTGTTTACCAGGTTATCATGGAGTTCAATTGCTGTTTTTTGATCTCTTCATTCGTGATGCGTTCGTTGTAATCAACTCTATCTTCATAGCTGTCAGTTCATTGAGTGCATATGATTATTAATAATGTAATAAAAATAACATTCACAAATCTACGTATCATCGGATAGCAGGTCGTTAATCGAATTAACAATACAACATTATCAGCAACACTTTCAAGACAAGCAAGTCTTTTTTTTTTTTTGGATCGACGGAGATTTGTGTTGTAGCTGTTGATGATAGGTTTGTAGCTGTTGATGATAGGTTTATAGCTGTTGATAGGTTTGTAGTTGTTGATGATAGGTTTGTAGCTGTTGTTGATAAGTTTGTAGCTGTTGATGATAGGTTTTTAGCTGTTGATGATAGGTTTGTAGCTGTTGATGATAGGTTTGTAGCTGTTGATGATAGGTTTGTAGCTGTTGATGATAGGTTTGTAGCTGTTGATGATAGGTTTGTAGCTGTTTATAGGTTTGTAGTTGTTATTGATAAGTTTGTAGCTGTTGATGATAAGTTTCTAGCTGTTGATGATAGGTTTGTAGCTGTTGTTAATAAGTTTGTAGCTGTTGATGATAGGTTTGTAGCTGTTGATTATAGGTTTGTAGCTGTTGATGATAGGTTTAAAGCTGTTGATGATAGGTTTGTAGCTGTTGATGATAGGTTTGTAGCTGTTGATGATAGGTTTGTAGCTGTTGATGATAAGTTTCTAGCTGTTGATGATAGGTTTGTAGCTGTTGTTGATAAGTTTGTAGTTGTTGATGATAGGTTTGTAGATGTTGATAGGTTTGTAGTTGTTGATAGGTTTCTAGTTGTTGATGATAAGTTTGTAGCTGTTGATGATAGGTTTGTAGCTGTTGTTGATAAGTTTGTAGTTGTTGATGATAGGTTTGTAGATGTTGATAGGTTTGTAGTTGTTGATAGGTTTCTAGTTGTTGATGATAAGTTTGTAGCTGTTGATGATAGGTTTGTAGCTGTTTTTGATAAGTTTGTAGCTGTTAATGATAGGTTTGTAGCTGTTGATAGGTTTGTAGTTGTTGATGATAGGTTTGTAGCTGTTGATGATAGGTTTGTAGCTGTTTATAGGTTTGTAGTTGTTATTGATAAGTTTGTAGCTGTTGATGATAAGTTTCTAGCTGTTGATGATAGGTTTGTAGCTGTTGTTAATAAGTTTGTAGCTGTTGATGATAGGTTTGTAGCTGTTTATTATAGGTTTGTAGCTGTTGATGATAGGTTTAAAGCTGTTGATGATAGGTTTGTAGCTGTTGATGATAGGTTTGTAGCTGTTGATGATAGGTTTGTAGCTGTTGATGATAGGTTTGTAGCTGTTTATAGGTTTGTAGTTGTTATTGATAAGTTTGTAGCTGTTGATGATAAGTTTCTAGCTGTTGATGATAGGTTTGTAGCTGTTGTTAATAAGTTTGTAGCTGTTGATGATAGGTTTGTAGCTGTTGATTATAGGTTTGTAGCTGTTGATGATAGGTTTAAAGCTGTTGATGATAGGTTTGTAGCTGTTGATGATAGGTTTGTAGCTGTTGATGATAGGTTTGTAGCTGTTGATGATAGGTTTGTAGCTGTTGTTGATAAGTTTGTAGTTGTTGATGATAGGTTTGTAGCTGTTGATAGGTTTGTAGTTGTTGATAGGTTTCTAGTTGTTGATGATAAGTTTGTAGCTGTTGATGATAGGTTTGTAGCTGTTGTTGATAAGTTTGTAGCTGTTGATGATAGGTTTGTAGCTGTTGATAGGTTTGTAGTTGTTGATGATAGGTTTGTAGCTGTTGATGATAGGTTTGTAGCTGTTTATAGGTTTGTAGTTGTTATTGATAAGTTTGTAGCTGTTGATGATAAGTTTCTAGCTGTTGATGATAGGTTTGTAGCTGTTGTTAATAAGTTTGTAGCTGTTGATGATAGGTTTGTAGCTGTTGATTATAGGTTTGTAGCTGTTGATGATAGGTTTAAAGCTGTTGATGATAGGTTTGTAGCTGTTGATGATAGGTTTGTAGCTGTTGATGATAGGTTTGTAGCTGTTGATGATAGGTTTGTAGCTGTTTATAGGTTTGTAGTTGTTATTGATAAGTTTGTAGCTGTTGATGATAAGTTTCTAGCTGTTGATGATAGGTTTGTAGCTGTTGTTAATAAGTTTGTAGCTGTTGATGATAGGTTTGTAGCTGTTGATGATAGGTTTATAGCTGTTGTTGATAAGTTTGTAGTTGTTGATGATAGGTTTGTAGCTGTTGATAGGTTTGTAGTTGTTGATAGGTTTCTAGTTGTTGATGATAAGTTTGTAGCTGTTGATGATAGGTTTGTAGCTGTTGTTGATAAGTTTGTAGCTGTTGATGATAGGTTTGTAGCTGTTGATAGGTTTGTAGTTGTTGATGATAAGCTTGTAGCTGTTGTTGATAACTTTGTAGCTGTTGATGATAGGTTTGTAGCTGTTGATAGGTTTGTAGTTGTTGATGATAAGTTTGTAGCTGTTGATGATAGGTTTGTAGCTGTTGATGATAGGTTTGTAGCTGTTGATGATAGGTTTGTAGCTGTTAATAGGTTTGTAGTTGTTATTGATAAGTTTGTAGCTGTTGATGATAGGTTTGTAGGTTTTGTTTATAAGTTTGTAGCTGTTGATGATAGGTTTGTAGCTGTTGATGATAGGTTTGTAGCTGTTGATGATAGGTTTGTAGCTGTTTATAGGTTTGTAGTTGTTATTGATAAGTTTGTAGCTGTTGATGATAGGTTTGTAGGTTTTGTTTATAAGTTTGTAGCTGTTGATGATAGGTTTGTAGTTGTTGATAGGTTTGTAGTTGTTGTTGATAAGTTTGTAGGTCATAGTTTCTGATATTCTTTCTGAAAATATCGAAACGTGCCTATTTTTACCTGTCAAAGGAGACCACTTCGGGGGCCGATTTTGAGTTTGTGTTTCCACACAAACCGTCTTTGTAACCTTGTTTTGTTGTTGTTGTAGTTATTTTGTTCCCCTAATTCTCATTTAGTGCCTCATAGGGCACTTATGTGCCCTGAACTTTATAGTTTTGTTACAACTTCAATATTTCATATTATATTTATTCAAAGAGAAGCGTAACGATCACTTCGTTCAGAAAAAAAAAACGTTTCCAATCTCACATTTTGTAATGCTTGAAAATCTTGTAACTTATACTAATACATCATAATGAATTGGATATTTTTAAAGTGTAAATAGATAGATAGAAATAGAAATAGAAAATTAAAAGGTCCTCATTACAAGTCGTCTTTTTGGTAATGAATTTATTTCTTTTTGTAAAAGTTACCCTTAGGAAAAAATTAAATGACACTATTGAAATGTTGTTTTTTCTCATTTTGAAAAATAAAATGTACTGTTTTGGTACTTACATATATATTATATAAAGAACAATTGTCGTGGCAATATCAAATTAACATAAAGAATTGTTTATAGATTTACAGTTTCCTTTTGAAAATAACAGTCTTTTGACATTATTCTATTGTAAACGTTTAAAGCCTTGACGACACTATCATGGTGTAAGGATGCTGGGTATGGCTCATATATTTGAACGAGATGATAAAGCGAAAACAATTTAAACGTAAATATTTGTTATCCAAAATCCTTAATATGTGTGTTACGTTCCTTTCTAAGATGAGACTCTTTGAACAATGGCTCTCTTGTCGTTTTCTTTCTTTTCCTTCATAGTTAACTTTTCTCTTTTGTCCTCCTTGTCTAATCTCTCCTTTTCTTTTTCTGTTTCCATCGATAATCTCTCCCTCTCCATCAACCCTTCTTGCACGTGTTTTCTTAGTTCTGCCCCTTCAAGCTCCAACAACCTCTCTTCTTCTTTCAACGCTGCTACCTCAGCCTTGTCCGCCATTTTCTATTACTACTAATCGAATTGAATACTATCCTGTCTCTAGATCTAGACTTTAATATCTCTACAGTCTGTTGACAGGAGATCCACTGTGTCTAAAGGACTACGTGGGTTTTACCTTTACGTTGGGCGCCAATTGTTACGTTCCTTTCTACGATGAGACTCTTTGACACAGTACATGAACACTAACACAACCACGTCCTCGTTTAGAACTCATTTCATTTCCATCAACACTTAAACATTATCTCGTTTCTATTTCTCCATTTTGGTTCTCCTCTCCTTTCAACACGCATTCGCACCATTTCACACTTACACTAACATGCGCACGTAACAATGTGAAATTGTCAATTTTGAGCTATTGATTCCAGGGAAAAAGAAAGCGTTAAGATAGACACAATAGTTCAAAACTACTGTTCAGAACATTAAAATAAAATGGATGCGTTGTATCGAACTTGAATTTCTCAATTTTAATCACTTGATATAGGATATAGACATGGCTAGGTCATGCCAAGTTCACTTAGAGTACTACTGTTCTAATTGGTATAGGTTTGTTTATGTTTATTTATTATTTCATTTCTTTTATTTTGTTGATCATAACCTGAGCATCTATCCTTTTTTTTTACTATTTCCCTTTTTTAGGATACATAAATAAGAAACTTTGAAGTTTATTGCTTAAATAATAATTATAGACACAGGATCGATTTACTTAACAGTAACATTATTTGCTTTATTGTTTAACACTGGAGGTAACAAACAGAAAAGGTTTTTATTTTATATTTAACCATTATCTCCCTTCGTCAGTGGCCTACCTAGCAATGTGCGATTGATGCGGGCCTCACTTGGCATCAAATGGTGGGGGACATCAAACTGAGGATAAACTTTCTCAGTAAAAGTACACATTGTAATTACATAAATAAAAACAAAACACGTTTATTTCTTTTGGTAATTTGTTATTTCCATTATTCTTTATTAAATTAAATGCAAACTGTAGACCAGCTTAAATCAAATTTTACCAGATTTGTTTAAATCTCTGAAGGTAACTTTTACTCAAACGCAGCTCTTCCTCAATGGAGACAAAAAAAAAAAAAAGAATTACATGTTCTTTCTTTGTTGTTCAATGTTCTGGTTAATGGAAAGTTTATTATGGTTGTTTTTAAAATTACTAATTAGTAGTGAGTAAGTCTTATGTGATCCAGTGGTAGAGTGGGTATCTGGGAGAATGTTTTCCAACTGCTTAGCAAACACAACCCTGCTAAAAGTCGGGATTCGAAAACAAGAACCTATTGAGCTCTATTAGAGTTTTATATAAACAAAATATGTCCGTCTCCGACTATTGCCATCTTGATTCCCATATATTTTTTTTAACTATTATGGCAAGGGAGGCTATATGCAAGCAAAGTTTTTCCGAACTTACTTTGATGAAGAAATACAATCAACGATGACGAATGTACGACTCACTAATTTGGCAGTTTCGTCTATTGAACAAAGACTTATTGAAAAAAAAACAACAATTGATTTGGATAAAATGATCGATAGTTTGCCGTCGAGAAAGCACCTGAGATTCACTTGCAGGGCCGCAGTTTGGCCACCATGCGGTCGCAGTGGGCCCCGCAATTTCATGAGCCCGCGCTAATTCTAGGAATAAATTATTAAATTAAAACATTATAACTTATATATAATAATAGGGTTTCTGCGGCTTCCTGATTTTCCAGGATCTCTTGGAAATCTCCTTACTTGCAAAATATACACACAAATAAAAGAGGAGCCCAAAGATTCAGAAATAAGGAATCCCAGTCTTCACTATAATTCGAATCGGACGCCAAACGCTTTACCACTCAACTACCGTGCCCCCGTTTCTTTTTCTACTTGTCAATTCTGTTTAGACATCGAGATGTTCTGGATAGCGTATCTTGTACTCTTAAAACCTTTTGCTTGTTTTGTTTTTGGTTTTTTTTTCTCTCTCCACCCCATCCCCCTTGTTTTGCCGAAGTTTTATGTACAGATGGGTGACAATTTAAATTCTATTTTTAGTGTATTATTATGATCGTTCGCGGAAAAAAAAAGATACAATCGAATTCGTTTGATTGGACAAGGTGTTGATGAGACCAGCTGCTTATTTAGACCGAGTCTAAAGTACCGAAACGAATACGTTTGATTGGACAAGGTGTTGATGAGACCAGCTGCTTATTTAGACCGAGTCTAAAGTACCGAAACGAATACGTTTGATTGGACAAGGTGTTGATGAGACCAGCTGCTTATTTAGACCGAGTCTAAAGTACCGAAACGAATACGTTTGATTGGACAAGGTGTTGATGAGACCAGCTGCTTATTTAGACCGAGTCTAAAGTACCGAAACGAATACGTTTGATTGGACAAGGTGTTGATGAGACCAGCTGCTTATTTAGACCGAGTCTAAAGTACCGAAACGAATACGTTTGATTGGACAAGGTGTTGATGAGACCAGCTGCTTATTTAGACCGAGTCTAAAGTACCGAAACGAATACGTTTGATTGGACAAGGTGTTGATGAGACCAGCTGCTTATTTAGACCGAGTCTAAAGTACCGAAACGAATACGTTTGATTGGACAAGGTGTTGATGAGACCAGCTGCTTATTTAGACCGAGTCTAAAGTACCGAAACGAATACGTTTGATTGGACAAGGTGTTGATGAGACCAGCTGCTTATTTAGACCGAGTCTAAAGTACCGAAACGAATACGTTTGATTGGACAAGGTGTTGATGAGACCAGCTGCTTATTTAGACCGAGTCTAAAGTACCGAAACGAATACGTTTGATTGGACAAGGTGTTGATGAGACCAGCTGCTTATTTAGACCGAGTCTAAAGTACCGAAACGAATACGTTTGATTGGACAAGGTGTTGATGAGACCAGCTGCTTATTTAGACCGAGTCTAAAGTACCGAAACGAATACGTTTGATTGGACAAGGTGTTGATGAGACCAGCTGCTTATTTAGACCGAGTCTAAAGTACCGAAACGAAACGTTTGTTTCAGATAAAATTTTACTTTAAAAAAAAGTAAAAGAGGATAAAAATAGGCCGCAATGTGATTCTTCAACTGGTCGAAAATGACGAAGAATTTTTATCCACCGACAAAGAGCGTCAATCCTACGATCCATCGACAAAAAGCATCATTGCTACGATCCATTGACAAAAAGCATCATTGCTACGATCCATTGACAAAAAGCATCATTGCTACGATCCATTGACAAAAAGCATCATTGCTACGATCCATCGACAAAAAGCATCATTGCTACGATCCATTGACAAAGAGCATCATTGCGAGACTTCAACTGGTCGAAAATGACGAAGAATTTTTATCCACCGACAAAGAGCGTCAATCCTACGATCCATCGACAAAAAGCATCATTGCTACGATCCATTGACAAAAAGCATCATTGCTACGATCCATTGACAAAAAGCATCATTGCTACGATCCATTGACAAAAAGCATCATTGCTACGATCCATTGACAAAGAGCATCATTGCGAGACTTCAACTGATCGAAAATGACGAAGAATTTTTATCCACCGACAAAGAGCGTCAATCCTACGATCCATCGACAAAAAGCATCATTGCTACGATCCATTGACAAAAAGCATCATTGCTACGATCCATTGACAAAAAACATCATTGCTACGATCCATTGACAAAAAGCATCATTGCTACGATCCATCGACAAAAAGCATCATTGCTACGATCCATTGACAAAGAGCATCATTGCGAGACTTCAACTGGTCGAAAATGACGAAGAATTTTTATCCACCGACAAAGAGCGTCAATCCTACGATCCATCGACAAAAAGCATCATTGCTACGATCCATTGACAAAAAGCATCATTGCTACGATCCATTGACAAAAAGCATCATTGCTACGATCCATTGACAAAAAGCATCATTGCTACGATCCATTGACAAAAAGCATCATTGCTACGATCCATTGCCAAAGAGCATCATTGCTACGATCCATTGACAAAAAGCATCATTGCGAGACTTCAACTGGTCGAAAATGACGAAGAATTTTTATCCACCGACAAAGAGCGTCAATCCTACGATCCATCGACAAAAAGCATCATTGCTACGATCCATTGACAAAAAGCATCATTGCTACGATCCATTGACAAAAAGCATCATTGCTACGATCCATCGACAAAAAGCATCATTGCTACGATCCATTGACAAAGAGCATCATTGCGAGACTTCAACTGGTCGAAAATGACGAAGAATTTTTATCCACCGACAAAGAGCGTCAATCCTACGATCCATCGACAAAAAGCATCATTGCTACGATCCATTGACAAAAAGCATCATTGCTACGATCCATTGACAAAAAGCATCATTGCTACGATCCATTGACAAAAAGCATCATTGCTACGATCCATCGACAAAAAGCATCATTGCTACGATCCATTGACAAAGAGCATCATTGCGAGACTTCAACTGGTCGAAAATGACGAAGAATTTTTATCCACCGACAAAGAGCGTCAATCCTACGATCCATCGACAAAAAGCATCATTGCTACGATCCATTGACAAAAAGCATCATTGCTACGATCCATTGACAAAAAGCATCATTGCTACGATCCATTGACAAAAAGCATCATTGCTACGATCCATCGACAAAAAGCATCATTGCTACGATCCATTGACAAAGAGCATCATTGCGAGACTTCAACTGGTCGAAAATGACGAAGAATTTTTATCCACCGACAAAGAGCGTCAATCCTACGATCCATCGACAAAAAGCATCATTGCTACGATCCATTGACAAAAAGCATCATTGCTACGATCCATTGACAAAAAGCATCATTGCTACGATTCATTGACAAAAAGCATCATTGCTACGATCCATTGACAAAGAGCATCATTGCGAGACTTCAACTGGTCGAAAATGACGAAGAATTTTTATCCACCGACAAAGAGCGTCAATCCTACGATCCATCGACAAAAAGCATCATTGCTACGATCCATTGACAAAAAGCATCATTGCTACGATCCATTGACAAAAAGCATCATTGCTACGATCCATTGACAAAAAGCATCATTGCTACGATCCATTGCCAAAGAGCATCATTGCTACGATCCATTGACAAAGAGCATCATTGCGAGACTTCAACTGGTCGAAAAATGACGAAGAATTTTTATCCACCGACAAAGAGCGTCAAACCTACGATTCGTCGAAAAATAGCATCAATGCTACGATCCATTGACAAAGAGCATCATTGCTACGATCCATTGACAAAGAGCCTCATTGCTACGATCCACTGACAAAGAGTATCTTTGCTACGATCCATTGACAAAGAGCATAAATGCAACGATCCATTGACAAGGAGCATCATTGCTAGTATCCATTGACAAAGAGCATAAATGCAACGATCCATTGACAAGGAGAATCATTGCTAGTATCCATTGACAAAGAGCATCAATGCAATGATCCATCTACAAAGAGCACCAATGCTACGTTCCATTGATAAAAAGCATCAATCCTACGATCCATCAACAAAGAGCATCATTGCTACGATTCATTGACAAAAAGCATCATTGCTACGATCCATTGACAAAGAGCATCATTGCGAGACTTCAACTGGTCGAAAATGACGAAGAATTTTTATCCACCGACAAAGAGCGTCAATCCTACGATCCATCGACAAAAAGCATCATTGCTACGATCCATTGACAAAAAGCATCATTGCTACGATCCATTGACAAAAAGCATCATTGCTACGATCCATCGACAAAAAGCATCATTGCTACGATCCATTGACAAAGAGCATCATTGCGAGACTTCAACTGGTCGAAAATGACGAAGAATTTTTATCCACCGACAAAGAGCGTCAATCCTACGATCCATCGACAAAAAGCATCATTGCTACGATCCATTGACAAAAAGCATCATTGCTACGATCCATTGACAAAAAGCATCATTGCTACGATCCATTGACAAAAAGCATCATTGCTACGATCCATTGCCAAAGAGCATCATTGCTACGATCCATTCACAAAGAGCATCATTGCGAGACTTCAACTGGTCGAAAATGACGAAGAATTTTTATCCACCGACAAAGAGCGTCAATCCTACGATCCATCGACAAAAAGCATCATTGCTACGATCCATTGACAAAAAGCATCATTGCTACGATCCATTGACAAAAAGCATCATTGCTACGATCCATTGACAAAAAGCATCATTGCTACGATCCATTGCCAAAGAGCATCATTGCTACGATCCATTGACAAAGAGCATCATTGCGAGACTTCAACTGGTCGAAAAATGACGAAGAATTTTTATCCACCGACAAAGAGCGTCAAACCTACGATTCGTCGAAAAATAGCATCAATGCTACGATCCATTGACAAAGAGCATCATTGCTACGATCCATTGACAAAGAGCCTCATTGCTACGATCCACTGACAAAGAGTATCTTTGCTACGATCCATTGACAAAGAGCATAAATGCAACGATCCATTGACAAGGAGCATCATTGCTAGTATCCATTGACAAAGAGCATAAATGCAACGATCCATTGACAAGGAGAATCATTGCTAGTATCCATTGACAAAGAGCATCAATGCAATGATCCATCTACAAAGAGCACCAATGCTACGTTCCATTGATAAAAAGCATCATTGCTACGATCCATTGACAAAAAGCATCATTGCTACGATTCATTGACAAAAAGCATCATTGCTACGATCCATTGACAAAGAGCATCATTGCGAGACTTCAACTGGTCGAAAATGACGAAGAATTTTTATCCACCGACAAAGAGCGTCAATCCTACGATCCATCGACAAAAAGCATCATTGCTACGATCCATTGACAAAAAGCATCATTGCTACGATCCATTGACAAAAAGCATCATTGCTACGATCCATCGACAAAAAGCATCATTGATACGATCCATTGACAAAGAGCATCATTGCGAGACTTCAACTGGTCGAAAATGACGAAGAATTTTTATCCACCGACAAAGAGCGTCAATCCTACGATCCATCGACAAAAAGCATCATTGCTACGATCCATTGACAAAAAGCATCATTGCTACGATCCATTGACAAAAAGCATCATTGCTACGATCCATTGACAAAAAGCATCATTGCTACGATCCATTGCCAAAGAGCATCATTGCTACGATCCATTCACAAAGAGCATCATTGCGAGACTTCAACTGGTCGAAAATGACGAAGAATTTTTATCCACCGACAAAGAGCGTCAATCCTACGATCCATCGACAAAAAGCATCATTGCTACGATCCATTGACAAAAAGCATCATTGCTACGATCCATTGACAAAAAGCATCATTGCTACGATCCATTGACAAAAAGCATCATTGCTACGATCCATTGCCAAAGAGCATCATTGCTACGATCCATTGACAAAGAGCATCATTGCGAGACTTCAACTGGTCGAAAAATGACGAAGAATTTTTATCCACCGACAAAGAGCGTCAAACCTACGATTCGTCGAAAAATAGCATCAATGCTACGATCCATTGACAAAGAGCATCATTGCTACGATCCATTGACAAAGAGCCTCATTGCTACGATCCACTGACAAAGAGTATCTTTGCTACGATCCATTGACAAAGAGCATAAATGCAACGATCCATTGACAAGGAGCATCATTGCTAGTATCCATTGACAAAGAGCATAAATGCAACGATCCATTGACAAGGAGAATCATTGCTAGTATCCATTGACAAAGAGCATCAATGCAATGATCCATCTACAAAGAGCACCAATGCTACGTTCCATTGATAAAAAGCATCAATCCTACGATCCATCAACAAAGAGCATCAATGCTACGATCCATCAACAAATAGCATCAATGCTACAATCCATAGACAAAGAGCATCAATGCTACGATCCATAGACAAAGAGCATCAATGCTACGATCCATCAACAAAGAGCATCAATGCTACGGTCCATAGATAAAAAACATCAATGCTAGGATCCATCAACAAAGAGCATCAATGCTACGATCCATAGATAAAAAGCATCAATGCTAGGATCCATAGACAAAGAGCATTAATGCTACGATCCATCGACAAAGAGCATCAATGCTACGACCCATCAACAAAGAGCATCAATGCTACGATCCATCGACAAAAAGCATCAATGCTACGATCCATATTCAAAGAGCATCAATGCTACGATCCATCAACAAAGAGCATCAATGCTACGGTCCATAGATAAAAAACATCAATGCTAGGATCCATCAACAAAGAGCATCAATGCTACGATCCATAGATAAAAAGCATCAATGCTAGGATCCATAGACAAAGAGCATTAATGCTACGATCCATCGACAAAGAGCATCAATGCTACGACCCATCAACAAAGAGCATCAATGCTACGATCCATCGACAAAAAGCATCAATGCTACGATCCATATTCAAAGAGCATCATGCTACAATGAAAAGAAGATTAATATGATGCAATTGTTGTTCGAATTGCTGAGAAACGAATGACAGGTTTTTAAGTCCAGGAAACTGATGATGATGCCTCTAATGAGTTGTTACAAGGGACAATGCACTCTACCAGGGGTCGGCAACCTTTGGAGTCGAAAGAGCCAAAAATTACAATTTACAAAATTTAAAAGTTTTAAAGAGCCACAAAGTTTTTTCTTGCCAACTATAAATTGTTTTCTTTTCTAACATGACTTCATTTGTTAGTTGGCTTCTTACTTTACTTTTAATTATATTCATGCAAGAGAAGGCTAGCTCGCACGAATATGTCGATCCAAAGATAGTCAGCACTCCAAAGTACAACTTTTTCACATCAGTGCAGCAATCTCGAAGATTATTCCATGCGCCAAACCAACTTGCGGAATTTTTTTTAAAGCTGTCGACTTTTGTTGCGTTACATTTCTGGACGTTCAACTCTTCCAACTTGCTATTCAACTCTGTAAATGTACTACTCTGGACTACACAAATTTTTACTTTTTAAATCGAGCTATTGCATTTCTAGAGATCCAGTATCTATTCCAAATTGATCAATGTGGATTTCTTTACTATTTATGTTGAGATGGTGTACTAGGAATGCTAGAATGGTTTTATTGGTTTTTAACTGCTCAAATTTGTCAAGAAATTCATCTTTGATTTTTTATAACAGTGCTAAAGTGATTCGTGTCAAAAGTTGCACTGATTTTATCACGATACTTCTTTAGATGTAGAAAACGAAGTACCTTACCGCTCTGAATATCTTCTGCAATAAGAATTTTTCTTCAACACAAACCAATTATTCTACCAGAAACAATGACTTCCTTGCAGTTTTAGATTCAACTCATTAAATTTTTCTGTTATATCCACCACAAAGTAACATTTTTGCCACCATTTTTCATTCTCTAATTCAAGGGGATAAATGCCTTTATCATTTAGGAATGCAATTATTTCATTCAAGCACAAAGCAAAACGTTTCAACCTTTGGAAAGCCATATTACTTTATTGGGAAGAAGGAGCTCGGAATACTGTCTCCATTTCGTTTAACAATTTTTTAAACTGATGATGGTAGAGTGCTTTTGACATTATGCTGTTAACAAAGCACTTCATGACAAATTACACAGTGAAACATAAGAATTTCATGGTTTATTTTGCTCCTAAGAATCGTTCATATTTCTGGCTCCAGCAGCTTCCATTTAAACAACTTTATTTAAATCGATCTTAATGTCTTCAAGGTATTTTTGAACGGCATGCACTATATCTTCCCTTCTAGTTTGTCCTGAGAGCGGTAGCAATCCTAGGAATTCTTCTTTTGGACCTTGGGAAGACATATATCTGACAAAAAGGCCAACTTGTACCGTGTCTTTATGTCGCAAGACTATATAGCAAGTGATAAGACATAAGAAAGTTGAATATCTTCCACCTGCAAATACGTTACATTTGAAGACATTTTAGCTATTCTATTTTGTACTGTTTGAGCGGATAGTGGCAAATCTTTGATTTTTGTTTCAAGGTTTCTGGCTTGTTTTTGAACTCAAGAAACACTTCTTCAGCTGCATGTAAGAAGCAGTCTTTGACATACTCACCATCTGTAAATGGTTTGCCTTTTGTGCAATTTCTAGTGGTACTGCAAAGCTTGCCAGATTAGCATTACTTGTAGATTGCTTCTAACTTTGAGAAGATAATCGCTTCTAACTCATTTACTTGAAACAACAAACTATACGTCACAGCCAAAACACGTGGTCAAAAACAAATTAAAACCTACATAGGCGGAGAGCTTTCGACGGACTGATAACAGTGACGACGCATGAAATGGGGGAGGGGTGTGGTGAAAAGCGAGTACAAGTGGCTGAGAGATTGAATCGGCGCCTAATTGTCATTAAACGATTCAGAACTATTTTTAAAAAAATGTTTCGATGAAATAAATAATATTTGCGTATGGAACTAAAGAGCCGCATCTTCACATCCAAAGAGCCGCAAGTGGCTCGCGAGCCGCAGGTTGCCGACCCCGGCACTATACTAGAACTACTTGAAAAAGTATTGAGACTTTTCTCCACTATTGAGAAAACGAAGGCAACATTAGATCTTCAAATGTTGTCTGGAATACAGTAAGATTTTTTTTTCAAGTATCGTTTGCTGAGTAGCTCTAGTTGTTAGGTAGATACTTTGAAAAGCTTGTTTGCAAATTTGAGAACAAGGCTATTAAGCAACAGGAGTTTATAGACGTTCTATGTATGTGTATTTTACACAAATAAGATGTAATATACATTTAATATGTTACATTAGGTATGCAATGTAAGACATGTCTAATTAATTGACTAGTATTACTATCAAGGAATTTATATATCATATTGTTTTATATATTATATTTCATTGGGTTTTTTGTTTGTTTGTTTTTTTGGTTTGTTTTTTTAATGGTTTATTCAGATTATACTTTCATTTACACTAACACTTAAGATAAACAGATTACAGATCCACGTCCAGACCATATAATACAGTTGAGCAGTCAATGTTATTTAGAAGTTATATATAGTTCATGATCCAATACACTGGTCATTGGAATATACCCGCTGGAGTTTACCAGTTCTATAATTATAGTCGCTGATATATGAGCATGAGGGAGTGACCCAATTAAAATCAACACAAACTGTTGTTGGTTTTTTTTTTTATATTTAATTAATTAAAATCTCATACAAACAAATAATATTTGAATTATATATTTATATATTACATTTCATTGTAGTTCGATCAACTGGATTCTAAATGTTTATAAAGAAGTTTAACTGTTAAAAATAAAAAGAATTTGTATAGGAGGAAGTTATGTTTGGATAACGCTGACTTGTACTGACAGAATCCCTTTGACTTAGAATACATTTGAAGTAGAAACCACGAAGGGAAACAATTTCTTTTTAATTCTGAGAAAAACAAATGTTGGGTTATCGTTCTTACACCATTGTAATAAAAAATATGAAAAAGAAAATAACAACTATAAAATTAAATGAAGACTGTTGTTATTTTGTTATCACTACTATTCACTAGTATATTAAAATGAGGTCCATTGCAGATTTTCAAACTTATGTCTCCAGTTTGCTCTTGGCTTTTAAATGAAGTTTAAATTTGAAAGTGTACATGAAGTACCGCACGGTTTTAAAAATGAATAGCAAATATCGAAATTCAAAATATATTATGAAAAATGTGTGTCTTTTAAATGTTATAACGGTAGTATAGTGAATCTAAAAGGTCTTTAAATCACCGAACTGTGTAATATCAAAAGTAATACACATTTGTAAATAAAAAGTATTTTGCTTAGTTTCTACTAGGTCCGTGGTTCACAAACTTTTTTGTCTCGTAAATCCCTTGCCATGTTTTCCGGTTTTCGGTAGACCCCCTGCTTCAGTTCTACGGTATTTCATTTTTGAGAATTCATTAACTTCATATTTTACGTTTTCTTAAACTAATTTCTAACCAGTGAGTCGAATACTACCTATTACATACAATAAACAAACACACTAGAAACGTTTTGTTATAAAGGGTTTGCAAGCTCATCATTCCTTACTTCGGAGATGAGGTTTAATTTAAGGATTTGTTGTTCTATGAAGTAGTCCTTCCAAACATTAAATATTAATTAGTTCTAAGAATCATTGTATAAGTTTTCACAAAGGACATAGTTTGTTTTTATTTTGTAGATTCTTTTATCTACAATAAATCCAACATATGCCAATAAAAATATCACATTACCATATAAAGTTGACTCAGCCAGCAGTATAGAGAAATATGTCATTTGGAGAAATATGTTTTTTTCGAAAAAAAAAAGAATACAAAAAAAGAAATAAAACATTGACTACAATCCAACAGAGGTCAAGAAATTAGTGAACTCTCTTCTATAAATTCATAGCCTTTACAACCATTGGGTCAGAGTTTATCTCAAAAAGCCACCACAAACGAAGAAGCTGGAATACCCAATAAATATCCCAATGTAAAAAAATTAATTAAGAAATCATGTTCATTGCAACAGTCTGACTGTTTAGCGTACGTGGTGATTGATAGCTGCTAGTTCCAAAGCTCACCAGTTTTGGTTTTAATGTCTGAAGACTAAGGCCACCCCTCCTGTTTATCCCGAATCAGTGTTTAGTGTTTATGTTTCTGATTGTATTTTTAAATATAACCCATATAAACCATTTAATTAGAGCAGGGGTGGGCAATCTTTTTATATCGAGGGTCGCATTTTAAAAAAACTGGAAATAGCGGGCCGCTTATATATAAAACTTAGAAAGATACTGTAGCTAACTGTGTAGAATGTCTTTTAATTCATATTTACACTGTATTATATTCACGTTTCTTTTTTTTTTCCACACTCCACGTTAAGAAATTACAACAAGAGTTAGCAATTTTTGAAATCTTTGTTAAATTGCTGTTGTGTCTTTTTATATTACAATATCCCCACAAATATATATATAGTACTTAATGTGCAGTATTCTACTTTTTATACTCGTGCATATGTTCCGGAACTGTGGAACTATCTTACTAGTTGTTACCCTTTTGACAGCTGTCAAATTACAGTCAGTCAAAATCGACCAGTAATTATGCTGCTTTAGTTTCCACACAAAAAATAAATGCTTGTTCACTGAATCAGACAATATATGTTAAGTTAAATGTCGGGATACGAAACTTGCCCTTGTGGAGCATCACCAGAGAATGCTGATCATGTCCTTCAAAGTTCGTACTAAATCAAGAGACCCGAACAAGGCTCTGGCCCCTAAGCCTTCCTATAGAACCAAAACTATTCGGAGAACTACCTGATCTGGAGACCATTGCTCGGTTCATGAGAACAAAGAAGAAAAAGAACAGATGTATTTGTATGTGTTTGTGTTAACAGCAGTGTTAACCGCAGCAAATTTTATAGTGTTGAAATTCAGCTTCTGGCACCTAAAAGTACTGACTGGAACTTCTCTTTGCTTGGAGTTATGTCCTCTGGAGTTGAATCAGCACTGTGCTAAATGGTGATCTGATGTATTTAAAACTGGTTCTTGGCGTTTTAAAATTTGCTTTCATAAATTGCACAATTAAGGAATCTAAATATGTGTTTTACTTTTAATTATTTCATTAAAAATAGTTTCACCTTTCAGCAAAGGAAAATGACAAAACCTGTTTTCTTTTGCTTGCTTGTAGAAATAGGAAAGCCTTGTTTAAAAGATTTAACATGCATTTACATTTCATATGCAAAATACCCCTTGCAACAGCAATTATGAAACACATGAAAGCTGTCTTCCACTCCTCATTAGAAATATTGGTAACAAATTCACAGGCAATGTTCTTCAAGTAACATTACAATTTCTTCCTTGTGATTTTATATTGTTCTCATTTGCCTTGCTCATGGTATATGGCGGATACATTGGATTTCTTAGTTCCTAAATCGGAACCACCTGTGGTTAACACCCCCCAGCTCTAATTAGTTTGATTGCTATGTCTTTTGGATCAACAGTATGTTGAAATTTTATGCAGCTTTGTGCAAACTTTCCTGTTTAGCGTTTATGGTTGGGATATTTTTTATAAAAAATATAAAAACAAACAAAAAAAAACTCAGTCAAAGATCGAGTCCATCAGTTGTTACATTTGCAATCTTGTTCCAAGCCTACCCAATATTCAACACAGTTCTACGTAGCATTGAATAAATACTGATCTGAGATTGTGTCTTGAACTGAGTGTATTGATGCATAGCCAATAAGCATAATCTTCGTTTACTTGAAAATTTTTATAAGACAGTTTCAATAATTTATATAGATATTATTTTAAATATGTTTGCATTTTTTAAATGTATATACCATTGGCACACCTGATTTCTGTAGGTGTCGGCCGGCCGCATAAAACAGGCTGGCGGGCCGCATGTGGCCCGCGTGCCGTAATTCGCCCACCACTGAATTAGAGTATTCATTTTGTTTAGCAAATTGGGTGGGAGGCTAAATAATGTTTGTCATTTACGCTATTTTTTAGAGTGACCAAGTTGTTAACTATAATACTTCAGAAGATAAGATAATTACGTCATACGCGTATTCATGTGCCAATCTCGTCAGTTAATCAAAGATTAAAATTCTGCTAAGTTGTTGGTTTTCCTGACTGATTCTGGCAACCCATTCCATGTTCTAATGGCAATATTGAAGACGGAGCACTTGTACGAATGTGTCTTAACATATGGAATAAGAAATGTGCCATTATTTTTGTACGAGATAGTGCAAGATGTATTCTAAAACATCTTGATAACTTTTGTGATTTTTTTTTCTGTAAGTACTATACCACTGTCCAGTTTCAAAATAATTTGCATTACTATTGTAAAACGTCACATAGATTTTTATGGACGGTAGTGTTCCATATATGAAATATTTAAATTTCCAGCGCCCCCCTCCCCTTAAATAAATGTAAGATAGAGGCTTATCCAAATTATTTTTAGTATCAATTTCAGAAGAAGGGAAAAATGTTGTGTTGTTGGCATAGGCTTTGATTTTAACCACTGGATTGGGACTCGAGATCCGGTCTCCAACTGTTGAGCTCTCGGTTCTAATTGATTCGAGTCTAGGTTCTAAACAAAGACTATAGAAGAGAGGGGACAACCTTGTCTGACTGATCTATTCATTTGGATACCTTTACTCACGATTTGGCTAATTATTCATTTGCTCGAGGCAAATTGATCAGACGCTATAAGAACAAGACCTATCCTCTCTACATGTTTCTAACACCTGAAAAAGAAATTGGGGGTTACTTCTGTCAAAGGCCTTTTCCTGATCAATAGACAGGATTGCTGCACTCAGGTTTTTGTCGTCTAAAACAAAGGAAATCTCTAATGAAGTGATTTATTTAAACGATTTTTCTTTCATTGTTACAACAGTATTGTTATTGTTACGTAATTAGTTCGGGAATAAGGAGTTTTAGTTAGTAATGTATACTTAGTGTTCAGTAGCAATATGAATCTCTTGTCATTAACTGCAAAGTTGTTTCCCGTCTACTTGAGGATCAGCCTTTTTTTTATGCATCTTTAGGTCTTACTTGAGGATGTCCAGTTTGAAATATGTCACTTATGATCATTTCGACTACGTGACCAAATTGAGTTTTTAAATTTTAGAGTCTCACTATTATCATATGATATCGGGTAAGAGCTAGCCAGTTAACACTTTAAGCTATTATTTTAAGAATCAGTCAAAACTTTATATTTTATTGAATAAAAAAACTAAGTTTTTTAGGCGTAATTAGATATGATTACAGAAAACAATTATCATTCTTATAATAGTTAAATATCGTCCCTACAGTGTAACACATTCAATGAATAATTGCCTCTTCAAGAGATGTAAGGCTGCTGTGTTTCGATAACTAAATTAATAAACTGGTTATGTCCCTTGAATAGTATTTAAATCTTAAGATACAACGAGATGGCAGCTGGTTTGGCATTTTGGTGAAAATGTGATAAAGACTCTAAAGTGATCATTTTATTCTGATATGTGTACCGTACAGTCGGCTTTCACTGTACTATTATAATTTTTTCTCTAACTTTAACTCTTGTGTGCAAGCTATATCGATTTACTTATTTTGCATCGTGAATCATTATAGCTGTCTTGTCTTATACATTACCGACATTCCTAAAACAAAAAGAAAAGAAGATACTTACATTCAACTAGACTAAATCTTCTCATTTTAATTACAAAGCGTATTTCAACTCATTCTGTCTGTCTGTCTGTCTGGTACAAATTTTGTACACGTTGTTTCTACCACTTCTCATTCTTGGATCAAGTTGAAACTCTGCACAATTATTTATTGTTCCAAAAACCAATCAATTTAAAGAATAGTGATAATTAACTTATTTAGTTTAATATTGAAAAGGGAGAATAAATCAAACAGTATTGAGATGTATGCTATAAATGTGGAGTTTTTCCTCTTATATAAGCCTTTTATATTTCTTTTTTCTCTAAAGCTACAAATAAATAAAATAGGAAGCTGAAATGCGAAATACTGTAGAGCAAATTCGACCTGCGGGCCATTTTAATTTCGACACTTGTGTCGCGGGCCACATGACCGAAACGGTACAAATAAGAAAAGAAATTGACCTTTAAAAGAGTTACTACAAACTCTGGATCTAGTACTTACTTTCATTAATGGGATATTGGCGAGGGGGGGGGGGTATTTTTGTACTCGTCGGAAAATTGCATTATTTCTCTATTTAAAATGTGAGCAACATTGTAGCTAGCTTTACCAACGACTCATTTTCTGGTCTCTCTTGTTGGTAAATATCATCGATCCTCCCATTTATTACAGTAATTTAGAGTAGTTTAACAATAGTTTTATTCGCGGCTCAAACTAAGTATGCAATCGTATTTGGTTAATAATGCTGTTTTTATTATGTTATTGTTTTTTTTAAACAGCCTCAGTTACTTTAAAAAACAATTGTGCTGGCTTATAATCATGTGCCACAACATGTAAAGATCCGTTCACTTTTCCTGGTAGATTCTCATTCAGTCATCTTTCCTAAACACATGAATGGTATGGGGGGGGGGGGGGGGGGGGGTTTCTGACGATTCGGCGGACCGCTAAGTGTCCACTTTTAGTGATAATTTTTTTTTTTTCAAAAATAAGTTGTAGGCTACGTTCTAGCTTAGGTCATCTGAAAGTGAATATTGCAGGATGGCGGTCAGTATTCGAATTGAATGCCAGCGAGATAAGAATCTGAAAGAAGTGACCTCAATTTTGTTGTCGTTCAGACTTTATTTCACTTTCAAACACGGTTATCTTTTCTTAGTGTAGGGCACTAGATCCGTGGCCTGAAAACTACCTCCCATGATTCCAGCTGGTTTCTTGTCTCCCTTTGTCTCTGACATTGTTAGGCTCCTTGTTAGGTTTTGTTTTCTTTTTCTTTTATGTTTCCATTTTTTTTCTGGTAATGTTCCTTGTAGGAAAGTCTTAGCAAAATCCTCTCGTGACATGGACATGAAGCTTGAAACTTTAGTTACTGTGAATATTAATATTTCTTTAATCCCTTAACACTTGTAAGTTATCATAATTGCTAGCTTTTATAATTCATTACATAGAAAAACTGCTTTCGTATTTAAATTTCAAACTTAGAGAGTTCTGTAGACCAAAAATAATCTTTGCACTGACTTTAAGCACAATGCAAGGTCCAATAGGAGTTTTGGGTAGCGCTTTTAGTTTTCGAGAGCCAAACGTATAGACGGACAGACAAACGTCCTAAAACTATAGCGACTTTTTTCTTTTCTCTACTGGGGTCGACAATATGTTCCACTTGTTTCTCTGTTTATCCGAGGTCATCAGTGTTCAGTCTGACTATTGGACAGTTTAATGATATCATCAAACCTGCTGTGATGTTAGTTCCCTAATCATGACACCCTCTAGAGAGAAGCAATCAAAGCTGGGTTGTTTTTGTGTTGTTGTTTTTTCTAGATAGGCTCAAATCAATAAAAACCTTCGCTGGTTGCAAAAAGAGGTTATGGAACAAGGGGAGATAAGGTAATAGAGAGCTAATAAAGTCCTCGCCCTCCTAGAGTCTTCTTTAGCGCTTGACTTCTCCATTCCTTTTCTTTCAGTCAGTGAGTTGCGTTGGTCAATTTCAATAATCTTATTATTATTACAATATTCATGGAAGGTGGACGGAACGCTGATCTCAAACATGGCTGTAACCATCTTCCTAGAAAATACACAGATGGCGTATATCGTTGAAAAAAAGTAAAAATAAGTACTTTCAAATTTAGCTATAGACTAAATCTAGGTCTATATCCAGAATCGGTTTTGAAAGGGCTATCGCGTTCTTGAAAGGACCAGGGGCTGACTAGCTATATGGGCATTCGGGCTAATGCCCGGTGGGCCGGTACCTGAGCCACCGAAAGAGCATGAATGCCAGTAATTTTTTTTTAAAACATTGTATAATATTCTCTTTAAATGCAACACTTTGAGTGTCGTGATTTTAAAATGCAACAATTTGAGTGTCGCGATTATAAAAAAAATCGTTTACACTTAAAAGTCTAAAACTAATCTAAAGAGTTGTTGTAAATACCCTACATCCGTATATGGTGCTTCTAGTAGACGTCCATTCATTATACACACTCAACTCACTAAACGATAAACAAGAAACTTAAGACCCCTTATTTCTGACAGAGATCGACGTTAGTGTGAAAATATTCGGATGAAATATCAAGAAACCAACAACGTCCCACGTCCTAGAGAGATGACCAATGTCCAGTCACATACGAATGTTTATTGGTTTGGTGGCGTTGTGGCACGCTCTCAAGTAGCCGCTATGAAGTCACTAATCATAATTATTATCTTGAACAGTGTGTAGAAATGTGTTCATTAGAATCATAAGGTGAAAGAGTCGAAAACAAAAAAAGGAGCAGAGGATGTTGTAGATAAAAAGCAACTATTGCTGGAGTCCTGTGCAAACAAAAAATAATTAATTAATTAATTTAATTAAATGTAGTAAAATTGTTAATGTTTTCTCGCAAGGACTAGAAATTCATTAACGTTATGGTGACACCATTTATGAATGAACAGGCTCAGCGCCATAAGACGACAAAGATATCATAGACTTACATCGAAATACAAATAGGCTTTGCTGAAATATGAAATGATCTTGACAGCATTAGTTATACTGAACGTAGGTACATTCAATTACCTTCAAACAAGTGGACGTAATGTTCTGTTCTAAGATGCAGACAGTCAAACTGGGTTTCCAAGTTATTGAAAAAGCAGTATTTGACCTTTTGAGTAAGGTCAGGCTCCCTTTCAGACCTTGCGATCTATAGTGCAGATGATGTTACAGTCATGTGTTGTTTTTTTTTTTTTGGCCAATGGTTAACGAGCAGCACAATGATAGCCGTCTTTACTTTCCCCAACTAGGATCGGGTACCCGTTGGAGTAGGATGGACTCAGAGGCGTCCTGATGATCCATAAATTCAGAATATAATTTTTTACTTCTATGAATTAAATGTCTGCGTTTCATAATAATAGGTCATGTTTGTTTTTTTTATTCAGTAATTTAAAAGGTTTTCTATACTCAAAAACAAAGAAAACACATTTCATGGTCTCTAACCACAAGTTATATCATGCTACCTCAGAAATTGTTCATGGTTCATTTGGTTGTCCTATTTTCCGGCTGTAGAGTGAAGACATTATGGCTATTGTTCTATGTTGTAAATGCATGTCCTCACATGTCAAACGATGAAGCAGGGATTCTTCCTAGGGCAGCCGTCTCCAGTTGCATATGAAAGCCTGGAAGCCATAATGCTAAATGTTTTTGTTGGTGCGTTTACTAGTTGACAGATCAGACTGAATCTTCATTGTTCTAATGTTGTTATGTCCATCGCTTTATACTTAAGGCTAGGCTAAACAATGCAAACAATGTTCCTGGACATCACTCATAATGGGTAATTAATATATATATATACGTTATAGCTTCTATACATTGGTATACATTTTCTATTTATATAAATAAAATATTAAAAGTAGTATAGGTTTACAATAGAAATGTGCTACATTCCTGACATAAAAATTTTATTACAATAAATACAAAACATATTTTTTTCTTGTAAAAATATTCGTAAGGATTACTTTAAAAAATGTTTTAGCAATATTATGCCATTTAAACTATTCAATGTAAAGAAAGGATTTATTATCAAATAAAAGACAAAGTTTTTTTTTTATTAAAAGACCAATAGTCTATGTCATTGTACTATGAAAATAAAAATCCGATAGGTCATCCCTTCAAATGTAGAGAACTATTGCAAAGAATGTCATCTATTTTTAATTTATGAAATTATTACTAAATTTAGAATATTTAAGGTCAAATATAGTATAGCAGTAAATGTGCTCTTACTTTCTACTAATAATATTTTAAAGTGTAAAAGATTTTTTAATTCAGATAAAGTTCAACATTTTAAAGCAATATTTACAAAATACTGAACTAAACCTATTGGGTTATCTTTCAGAAAGAGATATAACTCAAAGTACGTTTAAAAAACATTAAGTTTCCCTAATCTTGGTTGTCGTGAGGCAGTTGCGTAGAACATGGGCCATTCATATCAATGGTACAGAGTTCGATTCTCTTATGCGTATTTTTTTACATAAATTTTTCACATATTTTTAATTAAACAAAAACAACAAAAATTGCAATAGGCTATTTTTATCATCATCCGTCCCTTAAAGGTTAACGGAATACAATGTCTTCACTCTTTCAAATTAAAAGCAATCCTTAGCAGAAGTCAAGACTACATAGAGAAAGCAGCAAAACATTTACTATAGATTGTATATAAGTGTGGAACTATAAGGTTTGATTAGTTATGGAAGATTGCAATCATCTTTCGTTAGCTCAACACTTGACAACCTATAGTTTTAATTGTCCCACACGGCACAATAAAACATTGGACATGTGTTATAGCAACATAAAAATGGCCTACACATCTCGATTGTCATTTCCCCTCGGAGAGTCAGACCACACAATGATCCATCTTACACCCACGTTCAAACCGGTTTTAAAAACAACAAAACCCGAAGTACAATCCATCTAGTCATGGTCTGATGACGCTGTTTTACTGCTACAAAGTTGTCTGGAGCAGATTGTGACATGTTTGTAAACAACTGCCCAGACAGATGAACTTACCACAACTGTTAATTCGTACATCCAGTGCTGTGAAAACATAATGATATCAAAGAAGAAAACTAAAAACATTCAGTAATAAAAGACCGCTGGATGACCAACATTAAAAATTAACATTCTGTCGTCATCGAGAAGTTCATAGAAGTCTATTTATAAGCGCTGCTTATGGGTGATAAGTGTTTTTTTTTTCGTGTGTGAATGTTTTTCTTATATGCATTTATATCTATATTGTTATTGTACAGTAGTTACGCTGAGGTTGTCAATTGTAGTCAAAATGAATTCCCATTTGTTTGGATCAATAAAGTTATCTTATCTTATCTTATCTTATGAGGTGTTCGTCGACGTCGATCATCTAGCTTTTCTTTGTCATTTGATTACTTTTGTACCTTTATTATAGATGATTTTGAAAGCGAGTCGTGTCAAACACTATGACCGAACCAGCTTTGGATGCCTTGAGTGTCAATGTCAAGTACATTGTTAGCTTTTTTAATAATAAGAGATTCACCATTCCATATGCTATACTTTTGTTCATTTAATAATTGTGTTTACCTTTAGTTTCAAAATCATCTAATAAATTATTTATATACCAAAATACTTTCGATATATTACTAAACTTTACATAATGCTCCTAACAGGACAGATATGATTGGATACCTATTATAAGGCATACCAAAATGGACCGCATTGTATAGAAATCCCCAGCCGATTTGGACACCCAGTCCGCCCCGGTAAAGGACTATCGCGTTCGGGAATTCCCGAATGTCAGACATTATTGATTCAAGAGTTTCATAAATTAAAGTTCAGTAAAATTGTTCGCATCCTCTTATAAGTCTAGATCGAAATGCTTATCATTGGAATGGTAAAAAGGTGTACTAGATCTATACTTACCGCTAAACCAGGATTCTTTCTTGGGGAGGAGGTAGAAGGGGCGAGGGTAAAAAAAATGTTTTTAAATCTAGCATTCGATCATTTTTAAGAGAAAAACAATCGTTCAATAAGTTGAATAGAGGAGCTATTGTCTTTTTTGTAAAGTATTTTTAATGTTTTTCTTTTTATTTCGAGGTTCAAATTAAAACTTTAATAGGCCTACTCATGGAGTGTAGCTGGACATTTAACTGGACATTTAGCTGGACATTTAGTTGGACATTTAGTTGGACATTTAGATGGACATTCAGCTGGACATTATGATTCTATGTCTCAATGAAAGAGTTACTTGAGATCTGATTGGCTGAGCAAATGCATATCCCTACAAAGATGCTATTAGTATCCCACTGAGAGATAGAAGCTCTAAACAACCAAGTGTGACAAGGGACAACTGATTAAATTACCATTGTTGTCAATAGCATTTAAATGTATGTACTTCAATTAATAATGTGTAATTTTTATTATGAGCCTTACGTTGTAGAAATGTTGTAGTTTGATTAACCTTAATGTTCTAAAATTGAATATATAAATGTATTTATTTATGTTATTAATTAGAAAATAATAATAAACAAGGTAAGCGCAGAAAAGAGGCAGAGAGCCCAAAAAGAGGCTAAGGAAAAGAGGCAAAAGCCCAAGAATTCAAAACATAAAAAAACAGCTTGACAACTAATGTCCCAAGAAAACAAGATTACAAAGAGAGTTTGTGTTGCCACACAAACTCAGAGGTGGCCCCCGTGGGAGACGGATCACTGTCGGATCCGCATATTCGCTGGTCGACTGAGGATGGCATCGAGCAGGGTATGAAACCGAGACCGTAGAGATAATCAGTTCTGCGCGCTAACCACACGACCAGGCATTGCTCTTAATCTAATGACAAACTAATAGCCTACTATTGATAATATACCTACACATTACGGAATGACAACTACCGGATATGTACAATATGTCAGAAGAGCGATTTTAGATAATCTTTTGGTATTGAGCATTTTCATTTATGCATAAATGGAACTAGAATGAGGATGTAGATCTACCTAAATTAAACGACTAATTTAGCACTCTCAATATCTATATCTACTAGATCTAGATCTAAAATATATATTTGGGATAATATAGATGTAATTTAGATAAGATTCATATAAAAAAAACACTAGATAATCAATTAATAGACTAATTGCAAATCTAAATATTAAAATAGTAGATTAGTTTTAGTATTTTATAACATTGCAATATTGACATATTGACAATCTAGACTTTAGAAGAAAAAAAATCTACACTTTAAGCCTAGAAATTAAAATTATAGATCTTGATCTAGTCCAAATCATGGCTGTCTGGTAGTGTGGTTTGCGCGCTGGACTGTCGTTTGGATTCATCGATGGTCCTAGGTTCAAACCCTGCCCGCTCCCATCCCCCGTCGTCCTAAGGGAGGTTTGGACTACAACTCTAAAGGAACATCCGAAACATGTAAAACAACAAACATTCTAAACTAGACCAAGAAATTCTAGATCTAGATTCTAGATTTTAAAAATGTAGCTCGTGTTAGAAAAAAAATCTAGATCTAGTGTAAAAAATCTAGATTAGATCTAAATCTATTATGTCTTTTTAAAATGCGAGTCACATTACGAGGTTTAATAAACATTACTATACCGAGTTGTTTTAGCATTTAAAGAATTTATTCCATATGACGTCAAAGGAAAAAAAATCCAATATTTCACACGGCCTAGTTAGACTAAAAATGTCATCTATACGAGCAGCTTGTCGACTGTTCATAGACATTGGAGCACCGAGTGAGATCTTTTAGCATTTCATTTAAAAAATTAACTCCATATGACGTCAAAGGAAAAAGATTCCATTACGTCACACGTCCTAGTTAGACTACAAAATGTCATCTATACGAGCAGCTTCTCGAGGGATCATAGACATTGGTGCAACGAGTTTGTTCTTTTAGCATTTCATTTGATGGGCTAGTTAGACTTAATATATATATAAAAGGATTAAAGACGCTTTTTTTTTGTTTTGTCTGTCAGTTTGTCTGTCCGTTATGTTAATAGCGAGATAAAAAAAAAAAGACTAAAAGCTATTGAAAATCTGATTAAAATTAATTTCCCTTCCGAAACATCGCATTAGTTTTAAGTTTCTATTATAGATTGTTCCGGATGTTTATATATTTATAGTGAGAAAAAAATAAGAATTCCAAATTACTGAATGCCGTTAATTAAATTTCTGGGATGGTCTGTTATGAAAATTAGATGTACCATACACTTACGGAGATTTTATCAAACCATAACGAAGATGTTTTCCTTAAAAATCAGAGCATAATATTAACGATAATTAGATTTTTTAACGTTTTAGATAGAAAGTTAAATGTAATGTAAGAGAGAAGTGCGATTTTACATAAATAGAGTTAAACTATTTTTCATAAAAAATCCGGAACAACCAATTTTCGTTAATGAGAAAATTATTTGTTTTATTTATTAGAAGAGGGATTTCAAACATTTATTAGCGTTATTAGATTTTTCATATAAAATTCGGATCATTTTTGACGACGATTTGTAAGAAAATTAAGGTAATGTAGGTTGATTTCTTTTTCGAAACAAAATCCGGAACATTCTTTACCGATAAAACAACTTATATTATGTTTCTGCAAGAAAATTAACTGTAAAATAAGTCTAAAAATTGATTTTCAATAATCGTTTCTAGTAAATTACTTTATTTTAAAATCCTGAATAACCTATTGTCGATTTTTTTGAAAAAAAAAATAATTATTTGACATAAATTTGTTTTTTATAAAACAATATCCGGAACAACTTTATAGTTAATGAAATATAAATCAGTATAGATATTTTTATTTAGCATTTATATGATATTTACATTAAAAAACCGGAACAATATATTAAAGATCATGTGTTTCTTGCAACGTTTAAGCATGGAAATAAAATCTACTATAACTTAGAAGAGCAAACAAATATTCATTGGCATTGATTTGTTTTTCATAAAACATCGGGAACAATCTATTATAGATACTTTAAACTATTGCAATATTTCTGAATGAAAAATTAAAGGTTAAATCAGATATACAATAGACTCTAGTGTTATTTGTTAATCTAATCGTGACGGACAGACTGACCAACAGACAAAACGCACAAAAATAAGCTCCTTTTATTCGGATGGGGGCACTAAAGAAAAAAATAAATAAAATCTGATTTTTTTAAAAGTTTAAGGAATTGGTTTAGCACCTGATCATGTAGCGACGTTTCGCTACTGCACGAAAGTCGCTGCTTAAAAAGTCCATTTTAAAAAATGTGCATGATATTTACATACAAAGTGCATTATTAGCCTTTATAAACAAACAGAAATGTTTTCTTTTAATTTTAGCAGCTAGTTAACCAGAAAAAAACATTTTTAAGTATTATTTATATTTGTTGTGAACATTTCCTGTACATTTTATAAATATATTTGACTTAGTGATACTGAAAATACACAAACATTGTTAATCTTTGTTAGCATATTGTAACATTGCCTCCCTTATATTTACGCAATTGTTTTAGAATTGGTGTATTTTTATGAAAAAAATCGCTTGCATAATTAATTTTATAAATTAAACGGTTTGCTTTTAGAAAACCTAAAGTAGCCGTTGCACCTTAACTTTTCAAGCCGGATTTAATGATAAATAATATTTTTCATATCTCGTCTAGTTTTCGAGATCTGAGTGTGACAGACGGACAGACGGACAGACAGACAGACGGACAATTTGCACAAACCTAATAGCGCTTTTTCCCCTTACGGGGCCGCTAAAAATGTGATATCCTAAGAAAAAAAAAATCACGAACCCGATTTATGATTTTTGTCAATGGATCTTTTATCTTTTGAATCTTTTATTCTACGAATTTTGATTCATTGAGCAAAAAAAAAAAAATATCTTAATTGTTTTTCTCATACTTCATACACACTGAAAATTTAAGTTTTTTGTTTTTCCTTTTTTTTTTTTTTTTTTTTTTTGGAAAAGGGGGGCGGGGGGTATTGTTTTGCTTCTTTTATTCGCTATATATGTCACTTTTATCTAAAATTTTTAATGAACGAAAAAATAGATTTCAACAGTGTTTATTAAATTATCCCTTTAAAGCAAAATTATTTATTTGAATTCTCAGATACTCCCTGGACACTGGCTATTGCTCTTGTAAACACAAGGACGTGGGAGGAATGACGTAAAATAAATAACCGCGCTCTGTGGAACCATGATGTCAGGCGAGCACGGCGCAGAGATATTGACGTCAATTTTCTATTAAACAAATAATTTGTATTGACTATTCATTCATGAGAAAGAGAAATGGTCTAAAAAGAGACACACGCCAGAGCGTTAAAATCACAAAGCTGTCCTCAACGATGAACCCTTATCGACAAAAGAAAATATAAACAACACAAGATTAAGATTAAATTGAAAGCTACATACCAGAAAGACTTGTATTAGCTTAGTGCAGAGGGACGCTCAAGGCTAAAAAAAATAACAACTTATATTCGCAGTAGATTCATTTTTCAGTATTAATCAATGGGCATTATTAACAAGGATTAAACAATAAAATTAAGAAACATATTTTCACCGTACAGGTAAGAACTTGTAAACTATTCTCGAGAGAAGCGTCAGCAAATCAAAATTTTCTCTAGCAAAAAGAAAAAGATATTTCAATATCTCTGCCAATGCGATTCTATCCGGCTTTCTCCGTAAATTTTGTTTAGTAAAGGTTCGAGAGGGAGGGGGGGAGGGATCATGAGAAGGGTTACGAAACGCTGGCTTAGCGTTTGACTAGGATGATACAGAAATTATTGCGCCAAGCAGAGACTTGTGGGAATTATTTTGCGTAGTAATGAATAAAACTGACAAATTAACTAGTTTAGAATTTCTACATCGCTCCGAGAGTAAAAGTACTTAAACTAATCAATATAGGTCTTCCTTCAAATCGACTCTTTCATCCAGAATGTTGAGGCCTTGGCTGAGGGATTTTTGTGTCTCCCATGTTCGGCTACAGACTGTGCATGGTACTGAAGCTAGAGCTTGTGTGAAATGATGTGAATCTCTGTTTTCTCTTTTGTTCTGCTGTCTTCTGCTATTTCCACGTCAGTAGGATCCCATGATGCTCTGTCATTTAATCTAGTCTCTCACAAAAGCAGAGTCTGTGTTAAAAACAAAAACAAAAAAACAACAACATAGAACTACATAGAATACATAAACACTTTTTTTTCAATCGAGATTCGTAACAAAAATCTAGGGTAACCTTGGCGCTCTTACATAAAGATGTTTTAGGAGAGAAAGAGATGTCAGATAGGTGTTAAATAGCAGGGCGGTGAGACAGCACTCAGTGAGTCGCCCGGAAAGCAATAACCCCGGCCAATCAATCACTTGACTGATTGCGTTATCGGTCACTTAAGTCACGATTAGCTTTTGATTATTTGGTAGTCGAAATTCAGGTTGACATCGCCTCAACAACCTATCGCCATAACAACGGAAGTAGAACCCCCATCGAGCCTCTCTTTGAACAAGATTTCCGCCTCGGGGCGTGCATTTGGCTAATTAGTCGATATTATCGATAATAGGTTGATAGTCCCTCTCCCCCCTATTTTCTCCACCAAAAAAAAATAAAATATTTCGTAATCGCTTTAAAGAAGAAGTAAAAAAACGTTTACTGAGTGCTACCAGCATGACACCCTACGCCCCCTTGCCCCTCCTTAGTTTACCTCATCTCCTGCTAACAAAGATCACATGACATGGTAGTGTCTTCCCTTTTTTAAGGTTACGGAAGCTTTTTAACCAGAATGACACGAACGTTTTGTGGTAGGCCTAAACCGTTGAGTTCTACTGCCTTATACAAACCTACTCTGGGTAACCCAAGCACTTTCACGGATGAAGTTATGATCGGAGCTTATAAGAAGCGTGTAAAGAATACAGCAATTTCATTAGCTTTCAGTTCTTCTTCTTCGTTCTCATTTTTCATGTCGGAGGGTCCATATCAGTAATCCTATATCTGAGATGAACCGCGCAGTGGTTTCCAGACCAGGCAGTTCTCGAATAGTTTTTGTTCTATATGAGAGCTTTGGGGCCAGAGTCTTGTTCAGGCCTCTTGATATAGTATGCTATCAATTTATGTTTTTAAATATCTTTTGTATCATTACAGAGGCAATAAGAGTTCTATGTCTTTGGAATAGAGAGAATTATGAAATATACATCGCCAGCATTGCCCTTTTAATTTATACAATTATTACAAATTAAGAATTTTTCAAGTCCTTGCTCTGAAGGATATCATACAGAAGTTAGGGTTTGATTACATGGCTGATCTCGGTGCTGGCCAGGCCTTAGCCATAAAGCAATTTAGGTTTACATTATTTTACATCATGTACTAGTAGAGTTTTGCGGGACATATCCTCCAACAGAAGAAATTACGCATACCAAGAGTTGTAATGACATGGAGGCCAATAAGAGGAAAGCGCAAACAGGGACGTCCTCGTATAACTTGGCGCCACACTTTCATGGAGGACATCAGAGCAGTGGACACCAGGTGTGAAGAGGCTTTGTCATTGCCAGTGACAGATCTTTATTGAGACAGTTTGTCGTTTAATGTGCCGAAAGGCGCAGGAGGATCTAAGTCTAAAGTAAGATTTCGTTCAGCGACAATGAATTTAATCTAATACCTTCTGTAGCAACTGGAAGACAAACTACAAACGAAGAAAATGAAATTAAATATAGTTAATTTTAAAGAGAGAGTTATATCCCGGTATAAACTGCAATTACAATAGTGAAATATAATAACATAATGTTCATTATTTCTCTAGGGTAGAGGCGCGGTGGTTGAATGGTAAGCGCTTGACCTCCGAACAGGAGATACCTGGTTCTAATCTTGCTGAAGACTAAGATTTTTTTCTTTCGGGATCTTTAGGGCGCCTCTGAGTCCACCCAGCTCTAATGGGTACCTGACATTATTTGGGGAAAAGTAAAGGCGGTTGGTCGTTATGCTGGCCACAGGACACCCTCGTTAACAATGGGCCAAAGAAACAGATGACGTTTACATCATCTGCCCCATAGATCACAAGGTCTAAAAGGGGAAAGTTACTTACTTTTGTTTTTATTTCGCTATGGCCATTAAATCAGTATGACAAAAAAAATGAGAAGAGCGTATATAGTGCTGGTGTTTATTTTGTAATTTTTATGCATCATTCTCGGTTTAAAACTTAAGTCCAACAACTTTGAACAGCATGAAGCAGAATTAGAGCCCATGACTTGTCGCTTGGGACTGTGGTCGCAAGATTATCAGACTATTGTTATCTGGTACTGGCGCGTGTTCAGGGCTCACCAGATCGGTGTTTGAAAACGGAGTTGACAAGTTGGCCGTCGCCGCTACACACGTGCGGTGGTTGAGGTTCACGCAGGGCCCCTATTCTAGGTTTCCATTCTACAGGAACAAATAGACCGACACTTCAGTAGCAACATATTTACTTTCGCTTGTTCCGCCCTCCCCCCTTTTCTAAAATATTCTATCTGCCTTTTTTGTGCCATGAATACATTATTTTAACCACAAATAAATAACTATTTAATTATTCAGTCAAAGGCTCTGATAACATTGGTTTGTCTAGGCATCTATAGTAGGAGTGAGCTAATTCCAGTGGCAGAACAGAGTCCAGACAACTGAAGCTGGTTTGGGGTGAAGTGGATGACCAGTGCTCTACATCATATATGTCCTATAGAGTCAAATAGATTGACACAAACATTCTAAGATCTATATAACCCTTTTTTTTTTAAAGAGGTTTTAGCTTGGTATTATCATATCCACGCCTGGATTAGCATATTCGTATGTTAAGTATTTCTTACAACGTTCATACAGATAGAGGTGCACAACCCTAGCCCACAACCCTAGCCCACAACCCTAGCCCACAACCCTAGCCCACAACCCTAGCCCACAACCCTAGCCCACAACCCTAGCCCACAACCCTAGCCCACAACCCTAGCCCACAACCCTAGCCCACAACCCTAGCCCACAACCCTAGCCCACAACCCTAGCCCCACCCAAGACAGAAAAAACGAATGTATTTAATTAATAATGAGATAGATATATAGGCGAACAGAAAACGTAAGGTGTCCCTGATGGGTTGCCAAGAGGGCTGGACGTCATTGCTGGTGGTGTCATTGTTAAGAGTCCAGTTAATATTCCTTCAATTTAGCGCTCCCCCAACCCCAAGGGGGAAAAGCAGCTATTATTGTTTCGCATGGTCACATCTCAAAAAAAAAAAAAAGCTAGAAAATTATTTTTGAATCCCATTTCGTAATATTTTGCAGCATGTATAGTTTAGGTGCAACGACTACTTCTTATCTTCTAATTGCGAACTATTTTCTTTTTTTTTTTAGCGGCCCCCGAAAGGGGAAAAGACGCTATTAGTTTTGTGTGAAATGTCTGTCCGTCTGTCCCGTTTAGATCTCGTAAACTAGAAAAGATATTGAAAATCGGACATCACAATATTTTAGACCATTCAAAGTTCTGATGCAACGGCTACTTTTTTTTCCTGAAAGTGAAAAATCTAATGTTTAAAATCAGTTATCCATGTATTTTTTTAAAGAGAAAAAGCTAATTACTATGCATTATAAGTCAGACCTAATTTAAAACGAATAGTAATCTTATAAGTTTCATTTTCCTGAACAATTATATATTGCGTAAATTTTTTGTTTTTTTAATTTTTTTATTTTTTTTTTTGAGGATTCGAATAAGAGATTGATTAAGTAGCTAACACTTGAGGATTTATTCTGTGGATTACTTGTGTTTCTGTGGGTTTTTGTGTGTTACTGTTTAGAGTGGACAGCGCGAGGGTTGTGTAGTAAAGTACTGTGTAGTTATCGTCTCTTTTCTGTCTCTGTACTTGTGATAAACCCTTGTAAAAATGTCAGTTAAGACATTTTTTTTTTTGAAAAAAAAGGACCTTGATGGTGGACTTGTCCACGCCCCAGGTACCTTGCTTCTAAAGCTGTCAGACCAAGGGGCTGTTAAGGCCACTATGGCGAGCCTAATAGAGTGCCTGAAACTAACACCGGACGAAGTGCGTTCTCTCTATCGCTTCGAGAACCCCTTTGTCTGGTTCCTGGTCCCAACATCCGCCCGAGTGAGAACCCGTATACTAGGGAAATCATTCGGGAATGATAAGGACTTCAAGGTAGATGTCTGTACCTTAGAAGACGAAAAAATCAGGGTTACCCTTCACTGGGTAGCACCAACCATAAACAAATCAAAGATAGGAGAAATCTTTGGAGCCTTTGCAGAAGAAGGCTCCAAGATAGAGCCAATCAAGCTAGGCTACTCAGATAAGTGGGCGGCTTGGATAAAAATCCGCAAACAGACTGAACTCCCCCATTATATTCAGTTACGATACGAGGACGATCCGAGGACCTACAAGGTCCTCGTGACCATCCCGGGACGTAGACAACAGTGCTGGCATTGCGGACAGGATCAGCACTGGTCAAGCCAGTGTCCAAATAGGGCGAACCCCAGACGGGACCAAAACCCCACAGAAGGTGCAAAGGAGGTAGGAGGGAAAATCTCCTATGCCATGGTCCTTAAAGGTGAGGGAGAGAAAAAGCAATCCGAGATTGATCAACAGCTAAAAAAAGATGGCTTCACAATGGTTGAAAGCAGCAAAGGAAGGGAAAAAAACAAATAGAAGCTATGGGAGCTACTCCAAGTGGTCTCCCCCCACCTAACAGCCCTGAAAACAAATCTAAGCAAAGTAAAAAAATTAAAACATCCGGAGGGGCAAGTTCAGCACCCACCACCCCAACCAAAATAACATGAAAGAGGGCCCTCTCTCTCTCTCTTGTTCATCAGAGGATCTAAACAAGGATCCCCGGGTAGAGGAGGAGAAAAGAGAGGAAGAACAGTTCAAGCTCGAGCTGAACTTTCCAGACTCCCCGTCAGTGCTAGTCATAGATGAGGGCGAGGACCCTAACACACATTCAAACACATAAACAACAAAGCAACTCTTAAAGATAAAATGCATACACACACAATAGAATAACAAACACGCAAACCAATCTCACACACTCATGGCAGACATCAAAATTTTGACACTCAACATCAGAGGGCTTAACAATAAACACACATACATAGCACACCTCACAAGGAAATACAAGCCAGATTTTATCTTTCTGCAAGAGACCAACACACAGTTAGAGTACAAGGCCAAAAAAGCAGTCTCTCTTATGGTCCTCCGGGAGGTTATTTTAGTTTAGGTAGAAAGCCACGAGGGACAGCCATTTTACAAATATCCAATAGGTTTTCAATCACACACTCATATCAAGACAATAGCGGGAGGATAGTAATAATTAGGACAAGCTCACAAAAAACACACATACACGTTAGTCAACATTTATGCACCCGCTCAAAAAAAAAGAGAAACAAGAGTTTTTTGGAATGCTAAGTGACATTCTACACACTCTGTACGCAGGAGAAAATTTGATAGTAGGGGGTGATTTAAATTACATTGATTCCCAATTAGACAAGCAAAACACAAACACAGAGGGTCCTGCTCCTCATGTAACAATTAAAACGCATGACTATTTGGTGGGAGTCATCAAGGCTTTCCGGTTAGTAGATGCCTATAGAGAAGTAGAGGTCACGGGCCGGGTCACCACGTTCAGGGACAAAGCACACCAAATAGAAACACGGAAAGAGTGTATGTGCCAAGGGCGTGCGAAACAAAAAGTGTAACACATCTCGTAGAGACGTTACAATATACAGACCACCAAGGAGTCTTAGTGGAACAGCTGAACCCAAAACTAAAAAAGAAAAAACAAAAAACACCGATCTGGAAACTTAACAACGACCTCCTAAATGACCCGCTCTATTTAAAAACAATCGCAAACCTCCTCAAAAATATAATACATGACTCAAACACACCCCATTTCAAAGTCACACAAATATGGACGCTAATTAAAAGCTCCATTAAGCAGCAAAGCCAAATACTGGCCACACTAGTCAACTCTAAAAGGAAAAAAGAAGAGGAAAGACTTAAAAATTTAATAACACACGAAGAAGACGAAGCAGCCAAAACACATATACTAACACAACTAGAAGAACTATTTAACTATCTTCTTTTTTGAAGTAACGTCTGTATTATTCAAGATAAGATAACTATCAATACAAAGGAGCGGAATTGAGGTGCAAAAGTAAAAAAATAACCGAAGGGCCTAACAAACTTTTTTATCAGCAGAACAAAACATTCAAATTGACAGAACTATTGACAACATTGTTGATAGTAAAGGAGAAACTATACACGACCTGGACAAAATAACAGACACATTTACGAAACACTTTACTAATTTGTATGACAAGGAACAGACGGAGGACAACACACAAAAAGTTTTTTTTACAGAACTGCCAAGAAATACCAATGACAGAACAGATAGAGACAGACGTTCCCTTTACGCTAGACGAACTGAGGGCTGCTTTAGATACAACACAAAACAACAAATCCCTTGGCCCAGACGGTCTGACGTTTGAATTTTACAAAGCCTTTTTTCCCCAAATAGGACCCCTACTATTAAATCTGTACAGCGACATGTTAGTGACAGAACAGTTACCTAGAGATTTCAACTTAGCATACATCACACTTCTACCAAAAAAACAAGAAAACAACACCTCACCTAGCGACTTTCGACCGATCTCACTTCTATACACCGACTACAAACTCCTGACGAAAATGATTTTTCTAAGACTAAAACCTCTCATACCACACTTAATAGGACAGGACCAATACTGTAGCAACCCAGACAAAAACATCGACGAACTTAACCATTTTTTAAGAGACATTATGTATTTCTGTAAAGACAAAGACTTGAAAGCAGCCCTCTTTTCTATTGACCAGGAAAAAGCCTTTAACAGAATAGACCATGACTACCTTTTCAAAATACTAGACAAGACGAAGACAGATGGAAGAATGAAGAAATACACAAAGCTAGTTTACACTGATGCCACAAGCAAACTCATAATAAACCAAACCCTTCGTGGCAGTATCCCTATTAGAAGATCTGTTAGACAAGGGTGTCCCCTTTCTCCCCTTTTATACACCCTTTGCCTAGAACCCCTTTTAGAAACCATCAGGCTAGATAGTGGAATCACGGGGATAAGAATCCCAGGCCCCACGCCCGTAGTTAAAGTTAAAGCATACACTGATGACAACACCCTTTTTCCCTCCTCAGAAAAAGACATAGCCGCAATCATAGATAAGTTTAGTCAATTTGGGAGGGCAAGCGGGTCAAAAATCAACATAAATAAATCTTGTCTTATGGGATTGGGCAGGTGGGAAATCCCCTCAAACATCCCCTTTAACCTTAAAATAGAGAAGGAAATTAAAATATGCGGCATCACGTGGACAAGCAACCCAACATGTTGCCACCCACTGCAGTGGGAAAATATTTTAAAGAAAACCAAAAACACACTTAAAAGATTTCATTATGCAGCAACTACTATATTTGGTAGAGCAATACTAGTAAACAACCTGGTCATCCCGAAGATAGTTTATTTAGCAAACATCACAGAACTTCCACCAACTTTTATACCAAGCATAAACACAATCGTTAGGAATTTTATATTTAAAAGCACTATCAGAAACATTAAACACACAACACTTATACAAAACAAAGAGGATGGAGGGATAAACTTACAGGACATCAGAACCAAAATACAAGCACTTAGATTAAAATACATAGGACAAGTAGCCAAGAACCCAAACAATTTTCCATTAACAATATACTACTACTGGCTTAAGGTTAAATAAAATAATTCCAATAAAAAATGACACCCCACACCACTTTGGTACAAACACACATCCATTTTACAGATCCATATCAAGAATACTCCCCGGAGTACACCGGGAGCCTCCGTCATTTTCCTTAGTTATATCAAGCTAACCGTGGGGGACTCAAGTAGCCGTTTCCACCCAGGTGCCACGATGAGGCAGAACAGCGTACCTGGGACTGAATGGAGCCTGCGAAGAGACTAGAAACAAAAAAAACCAAAAGCAATAATCCTTAAGAATATAGACAAGGGCAGACAATTGAAAGTCAAGAATCTTTTATGAATAATGTAATATTTTAAGACAAATTAACTATTTTTTATTTATTTATTTATTTTTAAACCCCTCGTAATGAGAGGAAAAAGAATCCTTAATCGTATCCTGAAATAATTTACACATGACCTCCTAACAGAACCCTGAACAATTGTGATACAGCAGTACCTTTGCTTGGTTAACTATCCCAGAATGACTCTAACAGACCCAAGGGCCACCTTGATGATGCTAGAGTAACCCTCTTACATCTCAAGGAGACCTTTAAAAAATTGACGCGAGAAGGATTAACCTGTTCCCTGATCAGTCTTTTTTAAATACATAAGGCATACAGGGCAGCTGTATAAAACCCTATATTAGCTTGCCTTGCCTAATTACTTGCTATTACCTGAGAATATAGCATTGCTTCATAGTCAATTTCCTGAAAGATTGCTAATGTTGCTGAGCAGCTTTGTAAATGAACTCATTTATGTTGAAGATTGTTACTGTTAAAGCAATAATACTGAGTCTACTTATCAAGGAAGTCCTTTTTCTCTGTATTACTTCATAGAAAAGATGTTGTTCTGTTGTGTAAAATTAAATATTATTATATGTCTAAAATACTATTTGACGAGACAGAATGGAGGCTTAGGATGAAATCCGTCACTTTTTCCCCTTCGTACAACCACCAAGTTCAATACATTATGTCCCCTTTAGCCATAAAGTGACAACGACAAATGCCAAGTGCTTAAAAGGAAACATAAACTAATTGGATACAATTACACTACAGAGTTTAATTTTTTTGAAAATGTCTACAAGATAAGATAACTTCAATTCAGGTTGACTACAATTGACAACCTTAGCGTTGTCAAATTAGTAGATATTAAATGAATTGTAATTTCTTCACCACTCATGTTTTATTTTATTTTTTTTTAAATGACTACAAATTAGTAGATATTGAATGAATTGTAATTTCTTGACCAAAAAAAAAAAGAATAAGAGATAGAGCCTTATCAAAACAATTAGATCTATTATAAGACATCAGTTAGACCAGGGAGGCGCGGTGGCTGAGCGGTAAAGCGCTTGGCTTCCGAACCGGGGGTCCCGGGTTCGAATCCTGGTGAAGACTGGCCTTTTTAACTTTGGAATCTTTGGGCGCCTCTGAGTCGACTAATGGGTACCTGACATTAGTTGGGGAAAAGTAAAGGCGGTTGGTCGTTGTGCTGGCCACATGACACCCTCGTTAACCGTAGGCCACAAAAACAAGGTCTGAAAGGGGAACTAGTTAGGCCAGGTTCACAGCTAACTTTACATTCACTTTCATCTATACTTTGATCTGCTGTTAACCTTCTTTCTCCATTCTTATCTCTCATTTTGTCTTTGATATAATTTCATTCGGATGTTTTTTCTGAAAATATTGAAGCCTGCCTGGGTGGACCACTTCGGGGGCCGATTTTGAGTTTGTGTTTCCACACAAACTGTCTTTTGTAACCATGTTTTAATAATATTTGTAAGCAATGTTTTATTAGAATTGGCCTAATCGCCTCATCAATCGACCGTTTCCACCAGGGAGCCACAATAAGGCCGAGAAGCTGCGCAAGGCGTGTTCGGCGTTAGCGACCACCCATAGCCTCTAAGTCCAATAACACCATTGCAGTAATATCAAGGCTGTCCAGTGGTTTACACATTTACACACAAAGGATAATTCTGGAACAAGCGAAAACGTGTCAGAGACTTGATTACAAAGATCATCTCATGGTTTTATCAGAAACTCTCTAAACTGCATAACCCAAATAATAGCTCTACATTTTTCATGGTTACATTAGCCACACACACACAAACACTCTACAACACGTTGGTTCGTGATTCGTTGTTTGGTGGTTTGTTGTTTGGTGGTTTGTTGTTTGGTGGTTTGTTGTTTGGTGGTTTGTTGGTTCGTGATTCGTTGTTTGGTGGTTTGTTGTTTGGTGGTTTGTTGGTTCGTGATTCGTTGTTTGGTGGTTTGTTGTTTGGTGGTTTGTTGTTTGGTGGTTTGTTGTTTGGTGGTTTGTTGGTTCGTGATTCGTTGTTTGGTGGTTTGTTGTTTGGTGGTTTGTTGTTTGGTGGTTTGTTGTTTGGTGGTTTGTTGGTTCGTGATTCGTTGTTTGGTGGTTTGTTGTTTGGTGGTTTGTTGTTTGGTGGTTTGTTGTTTGGTGGTTTGTTGTTTGGCTGTTCGTTGGTTGGTGGTTCGCAATCGTTGGTTGTTAAATATCTCTCAACAGGCCACAGGTGAAATTCTGGTCATGTCTAAGATAACTCAAATTGATATCCAAATGTGACATTACGCTTAATGAACACTTGAAACACATTAGTGATAAACACATTTTAAACACGTCTCCCCTCTCTCTATCTTTCTACTTTCTCTTTCTATATTTCTCTCTCCCTTTTTCTCTACCTCCATTCTCTTTATCTCGCCCTTTCTCCTTCTCTCTCTCTACTTTTCTCTTTCTCCCTCTCTCCACGACCCTTTCTCTTTCTCTCGTCCACTCTCTTTCTCTCTTTCTCTCTCTCCTTCCTTTCAGTCCCTCTCCCTTTCTCTCTGACACACAGACACAGCCCCATTGAATTTCCAGACAAATGACAACCATTTTTTACCTCCACTGTTTCATTAACACCAATTTGCTTAACTTTGAAAAAAAAAACTGTTTCATAATATTGACTCCCTCCATCCCCCCTTCACTAATCATCCTGTAATTACATTTCCCAAGTCTTTCTCCGCCTTCTTTACTCATCCCCCCCCCCCCACGACCCAATAGTCTCCACCCAACGATCTCAGGTAATTTAACCAGGTGAGTCTATCATCCTTTTTCTTTCACCTCCACAAAAAAAGAAGAAGCAATAGACCAGAGCGAGAAGACGGTGAAGAGTTGTTTTTTCACGCCATTATTTTTTCCCCCTTATAATCAAGCATCGCCACCATTACAAAACGCGCTCTCTTTTGAGAGTCACCCACCCAGCCCCACCCTTTCAGCCACCTTGTCAGCTCAAACCGATTCATTACTACCGCACGTGCATGAGGGTAGGGACCATGATGCGCGGATTGGCTATTGTGAGTGTCTCCAAACTTATGAATTTTCTCCCACTTCCCATATTACAGTTACGCGCTTGATCCCGGACAATGGGGGCTCTGTTGAGGCCGGACGTCCGGATTCCCTGCTCGCATTGAGCTCTGGGCTATGAGCCTCATTTCCGTGGTCCTAGGCAAGGTAGGGAGGGGGAAAGCGGAGGAGACCTCTGATGAAAAGTCCATGAATAACAGTCACGATTTGATGAGGAAAAATTTAGTCTCTGGAAGAGAATACAGAAATCCGGGAGTGGCAAGGCGAATCCAATAACTATCTCAAGGCAGGAAGAGAATAAACTTTCATTCAGAAACTACAATCTGTTTGTGGACATTTTTCTTCGGGTCTTTTTCTTTCTTTTCTTTCTTTTTAACCATTTTGATTACACTGTTTATTTCTTCGATTAAACAAATAAAAAAAAAATGGTTCTAATTTTAAAGAAGAAAGGGACATGATCAATATAATATGGCGTCTATATATGATTCGTTTGTATTTATTTCATTTATCTCAAAGATAAAAGACCAGCTTGCATTTTCTTCAAAGGACCCAAAATACATTAATAGGAAACGGGTGTCATTGTGCGTGACCATTTGTGTCAATATAGATTTTATCTATCTATCAATCTATCTATCAATCTATCTATCAATCTATCTATCAATCTATCTATCAATCTATCTATCAATCTATCTATCAATCTATCTATCAATCTATCTATCAATCTATCTATCAATCTATCTATCAATCTATCTATCAATCTATCTATCAATCTATCTATCAATCTATCTATCTATCTATATATCTATCTATCTATATATCTATCTATCTATCCCTGCTAGCCGATACACGTGCTACGCTACGATTAAAATAGTGGGTATATATATTTATTTCTCCTGGCACACTCTTAAACCCATCCATCAAACGGCCAGCATTACAACGCTCTCCCACACCCAACACAATTTTCTAGCCCTTAATTTCTATGTCCTTTTTTATTGTCTCATATTCTACAAACGAAAGGCCCGCAGCATTCTATTAGAGAGTATGCACAATACTTCTTAGGCTTACGGCCATTGTATATTCTAATAAAACGGCTACGCTACTGTTGAAATAGTTGATTTATGTATGGCATATTGATGCAATGGATTCTCTAGCATTGTGGAATCAAAGGAAACGAGAAGGCGTAGTTAGGAACGCTTTTCGACCCACCAGAGGAACCGATAATACACGAAAGTGCAAAAGTTAGGAGTTGTGAATAGATCAAGTCCAAGTGGTACGATAGCTGTGACCCTTGTAGCATGGGACGAGAAGTCTGGAAAGTTCTGAAACGCCCAAACAGGAAGGGCGAGTGGTGGCAACTAGATAGAAAGGATCAGGCAACTTTGGCACGATTTCGCACGGGACACTGTCCGATAGGAGCCACCTTCGCTAAGAACCACGATCGCAGATGTCAACACTGTCACGTGAAAGACGAGACAGTAGAACACATCCTCTACGATTGCAGGGTGCTCAGAAACACATTGGAAGATACGACTAGTCTTGTAAACGATAGAACTGCGGGCGTCTTTCTCTGTGCGGAGACAGGCAATCCCTACAGAACAATGCCAGATATCTGGGCCTTGCTATAGTCTATAAGGGATTAATCTCAGCACGGAGCCTTAGTGCAGGGAGGCTTACAAATGGTATATGTGTATATCGCCATGAACACATTTAAATCAATAAATATAAATGTCTGCTCTACAACGCTACCCTATAGCCAACACAATTTTGTAACCCTCAAATTCTTTAAGTCCTTTTTTTTATTTTTCTCTTTCATCCTTCAATCGAACGACCCTCAAACCCCTCTTATGGAGTATGGACAAACCCCTCTTATGGAGTATGGACAAACCCCTCTTATGGAGTATGGACAAACCCCTCTTATGGAGTATGGACAAACCCCTCTTATGGAGTATGGACAAACCCCTCTTATGGAGTATGGACAAACCCCTCTTATGGAGTATGGACAAACCCCTCTTATGGAGTATGGACAAACCCCTCTTATGGAGTATGGACAAACCCCTCTTATGGAGTATGGACAAACCCCTCTTATGGAGTATGGACAAACCCTTCTTATAGTCTTCCTATCTACCTGCATTATAATGCCCTCAAAAAAATACACACACTATTTTTAATGAAACACCCCTCCCCCAACTTACCACTTTTTTGTCCCTTGTATATTCAGTGGAACAACGAGTATTACACTAATCTCTCTATTCGCAACTCAGTCCACTCTTTACATACTTATGCTTATTTTGTCAACCATAAATCTAGATCTCGACAGGCACCTTCTTTAGAATAACATGTCTTTACACACTGTATTACACACCCATTCCCTCCCTTCCCCCAAAACACGTACACACACTCACAGTTTTAATAATAATATTAATATTCTTTATTATCCACAAGGAAGTTTGTCTTACAATTCGTTCATTGTAAATAGACCCGTAAATTCAATGTTGCAATTTTTAGAACTTTGGATTTTTCTTCTGTAGAGTAGAGGGGAACTTGTGGATCTAAATCTAGTCATTTCAAAATTGTACAAACACAAGCTTTTATACAAATGTAAAAACACAGTTGATAATCCCAATGATCTAAGGATAATCCCTCACAGTCCCTCACAGTAATTTACACCTAGAAATGAATGACATTAAAGTTTAGATCTGAGAAGAAATATTTATAGATAACAAAATGAAAATGAGTGCTTAAGGAGTTATCGTTTTTTTTTAGACATAAAATGTTGCCTGTCAAATACATAGTTGGCAAAAATTGCGAATTTAAAAAACATAATTTTAGTATATTGAACCACTGCGTTTCGATCTTGAAAATGCCTTAGTAGTCCTAGGCTTCAGTTAAGAAAGAATAGGTTATATTTTTAGTTGTGCTAGGTTTCAGTTAAGAAAGAATAGGTTACATTTTTAGTTGTACTAGGCTTCAGTTAAGAAAGAATAGGTTACATTTTCGTATTTTATCTTCCAGGCCAAGTTTTATTGATGAATTTAAAAGTGCTCAAGGCGATATACACATACACCAACTGTTTCAACTGTAATGATACAGCTTTTTGTAAACATTTTATTCAACTTCTCAATTTCTCTTAGACATGTTCAGTAAAATGTTTCTGTAGTTAGTTGTACTTTTATATCCCTTAATATCCTAATTTATTCGCTACCCTCATTTCATGCCTCAGCCCACATTGGAGTTTATGATTTCACCTTTTGTCATTTTAGTTCTCAAACTATCATTCAATTCATGGCCCAGCTACCCCGTTCTCTAGTGTCGTGGGAGCCAAATTGAGCAGGACAAGGAAATTATCATTAGTCGTCTACCGTTCAACAAGAGAGAGAGAGTAGGAGGGGGTGTGTCTGGTTAAAGGAAAGGGGAGAGAATGGAGTTAAGTGCCAAACAGACAAATTTCCATTTAACAATGTTTCGCATTCTGACATAAAAATGTGTCCCAACAATCTCAATCTGTTTGTATTCAATGGTCTTGACTTGAAAAATGGGGGCCCCTAATCCAACCAATGTAATCCAAAAAGTACTGACAACTTTCATTAGTAAAATATTTAGCTCAAAATTTTATGCTAATATTGTATTTAGATAATATTCTTAGGGATCATGTTATACAGAGAGGGATCTCAGCAGGGTTGAAGCATTGGCCATCACCACCAAAGGCACCAAATTCTACCACAGGGGAAATCAAAATTGTACCAAAACATTAAGAAGAGTTTTAGAATAAACTACATCTAAGATTTAACGATCACACTGTAGATAATAGTGAACAAAGCCTGGGGGGCTTGACCTTTTTAGAGGCCCCCTGAATTTTAATATTCGTCATCATGACGTGAGATAATGTACTTAATAATCATATAAGTCTAAATTCCAATAGGTACAGTATGTATGTAAAATTTACAAAAGACTTTTTAAATTTTAATGAGTAATAGTGTTGTTTATTAGCGAGATAATGCACAAGTGACAAATCTCAATTTATATGGCCTCATGTCGTGCTTTCTGTGCAGCAAATGTCATCTATAACATCTAGATCAGTGGTTCCCAAACTTTTTTGTCTCGTAGACCCCTTGCCATGTTTTCTGGTTTTCGGTAGACCCCCTGCTCAACTTGCACATTTTTGCAAATTCATTAACATTTTTTTAAACAAATTTTTAACTGTAGTGAGTTGAAAAGTGAAAAAGTTATTTTAAACTACACAACTACGGATATTATGTTTCATTTATGAATTAGTCGTTCTACGAAGTACGGTAGTCTTTCCATCATTAAATATTAATTAATCAATATGCCTTAAGTATCATTGTAAAAGGTTTCGCAAAGATCAGTTTCTCATGTATTTCTTGAACTTTCACGTGTGGCTCAAATATTGAATCTGCGGAAGTGTTTTCATTAACAGGAGAAGGGTCGAAGGCGAGTAACTGGAGTCTAAACCAGTAAGATTCGAGCATGAAAGGCTCATTAACCTTGTCTTGCTACCACCTAGCAGAAGGAAAACTGAATTCAAACCTCTGCTGCCTTGCTACTATACCCAAACATGGGAAAGGTCTCGTGGGTCAACCCTAAGGAAATATAAGGAGACGGTGACCATTAGCGCTATGTATTCCTGGGCCGTCCCCTCTTTCTCTTTCCTTGGGGGTTCCAGGTTAGGCCTTGCCTTGTTATGTTGGATGCAGGCTTGCGAAGCGTGTGATCTATCCATCTACAGCGTCTCTGAAAGATATCTACTTCAATGGGCTGTTGCTTTGTTCTTTGACACAGTTCCTCACTCGAGATCTTGTCTGGCCGGCGGCTTATAAGAATCTTCCTCAGGCAGGTATTGATGAATACCTGGATTTTTTTCAATGTGGTGATTATGGTTCTCCAGGTCTCCGCGATTCGGAAGCACATGCCAAGCAGATGAGAAAGACGTGGGGACAGTTGGAGAGTTTCGCCCAGAACCGAGATGCCTGGAGGAAGCTGGTTGGTGGCCTATGCCCAGAAGGGACCAGAGGCAGAGATTAAAAGAGATGGTGATTATTAGATAGTTTGTAGCACACAGCGCTACACCTTGTCAGACCAAAGTGTATTTATGTCTTTTGCAAAGATTTACATAAGAGCTTTTAATTTTATATCTCAAGCCACCGAAGCGACCTTGAACTGTTTAGTCGCTTAAAGACATTCTTTTGATAATAACAGATGTAGGTTTGTGTAAAACGGCTGGTAAAATCAATGTTTGAACTTTGCTGTTTTCCGTATTTTGCTATAAGTAAAGAAATCTTGTAAGACTCCCACTAACCATCATCTTCTCTACATGATGTCGAACAGAGATTTTGTGGGTCTATTTTGAACTTTCAATGTTTAAAAGTTTTTCAAATCCAAATTTTTGTCAGGGTGGCATTGTCTCAGATGATCCTCCAGCGTAACTGGTTCATATCGTCATAAAAATTCCTTTAGGTAACTGCTTGTTTGATAAGGAGAGAATAAATCCCAATTTTTAATAATTAATGCTGTACTGTCTACATTTCTTTTTCTTTTCTAAATACTTACATGTAGACAAAATTAAGCTATTTAAATAAGTATTGAAATTGATTACAACAATTTTTTCGTTTGAATAGCAGGATAAATATTTAAAGGATTAACGAAAGTACAAATCGTATATTAGTGTATGAAATAATTACATTAATGAAATGTGAAAATTAATTAACTCGCCCTGATTAAATGAAATCTATTATCGTAGACCCCCGTGGACATCTCATAGACCCCCAATTTATTTTTTCACTTTCGTAGACCCCTTGGAGGTCTTCGTAGACCCCTAAGGGTCTATATAGACCACGTTGGGAATCACTGATCTAGATCAATGCTGCCTTGTATTTTTCACGTCGTGCTGTCTGTGCAGCAAAGGTCATCTATAACATCATCTAGATCAGTGCTGTCTGTGCAGCAAAGGTCATCTACAACATAATCTAGATCAGTGCTGTCTGTGCAGCAAAGGTCATCTATAACATCATCTAGATTAGGTCATCTATAGCATCATCTAGATCAGTGCTGTCTGTGCAGCAAAGGTCATCTATAGCATCATCTAGATCAGTGCTGTCTGTGCAGCAAAGGTCATCTATAGCATCATCTAGATCAGTGCTGTCTGTGCAGCAAAGGTCATCTATAGCATCATCTAAATCAGTGCTGTCTGTGCAGAAAAGGTCATCTATAGCATCATCTAGATCAGTGCTGTATGTGCAGCAAAGGTCATCTATAACATCATCTAGATCAGTGCTGTCTGTGCAGCAAAGGTCATCTATAACATCATCTAGATCAGTGCTGTCTGTGCAGCAAAGGTCATCTATAACATCATCTAGATCAGTGCTGTCTGTGCAGCAAAGGTCATCTATAACATCATCTAGATCAGTGCTGTCTGTGCAGCAAAGGTCATCTATAGCATCATCTAGATCAGTGCTGTCTGTGCAGCAAAGGTCATGTATAGCATCATCTTGATCAGTGCTGTCTTGTATTTTTCTTCAAAACTTTCGATTTTATTGGCTTTAAGACCAACTGAAGAGGTTTTAGTGTCAAGCATAGAAACCGTTTTAATACTTGTTGTCTGTAATATACTGCTTAAAAAACATGTATGCAAAACGCGATGTGGCAACGAGCTATTGGTCTAAACTGCCCACAGGAGGTGACGTTGCAGGCCAGTGTTCAGGCCTTCTATTACGAATGGTTTTAGCAAGAGTAGGCCTACATGTATATTAGCCTTGTTATTCTATTAGACACTGGTTCAGCCGAACTCGTTTATTACTTTAGATATCACACACATTTAATGACCAGTTTTATTTACGGTGGTTCATACCAAAATTTCGACATGAAAATATTCCCTAGTGATAGTTGTTTGCCAACTTTGAGGAAGGTCACAACCCAGAATCCTGCCACTGTATCTCGAGTCTCTTGTTGGACATTGTCACTTTTCTCATTAGTTCATCTTCTATTGATTCAGTTTTCTACTTTTTAAGAAAAAAAAAACTATTCATTTTCTTAACATCACTTTTTATAAATAATTTCAATTGTTCAACATGGCAACCAATTTTTTTTTATTTATCTTATCTCATGGACGTATTCAGGTAACTTTAATTTAACACTTTCTGTATTGTCGTCTCCGCGAGTTATCTTCCCTTTGCGTCCTCTGGGGACTATTTTGTTTTGGCGGATGGATATAATTGCCTTTCTGAAGCGACTCACCGTCTGTGTGTCTGTGTTGATTTCTTTTTTCTATGACATGAAAAGCTAAAAAAAATTTTGAAAAAAAAAAAAAAAAAAACAGCATTGTGCTGAAGAAGAGGGGAGGGGGAAGACTAGAGAGTAGGAGGGGAGTGGAGGGAGTACTTGTTTCTCCCATAACCATCAACAATGTTTTAGTATGTCAATAGACTCCTCTGCACGTGTTAAATGATTCTTACGAAGCACTTTGTCCGTTGTCATGGACTTTTGTTCAATGTCAAAGATCAAAATTGAAGTTTTATTTTCATTTGTCAACCGCCCTCATTCTTCTTCTCAGGGCAATGGACTGCAATATCCAGGATGCACGAGCTAAGGGAATTAATCTTGTTCTGTGATCGAGTTTTCTCCCCTTGTTTTTTTTTACCTCCCTTCCCCCCCTTTTACTTAATTGGCCCGGCCGTATTCATCCTCGGCTCCTACCATCATGGCCCGGGCTTTCTGCCCATTAGTCGCGCGCTCGGAGACGTCACAAGTTTAATTGGATAAAAGTATTTTAAATGCATCGCCGATCCGTAATCGTCGGTCCGAGGTTTATTTTGGCTGGCGACTTCCGCCTAGGGTCGAGGCTGGCTTGGATTGTGACACAGGGGCGAGATGGGGACAGGGTGGTGTGGAAAGGGGGGGGGGGCGATGACGGACGGAGGAGGAGGGGGGGACGACCAGTGGAGAAAACCAATACATCAAGGACTAGTGTAGAAATATCGGAGGCCTGATTTGTTTGTGTTCGCTCCCCCTGCTCCCAGTCTTTAGATTGACTCAATATCGGACCTTAATGAGCGGAAAGGCTTGATGCTTCTGTCCAAGCTAAATGGGAGGCACACAAGCTATCAGTGGAGCTAATGTACACCCCGAGCACCCGTTCGACCCATTCACGACCTCCCCCTACTCACCAAATCCTCCCTGACTTTATATAAAAAAACAACAACTCATAGACAAGTCCTCAGACGATGGAGGAACGTAAAGGGAGCGGGTGAGGATTGGATGAGAGGAAGGTGTGGCAATGACGTGATGGATGTATTTAATGAAACAGATGACCGCGCGAGTCATGACCATGTTCCGGGGACCAAACATGTACGCGTACTGCCATTGATAAAGCGATGCCTTGACCTCTCGAGGTCAACCTGCCGAGCCGTCGCTCGACGCTGGCGTAGTTACTGGTATGAAATTCTGTTTAGAAGCATTATAGACCTACTAAAAGATCAATAGTTAAGTTTTGTTTAAATTTCGGACTCCAAACCAAACGATGAAGTCACCCACCAAAGCGTCTGTTTTGTTTCCTTTTTTTAATTTCAATCGTATAATTAATGAAACTTGACACTTAAGATTTTAAAAGCATCCTAAATGAATTCTTTCAGCATATGACGCTCCTGAAACCATCGCTATAGAATATCCTCTTAACAGGATTTAGTAGTACGAAAAACAATGAACAATTTAAAAAACAAGAATGAAATAAAGCGAATTTTTTTTATTTCTTTTTGGAGATTTCCACACTTAAACACAGTTATCTTCTCTTTGTCTACATTCGGATTTTTAAAATCCCGTTTACGTCCTTTAATCAAGAAAATATGGAGAGAAGGGAAAAAAAAAAAAAAAAAAGAAATGAAGAGATATGAAAAAATGTGGTGGCGATATAATACAACGTAAAAAAAAAGGTAGTCAAATGAAAGCTAGTGGAAGCCTGGCCACAAGGTGCACAGATATAGACAATACGAAATAACAACACGAGTGACTAATATACAAAAACACAAAGCTTATATTATGTGGTCTTATAACAATTAGTTTGGATCAGTAATTTGTAATAGACCTAGATCTAGATCGAGACTAACAAAGAAAAAGCATTTATAAAAATGTAAAAAAAAAAAAAAAATGGAACATGGATTTGAACTCATGGCTCAAAACTTCTCAGGCTCCTTTAGCCTACACGGTAACCACTCTACTAGTGGAGAAATTACGAACATGGAAGAATGGAAAATTGTATAGTTATCTATTGTTTCTATAGTCTCACAAAGACTCAAACGACGACTTATAAAGGGGACAAACTAAGCTTCTACCACCACTTCAATCAATTACAATTTCTTTTCTATGTTCGAGATACCAAAACAAAATAATTTAGTACCATTAGTTAATTTACTTATTGATTTTTTTTTTATTCTTGTGTTGTCAAGTAAAAGAAATAATTGTGCAAAATTTCAGCTTGATCTGAGCTTGGGTGTGGGAGAAATCACGTGTACAAACCTATGATCAGACAGAGTCAGTAAATATAAGCTTTGTACTTTGGGTTACAAGCGAGCGAGCTGAAAAGTGCGCAAAAATTGTTATATGTTTCGCTTATTAATACTTCCGTATTCTGCATGCTGGGCACGCCAAAAAAAAACTTGCTTTTTATGAATGTTTCTCCATTTATGAAAATGTCCATTAAGTTGTTGTTTTTTTTATCCCAGTGAAAACAAACTTAAATACAAAAAGCACACATAAAATTTTGATTATGAACTGGTTTGAAAACTGCCACTAGGAAATTGTTAAAGTGAATAAGAATGAGCTAAGACGTAGTCTTTACTTCTCATCAAACGTCAGAAACGTTCTTTTGTAAATAATCAAATAGAACAACTCTCGAGAAAAAAAACGCCCCCGTTAAAATGTTTCCACCACAGTGTTTCCCTTACTTCTAAACACTCTCCAGGAGGGCACTACATTTACACCATGGAGGTATGATTACGAAACAAAATGATGCATGTGTATTAGAATGTATGTGTGTGTTTATCTTTTTTTGTTCTCTGCAATACTCTAAAGACCAGAGATAATACAAAGTAACATTTTAGCTCTCTATTCCTAGTAATGGCCAATATTACAGAAATTAAGATCAGATTATCGTTCCCTAAGTATTGCACAAAATATATCATTCCCATTAGATATCTTTTTTTTAATCCCTAAAGAAATGTATGCATAACTACGCGCATACACACAATTGTATACAATTTTAAAGAAAGATAGTTCGACTGTATCAGTGTTGTATTTAATTTTGTTCATTTTGGTTGAGATGCATGTGTTCAATACAATATCACAAATATTTTCACTCTCTCAGATAATGAATACAAAAAAAAAAAAGCCCTCAGAAAGTTTTCTACATGTGTCTCGAGGCTTGAAGAAATATTTGTCCCTCTCGTCCACAAATACTGTTTGGCCAACATATAATGGGCAGTAGTTGCGAGTCCCTTGTCCAGTATTCACGGAAACTGACTGATTTGTTTATGCGGCAGGTAGCATACCGCCGTCATATGAATGGCTTCATTACAAAGTCCTTCATTGTTGGCGTAAGGTCATTCATGCAAAGCGTGGTCGGCAGGGGTCATTCATCCAACTCTAGGTGAAGGAGAATGACCACCAGATAGCCACCCCTGAGGGGAGCTGGGACGCATCGGGTCACTAACGACAGCCAGGGGCGCAGCAGAGCCTGGTGCCGGCCATAGCTTTGACACCTTTGTGGAAAAGTGTGACCGCGAATGTCCACTACCTGGAAATAGGCTGCAATGAAAATAAGCGGAGCGATCGATAATCCGGCCTAATGGCTAGTACGGTTAGTATTGATCCCTTTTAGTGTTCTTTATGTAGGACACTGCTTTAATATGTCTGCATCGTTACCACTGGCGTTGCACGGTGACTGCGGGCCAGGGTTCAAGAATATGATGGTGGGCCCCCTCCCGTAGGTCACTGGCGGATTCGGTGGGGGTGGGGCGGTAGGGGCGAACCTTTGTTTTTTATTTCGTCGGACTTAATCAACTTTTTTTTTTTTTTTTTTTTTTTTAAATAATGTCTGTATTATATTTTCGGTATTTCACCAAAAGAACGCAGTGTACGTAGAAAGCATATTTAAAAATATGACGAGAGAGAGAGAGAGAGCAAGTAATGGTACTTTGTAACCCCGTCAAAAAAAAAACAACTAAATCCTTATGACATAGGAAAGATAAATCTAGATCTATTGTCATTTGGCTACATTCAAAAGGAGTGAGATAAACGATTACAATAAATAAAACCAAATTGATATTTCTTTTTATTTAGAGAACAAAATACCAAAAATAAATGTACAAAGTGGAACGTAAATGTGGTAGTCAATAGGAATCTTAAGAGGGTACATACTATTCTCTAGGTCTAAAATTGATGGTAGGAAGAAAATGCATTCGGTGTCTAATACCGTACATTGCTTGCATTAAGATTAAAGGTTGCAAAAAAAAAAAAAAAAGAGGGATGGGGAGGGTCAAGCTAGAAATATAATAAAGACCGGATTGGGATGAGAAAGAAAATTTTATGAGTGCGCCTATGTGTCTGGGGGCGCATTATGAAGCGGGTCTTTCCAAATCAAGTCAAGTCAAAAGTTTATGTAGTAGATATTACGCAGGTTAAAAAACAAACAACAAAATAGGAGTTCCTGAGTGCGAAAGAGAGAGAGAGAGAGAGGGCAGGCTATAAATTTCATCGCAACAGATACAATTATTCACGGGCCTAAAATGTGTCTAGTTTAATACAATAAAATAAGAGGGTGTTCCAGCCATAACAAACAATATAAAGCCAGGTAACAAATCAACGGACGTAGCCTGTTTTTCCTGCTAGTACATTATATAAACTCGAAACGTTTACATTCTTACAAAAAAAAAATTTCAGTACTTCTGTCGGCCTATAATAGTCATGGACCATTGTGCATTGAACCTAGACCAATCATTATAGAAGGCCTGAACATTGACCTGCAACGTCGAAGCCTTTAGGCAGTTTAGACCGATATCGCGTTGCCACCTTACAAGTCCGATGTCACGATTGCGATGGTTGCAGGTCAGTGCTCAGGCCTTCTATAATGATTGGTCTCGATTGAACCCCTGCCCGCCATGTTTGTTACGTCAATGTTCGTCACTACTTTTCATATTGCTGTTTAATCTTTTTATAGTAGCATCAAAGTTGGAATCCGGTTAATCAGACCGCCTGTTAATCGACACAGCCGCTACTTCAAGCCAAATCCTAAAGCATCGAAACAAATCATATTGTATAGTCGAATCTGGTTAATCGGACCAGCCGTAATTTATTACTAAAACGATTATGCAGTCTGATTAATTGGATTTGACTGTATTTACTATTACTATATTCACATTTGACTAGAGTAACGCGTTTAGTAAAATTAGTAAATTTAGAAAGCCTTCAGAACAGAAGACTCAAAAGTAAAGTAGCAATTATACATAAAACACTGAACCATAATCTTCAAATACAAAATCAAATACAAAAACTAAATTTATTAAAATACTCAGAAAGGCAGAGGCATATTCCTCGTCCCATATGCTAGGACAAATTTTTACAAATGCTCCTTCTTTCCTAGTGCTATTAGAGCATGGAATGGGTTGCCTGAGCTAGACAGAAAAACCAATGACTTGGCAGAATTTAAGTCATTGGTTAATATGCATGATTAAATGAATGACGCGTAGGACGTAATCATCTTCTTTTTTGAAGTAACGTCTGTATTATATAAGATAAGATATGCTGAGCTTCTAAACTCGTCACCATTACCAAAATTTAATTACAAAAATGAAGTCATGGATGTACACAATCTACACCGATAACAGTAAACTCAGGTGTACGTCAAGGAAAAGTCTTAGATTCACTACTATTCTTAATTTGCATAAAAGATTTACCAAATTGCATTAGTTCAGGAACAAAAGTCAGATTATTAGCAGACGATTGCATAATATATAGAACAATAAAAACAACACAAGACACAGATATTTTACAAAGAGAATTAGATGAATTACAGAAATGGGAATCAAATTGGAGCATGTCTTTCCACCCAGAAAAATGTCAGTTGTTAAGAGTAACAAAAAAAAACTAAAACAAATTAATTCCACTTATCTTATTCATGGCAAACCAGTAACAAAGTCTAAAAACGCAAAATACCCAAGTGTTATAATAAATGAAAAACTGCCTGTCATGGAATCCACTTGATTTGAACTATCAAAAAAATGAAACAAAAAGTTTGGGTTTATTAAAAGAAATTTTATAAATCAAATAAGAACAAAAAATGTTATTTAACCTTGGTTAGGCCAATAATAGAACATGCATTCTCTGTTTGGGACCCCTCAACTCAAGAAAACATCCAGAAACTAGAACAGACCCAAAATAGAGCAGTGAGATTCAAAACAAACGAATATTCACGTTTCACTAGAGTAAAGTCACTAAATTTAGATAGCCTTCAGGACAGAAGACTCAAAAGTAAAGTAGCAATAATACATAAAACACTGAACCATAATCTTCAAATACAAAAACCAAATTCTAATAAAATACTCTGAAAGAAACAAAGATAAAGGCATATTCCTCATTCCATATGCTAGGACAAATTTGTACAAATACTCCTTCTTCCCAAGTGCAATTAGAGCATGGAATGGGTTGCCTGAGCTAGCCAGGAAAAACAGTCACTTGGCAGAATTTAGGTGGCTCTATTACATTGACAAATACAAGAACTGATCCAGAATTTCATGGTGAGACAGATTTTTCCCTAGTGGAGGGATAGATAGATAGATGATATATCAGGGCCGGCTTTAGACATAAGCAGACTAGGCAGCCGCGTCCGATTGGTGGGGGCCTCGCAGTAGACTTACAACAATTTGTTCAGAGACATGTGCCCAGTGTTATTGTTGGAGTCACTAGGTTTAAATAAATTGAATTTTTTTTCTCTGTTTATTTTGTATTTTTCTATTTTATTTGGGACCACCAAATTCACTTCGCCTAGGGCCTCCAATTATCTAAGGCCGCTCTGGATAAATAGATTGATTCATTTGTTTATTGACTAAATGAATTCTTATTATTGTGACAAACAGAGCATCGTCTTTTTCATAGACGTTAGGCTCCATGGAGGCGAGTCCTTGATGAATTTAAAAACAAATTTAGACTATTTTAACAAAATTTATATCAGCTCTGTCAGTCTATCTGTTTGTCTGGCAAAATGTTTGTACACATTTTTTCTCCAACCCTTAATCTTGGATCAAGCTGAAATTTGGCACAATTATTTCTTTTACCTGACAACACAAGAAGCGAAAAAAAAAAACTAATTAGTTCATTAACCATTGGTAATTAATTATTTTGGTATCGAATAAGGGAAAGAAATTGTACTTAACTAATGGTATAAGTCTTCTTTATACATTATAGAGAGAAATAGGTCCCCGCGTAAAAAAATAACAATAGATACTATTTTTACTATTTCTATAAGCACTTCCTTGTGACAGAGATAAGTGTGTTTTCTTCTGAAGGATTTAGGAGGCTTGAACCCACAAGTTTGAATTCAGGTCGTTCAACTGTTGTTGTTTTTTTAAGCGATCACGTTAACATTCATACAGATACCCCATTCTCCCCCCCCCCCCCCAAAAAAAAAAAAAACTTTCCCAACTGGTCAAGACCAGTTAAAGGATAATAGCGCATTGAGAAAGCTAAAAGTATGAAATAACACTAAACAAAAAAACTATTTCTAATCGGCACAGATGTATTATTGTGTTAGTCTAGAATACTCTTAGGTCAATTACTAATTGAAACACATGAATGGTCCAAGCGAAGAGATAAAATGACACTTAATAGAAGCTTTGCTTTCTTGGAAGTATTTTCTTAAGCCTTATTAAAAATTTTTTTTTGCGAAGACAAATAGATAACAAATATATTATATGAAGAGTCGGGGCGAAGGGAAACCACCTAACCTATATTGCTCTCTCTCTCTTCTGTTTTTTGTTTAATGATTCCTAGAGGATGTAGAACTGCTACACACCCTGAAATTTTTTTTACTTGCGTAAGGGAGGGGGGGGGGGCGACACAACAGTCATACAATCCTTAACCAAATATACATGTTTAGCATGTGTGTCCTTGCTTCACAGATGTACGCTCACTTCCCGTCAGGTATTTTATTTAGGCTCATAGCATCATAATAATAGAACTGAAAGAATTAGCACAACAATTAAAGTCAAAATCTAATTGTAAATTGCAACGAGGAAATATGTTTTTAATTGGCTCCACGACTCTATTTAATTCTAGTTAGAAGACCACCTCTCACTACCCAGAGGGCGCAAGTATAGCATAGCGATATTATATTGTGTCGAATTATTTTAACAAGGTTTATAAATGGAAACAACAACAACAAAAAAACTCGTCTTTTAAAAAATTAATTTGAATTTGTTTTTTTGTTTTTTTTGCGCCAATGTATTGAATGAAGAAAGACTAAAATTAGCATCATCATGTTTAAATGCATCGGGGTGACGTAGCAGCAGTTAATGAGGATGTCACGTGCTCAATCCATGAGCAGTTCACAAATTTGAAAGCTATGTGCATGCGTGTGTGGCCACCAATCATGATGTGGACATGACGTCAGAAATACCTCGATGTATAAAAGAAATGTAGATTGTTCATCCTGAATGATCTTGTCTGTAATCTACAATTCTCTGTACAGATTTGATTACACAATGCTAACAAGAAAAACATTTTAAAAAATAATATTTTTCAAATTATATATACAACTTATAGAGCAATTGTTTTTCTATTAATAACTAATAATGTTACATTAAAAACAATGGATAATGTATGCCCCCGCCTTATTCTATCGATTACATCCGAGAAAGAATCCCGATGAAGCGAATATCTACGCTTTATAATACTCCACTGACAGGCCTTTACATCTAGATTTACAAGACGATGCACAAAATTTTCCTGAACATTAATTTATTCAACTCTGGAATCAATAAAGCCTTATATTCGGAAATTCCCGAACGCGATAGTTCTTTCTAGAACGCGATAGTCCTTCAAAACCCGATTCTGGGTCTAGATCTAGGCCTAGTTCTTTAGCCAATTTAAATTTATTTCTTTTTTTTACTTTGAAAAATTATAACAGTCAAATTAGAGTTTTCCCAATGTGGCCAACGAGCCAGTAAATCTTTTTTTTCAGTGATATACACCAACTTGTACATTTCTAGGCAAATCGTTAGAGCAGTATTTGAGATCAGCATCCAGGCACCACCCTCCACCTTCCATAAAGTTCTGACTTGAATTGAGGTATTGTACAAAATACAAAATTAAAAAAAAAAAAAAAAAAAAAAAAAAAACAAGGTTACAACGACAGTTTGAGTGGAAACACAAACTCAAAATCGGCCCCCGAAGTGGTCCACCCAGGTAGGTGAAAAGGCAGGTTTCAATATTTTCCGAAAGTGAACCATCTAATTTTTAAAATTATAGACAATACACGAATCCAAACTTATTTAAGTAGGGGAGATAATATGTGTTTCTGTAACAAAAATGTCCGTTTTCCCCGATATCGCCTTTCTTCTTTGAAGCCCAGTAAAACACTGTTCATCAGTTTGTTATAATAGTTATATGTTTTTGTTATTAAAAGACACAAGTGATCTGCTTGTGCACTATAACAGGGTTTCTTTTTGAGTCCGAAGATTACGAAGGAATGTAGTACTTCACGTGGTTGTTATATCCTATACCACATCCATCGCAAACATAACCGTTGTCAGCCAGTGATCGGTTTAGGTTCTCTTTTCCCTATTTACATCTGTCCAGTATAAAGTGGTAGGTACTGGTAGGTGAATGTAATGGGAAGAGAGGTAGGAAGAGAAAGAATGTGGGGAGGCGGGGGAACTGTTTGGTTTGGTACTGAGGTCTCTCTAGAAGTACACAATATGGAAGTGTGAAATAATCTCAACAGCTTTAAGCTGCTTGTCGGACCGTAACCTTTCGTAAGACACGACCAGACTGCAGACGCTGCGACCTTTTCCATTTTTGTTGAGAGTATTGCACCAGCAGAGATGGGGACAAATGAAATGCTGCATGCCCACTCCTACATGTTTCACAGCTTACAAACTAGCTAAATGTACACATGTTGACAAGGAACTGTACAGGATTACAGATATAGGAAACCACGCCGAGCACTACAATTGGTTTCATTTTGGATGTAGCTTACATTTTACAAGGTGATGGACAAGCTAAAACGTTATGATAGTTTTCTCAGAAAGAAACGTTTCAAACGAGCGCCTTACCTTGGTTTTGTTAAGCTCTTCTGACGTGGTTAAGACATGCACCTACTAGAAATCTTGCTTAAGACGATATTACGACGGTAGTTACAGTTGTGAAATAAAGGGATACCAGTGCCTAGAACTTCTCTCTCACTTGAGTATCAGCCCACGACTGCAGCGTTATGTAATTAGTCCTGCCCCATTCGTTATTTGACCTGCGATCTTTTTACTGTGATAAAAGGATGCACTGAATTTATTATTTTATTATTATGAAATAAGTGAACTAATCTTCCTTCTCTGGCTCTACCAGGGACCAACTTCGGTACATAGAAACAAAATGCATTGTGGTTCCTTTATCATTATTATTATTATTATTAAGTTAGAAACGAATGAGTAGTCATTCTCTGGCACTGCCATTGTCGTTATTATTATTATTTAAATACATATATTTATTTCTATAAAATATATTTTTATACTTATAAAAGCATCGTAAGTTGATGGCTTTATAAGTTGTTTTTTTTATATAAATTTGTATAATGGCGCTCTGACCATCTATATTTTATTTATTCATATCTTTTTAAATAAGACAATTCTATAGTGCCAGACGTTGATCCAGTCATTCTATAGAAAGCCTAGAGGCAGTGTAGGGAATAGCTGCCTTATCTTGCGGTATGTGCACTGGAGTGTCGTTTGATCGTCTCGATCGTCCTGGGTTCCTACCCTGCCCTCGCCGGCCTCCGTCGTCCTGCGGAAGGTTTGGACTAGGATATAGATTATCTTCAACTCTTCAGCTCTGGAGGAACATCCGAAGCTTGTAAAACTGTTTAAAACAAAAAATATTGAAGCATCTTCTTACTCTACATTAAAACCTTCAAGAGTCTGAATTTCGAACTGTGTCGGCAACTCGCACACTCAAAGACATATAATGTATATACATTGACCCTGCCACTCGGAAGATGGAAGCACATGATAGGACATCATGGCATGCCCAGTGTGCAGCCGAACATTCCGGTCTCACATAGGCCTCACCAGTCACACGAGAAGGCACAAAACCCCAGTGCAAAGCCCTCAGCCCCCCTGTATGACAAAAGTGGTCATCATCGAACCACAATGGACGAAATAAACAAAATACGAATTTGCGCATTTTAAATAACAACGCAAACGGAAGACTTTAGACATTCGATTCTGAAATACTAAAAAGTACTCACAATTTATTTTAGACTTTTTGCAAATACAAAGTAGAGTTTGTTCTAAACACCGGATACACCAGATAAAAAGCTATTTATAGATTTGCCCCCATCACGAAAATCCCCAGAATAATATGCAACATAATTTATTTACTAGAATACATTCAGTGCAAACATAAACTTTAACCTTCAGCCTAAGCTAATGGTCTGCTAAGATATCGTCTGCGCTTTAATAAGTCGCCATGACTTCGACGATTTACCATCGCACTACTTACACACCTAATGGTCAGCTAAGATATCGTCTGCTCCACAGCACACATGTTAAGATCTATTCAGTTTGTGTGCCCCCTTCAATATTTATAATTTAAGGAAACACCCAACCACAGCATTGTAAAGACGTCACCTCCACAGTCGGCCACCTGAGCGTGGTCAGTTCAGGTAGCGCTGGTCAACTCAGGTGTGTATGACCAACACAGCGCTCTCGAAATCTCAACAGCCGAACCGTTGTTTTGTCCACCAAACAATGGACAGAATAGCGCCAGTGCAATATTGACACAGAGACGTGAAGCTGTTCTAACATGCGAGATAGACCCACAGCCCGCAACACTATGCTCTTATTTCTTACTGAGATTTCTTCAGCTGTAAAGGCTCCTACGTAATGGCCAAGTTTGACGCTTTCACCTCTGTGACGGACGTTAAATATCATTGCTCTGTCTGGCAACCAAAGGGGCGCGGGAAGGGAGAAAGTGGGTGTGAAGACGATGCAATGGAAATTTATCGCCACGAAAAATGTGAGAAAAGAGAAATGGAAGGGGAGAGGGGGGGGGGGGGAGGCAACCATCATCGATCGATCGAACTACAGTCCGCCCTCAAATGCCAGAAATCAAAGTGCTAGCATAGAAATGGGCGGGAACTCCGGCATCGCCTTGGAGAGCAGACGGACCAATAGAATTGTAAAGACCATTGCCACGTGAACTATCGAGCGATCTTTGCCTAAATGGGTTTTCCTTTAATTTCGCGGACCCAGTTAACTCCAAATCAGTCGGTAATCAAGATGAGCAGAGAGGAGCGCGACTCTCTCAGCGCCATGATGGCCGAGCATCACCACCACCATCATACCATGATGCACGAGACTGGTAAGATTACCCTCTTACTTAAATACATTGTTTTCTGTAACATATCGTGCTAGCAGCTAAGCCACTTAGCGAGATTATACTAATATAACTGAGGACAGGACATCGTACTGTTCTAGACTTCAGACTTGGTGACATAATCAACCTAGCTGCGTCATCAGTTCTCATTTGCAGGACCCGTTGGTCCAATTTTCTTTAATTTTCGGAAAAATAAAAAATTATTGCGCGAGGAAGTCCGATGGAAGCCGGAGTCTTGATTTAATTTACTGGTTGGCCCGTCACCAGGACGTCAGCGTTTGATTAGCGATCGCTAAATATTGGCTCAACTGATTAGCGTCTTGCTGCCAGTCTTCATCGATACCAATTGATCTACTTATATATCGGAGGAGAGATGCGAACTCATGGATGCCAATCTCTGACAGACTTTTTTCTTGTCTTCGCAACTCAACTACAAGGACTTATTGACTGATGGTAGCTTCATTTAGTCGGATGTTTTTAAAGATGATGGGGTGCTACCTTCAAACCGATGGACGCAGATTATGTAAGATAGCCAACATATGACTTAATGCTACGCGTTCTAGTTTATTTAGAAAAATAGCACCTATAGATAACTAGCATACCATGACATAACACTTGGCCTAAATAAAATTGCTTAAGAAAATAGCAGCCAAAGATAGCCAACATATGACATATTACTAGGCATATCTGAGAAGGTTTCTTAGTAAAATAACAGCTTTAGAAAGCCAACTTATGGCAATGGCCTTTATGATAAAGTTTTTTTTAGAAGGTTCATAGCAGTTGTAAGCCAGCAATCATAATACACATCTCACAAAGGTAAACAGTCTTTCGACTTTAGATAAAATCAGACTAGATGGACGATTCATTACTTGAAGCGGCTACTCAACTTTTTATGGGTGCACAATTATAAGCCAGCTATCTAGGTCCCCTTTCAGACCTTGCGATGTACAGGGCAGATGATAGTGAGGTCATCTGTTTCTGATGACCATTTTAAACAGTCGTTATTATTTATTTTTTCATTAGCACATGCACATTGAACCCAAACACTTTTCTAAACAAAATTTATCGCGATAGCTTCCAAAAAAAAAAAAGCAACAAAAGGAGAGACCAATCATAGATAACAACGTATAGTCAGACTTGTCTATCCCTGCCTCTAGGGTTGTGTTTTCTGAAGTGGGGTACGCGTACCCCCAGGGGTACGAGAAGACTTTGGAGGGGTACGCGTTGCACCTCATTAACTAAGCTGATTTTTTTTTTTTTAAATATCCATTTAATAACAAGGTTACAAAGACAGTTTGTTTGGAAACTCAAACTTAAAATCGGCCCCCGAAGTGGTCCATCCAGGCAGGCTTCAATATTTTCAGAAAGAACATCCAAATGAAATTATATCAAAGTCAAATGAGAGATCAGACCTTGTGATCTATAGGGAAGATGATGTAAAGTTCATCTGTTTTTGTGGCCTACGGTTAACGAGGGTGTCATGTAGCCAGCTCAACGACCAACCGCATTTACTTTTCCCCAACTAATGTCAGGTAATCATTAGAGTTGGTGTGCCTAGGTCAATCTAGTCATGCATGTTAATCAATGGCTTAAATTCTGCCTAGTCATTGGTTTTCCTGGCTGACTCAGGCAACCCATTCCATGCTCAGGAAAGAAATGGAAACAAATAAAGAAGATAGCACTAAATGTATTCTATTGGAAAGATGCAGCAATTAGCCTAACCGTCACTGACCAGCGGTGGACTGGCATTTTGGGCATTCGGACAAATGCCTGAGACCAATTGACCGATGAGTGTACCTAATAGGCACACGCCATATTTCGTTTAAAAAAAGTTTTTATTTGTTTTTTGTTTTTTTATAATTGGAAACCATAAGTAACAGTTACAATGAAAACTCAAAGCAGCATTCATTTTATAGTTGACACAGGCATACATTGACTTCTGATAACAAACGCAGCGATAGATTTAACATTTGCAGGGAAGTGGTATCGAATGGCACTGCATTGATCGCCCCATTTAATAGCTATATATTTTATTGGATTTTGTTTTTAAAAAGGTGTCAGTATTTAAACTAAATTTATTCTCTCAACTATTTCAATCACGATATATTGCCGACTCCATGTATCGTGACTGAGCATTGAAATTGAGAAGGCAGTTGTGAAACCAAATTTTCAAAGCTGATTTTAGCTTTGCATTCGAATCTCGACAGATAGACGGACAGACAAACAAAAAAAAAAAGGCTTGTTTTACGAAGGTTTGTAAACAAAAAAATGTGAAAGATTTATGTTATGATTGTAATCAATATATCGTCTGCTGAAGGTATGTCCTAACTGCCAAATCTATACATTCGCCAACTAATGAAATTAACTGCTACCTTAAAACAGGGAATTTAAATATGCATGTTCTATATTCCATGAGTTTCATAGCTGAAAAAAAATCTGCATCAACTAAAAACTAAAACAATTTCAATATAAAAATATTTTTTTGAAAACTTCGTTTATATTGAGCAAACTTATTTTATATAAATAATTCAGAATCAATCATACTATTAATTTTTAATGACTCAAAATTTAACCAATTACTTGCAATACCATAGAGGTTAAATATCCGAAAAGGACAAACCTTTTACTGCATCAATAAACTTTACCTTTCTGAGTTCTATTCGAGAGCACTATTAGAATGTATCAAATCAGTGTATCTAGTCAACTTATTGGTAGTGTTGGTACACCTTTATTTTAGATGAAACTGGTTGAAATTGGTCTATTGATAACTGTACACAAGTACTCTCCTGGTACTCTTTTGGTCTTGAAACTTTTATGCGTATGCTATCTTGCACGTTGAGAAGAGTCCCAGTCGCGCTTTTATAGAAGCGATGTAAACAAAACTCGAACTCAAGCCTCTATGATGGAAGGCCGACGTGTTTTGTCAATGAGCTATTCAAATACTTATAAAAAGAGAAGGGTTAATTTGTCTAATGTTAGTTTCAAATTTTTAATGAACCACTTCATTCTCAATAATATTGTGATTATTGTCATGACCATGGGTCTCCCGTTGCCGATTTAGTACATTTTCCAAATAAAACAAAATTAATAACGACTCCTTGATTTATTGGTTGTTGTTTTTTATTGATACATGTGTTGTCATAGACAACGAAGGATTGTGCAAAGTTTCAACTTGATCCGAGAATGGAAAGTGAGACAACCAACGCGCAAAATATTTTGACCAGACAGACAACCAGACGGAGTGGCTTCATACAAGCTCAGTAAAAAAAAAACAACAATTAAGCTCTTAAACATTTTAAATGTGTTGTCATATGAATGTATTCCTAGAGAGTAGTCTCAGTCAGACTCAGTCAATCAAAGATCGAAGCATTAATTGAAACGTTCTATGGAATACTAGTATTGTGTTTTATTTGGTTTACATGTTTCGGATGTTCCTTCAGAATTAAGGATCATTACCTCCTAGCCCAAACTACTTGGAGGGCAAAGTTCGAACCCGGGACAATCGAGGCCATGTGTTAATTATTTGTGCATAAAAAAATGGCTTCGAAGGTCTTTAATATGAATTTAAATAGATGTTCTTCAGTACACATTTATGTTAGCTAAATATCAGACAAAATAGAAATCAGTTAAGTAACTCATCACACAGTAGTTTCATTAGTTAACTATAACTTATTTTAGTTTCATTTCATTTTGGTTACGGATATTTACAGTGCTGAAAAAATCGTCCGATGATCTTGGAAGTCTGGTGACTGGAAACTTGTCCCAGAATCCAGTGTCCTCGGTAGACAATGACAAACTGATCAAACAGAAACGTCACAGGACTCGCTTCACTCCCGGCCAGCTGAACGAGCTGGAGAGAAGCTTCACCAAGACTCATTACCCAGACATCTTCATGAGGGAGGAGCTGGCTCTGAGGATTGGTCTGACTGAATCCAGAGTTCAGGTGAGTCTGTGTCGATTTTTAAAAAAAGAGGCATTAGTTATCTGCTAAATTTGAAAAGGACATAAAATGCGTCCAAGCGGTGCAATGTTCTGACGGTCTATTCTTTTTGGACCGGTCTCTCTCTTGATATCCTGCTTAAAACCGCTGCTAATCGGGAAAAGTGAAGGGACTTAGGTTAGTAGAATTGTCACAACACCCCTATGACAAACGTCAAGGGACAGATGATGATAAAACGCGCAAATGTTGGTTTAGATTTAATTTACTCTATTTTATTCTTTCCAATGTATTTATCGGGGCAGTATCACAAAAATGTGCAGCAAGGAAATGTATCAAAAGCTGTTTAAGTTGTTCAGGTTGAGGTTGTACCTTTTCTGTCACTTTCTTTGATTCCATCGACTAGCCTTTTTGTTGGCCTTCTGGCTTTGTATTAGTAGTATTTTTTGTTGTATTCTGAGTATCTTCTGATATATTAATATAGGACTGCTTGATTGAGAGACATTTAATATATATCTATGGTCGATTTCGAACTAGTATCAGATTCGTGAGAACGCGTCTGAGTTTGCCTGCTGCTATTTCTGTGACATTTGAGAACTGTTGAGTTGAGCGAATGAAGACATTTTCAGTTTTGCTTTTTGCTCATTTTTAAATTCCGGCTAATTTTTTTTTTATTAACACCTTGACATCATAGTCACACCTATAGGCGCGAGTTACCTCCCTCGAAGTAAGCCATAAAACTAGTATATAGCATATAGGCATCCTCCACTGATAACTCATAGGTCTGCATCTACACTTATTTTTTGTGAATTATTAAAAGCGTTTCTTTGTATGCACGCGTCCTCAAAGTTATTCAAAGCATCAAAAGCAACAACTCATAAGGCTATAGATTTATTATTTTTTAGAGTGGGATCTTTTGGCATAAATAGTCCTAATCTCCAGTCGTCCTGTTAGAGTTCTGTGCTTGGGATTATATCTTCAAAATATCTGAAGAAATAGCCGAAATTTGTAAAATTTTTAATAACAATCTCTCCATCTAATTAAACGCCTAGAGTGAATAAAATAGAGGATAGGTACTACATTTACGACATGAGAGTCATACTCAAGTTAGTCACAGTAATCTTGTTATTTGTTTACAGTTTGGTTTTAAAATCCGGTTTCCTTACTTAAAACTATAAAATGTAACAAGAGAGAAAAGACGAGAGATCGATATGGGGAAATTTGGCGGCGATATAATGGAACATATGAGAAACGTAAGAATAAGAAAGTAAGAAAATGAAAGTAAGAAAATGAAAGTAAGAAAAAGAAAGTAAGAAAATGAAAGTAAGAACAATTGGTCGAGATGTTGAAGTAGATCAACTAAACAATGTCTAGGAAGCTCTACAGAAACATCAACGTCACCAGCGGAAGGATACAAATGTCTTAAAAATTCGATTCTGAACGGCTATAAACTGCACATGCAATGTAAAATGCAAATCTCATCAATACTTCCGTATTCCGAACACCGGATACACTACAGGCTCCATTTACGAAAATCAACAGTGACCTAGCGGCACTGGCGGATTCGGGGGGGGGGGGGGGCGATAATGGTGATTATTGATATTTCAACCAATTTTTAGATTATTTCGCCCCCCCCCCCCCCCGCTCTAGTATATTGGCCGATCTGATGGGGTGGGAGGTGGCGATGGCATCAATCCGGCCCCCTCCCACCATAAACTTTCGAGGGGGGGGGGCGGTCCAATTCATTTGTAGAAACCACAGTTTGTTAACAGAATCAATTTAAATATCTATCTAGAACATACATAATTTTCTTCATAGAGATAACATAAGACACAAAGTAATGGAAAGATCACTCTCTTATTTCTGCAAGTCGGACGGACTAGAGTTATCCCACGTAATTTTAGAGACGAAAAAAAAAGGGGGGGGGGGGGAGATCAAGTAGTATTCACCCGTCACTAAATAGCAGGGCCGGACTTGGGTAGAGATACGGATAATAAGTGAAAATAAGAATTTGTATTCCAAAATAAATTCGTCTTTTCATTTTATTCATTCTTTACTACGTACAGAATTACTTGACGAGCCTCGCGTGTAGCGAAGTCATACAGTATAGCATAAGAATTCGGTTTCCTACATAGATCACGCTCAATAGCAAGAATTAGCAAATGTTTCAATCTATCTTTGAGAATTGACCTCATGTAGTTCTTCATTAGCTTGAGGCGCGAGAAGCTTCTTTCACTAGATTCCACAATTACAGGTATTGGATAATGCCGTTTTTTATCGCGCGTAGGATTGTGGTTTTCCGTATTGAATGACACCCCAAAATGACCATTTTTGTCTATATATTTCAGGAAACTTGTATGCGTTTTCAAAAGATTTAAATAATTTCCGGATATTTCCAGGACTTTTTCGTATGTTTTGCAATTTCAGGAGATTTTCAGGAGCTCCTGGTAAATCAGGAGGCCGAGGGAAATCTGTCATAAGTTATAAAATGGTTTAATTTAATAATTTATACACCTAGAGTTAGCGCAGGTCCTATGAAAGTGCGGGGCACACTGCGGATGCATAGGTTGCAGTAGCCTAAGGTCGGCCCTGCACAATAGCGGCGTATGGTACGCCGCTGATCGACTAGTGTGAATAAAACTTGTTATTGATATTTTAACCGATCTTTATATTATGTCGTTCCCTCTGTTAGCCGATTGGATGGCTGTAGGAGCGAATACATCTACTGCCTTTCCAACCTAAACCCTTTGAGTGGGGGGGGGGGGCGGTCCTACTTTTATGGAGAAATTATAGTTTGTGAACAAAATTAGTTGAATTACTATATCATTTTTATATTAAGTCGCTACCCTTCTGGTATCTTGGCCGATTCGGTGAGGTGGGGGGGGGGGTGTGATTGCTTCTACTGCCCTCCCCACTCTAGCCCTCAGAGTGGGGAGGAGGCGGTCCTATTTTTATGGAGAAATCATAGTGTGTGAACAAAATTTGTTCAATATCTATATAATATAACATACATATTGATATTTGAACCCAGTTGTTTAATAATCTAATCTCATGCAATCTCCCTCCACCCATCGGACAAAACGAAACTTTTTTTTTTTTTTTTGTATTTTAGTTAAGAAATTACAAAATTTTAAAAAAATTGTTACTTATATAATGTATGTATGCTATAAATTAAATTCTCATATCGAGTCGCCCCAACCCTATTCTTTGATGCCAAATGCAATTATTAGCAGAAATTATAAAAGAAGCGAGGATTAATCGTTTTCACTATACCGCCTCCTCCCCTTTCCAGACGAAACATGACGTTTTAAAACAGAATATTCAAATATGGCGACAAAGTTTATGTCATTGCACAAGATTTACACAATTATTTTAAGAAAGACTTTATTTAGGAAAATTTAGAATTCAAAAGACATTTTTAGCGTAAGAGTAACAATTAAGATGAGTTCTGAACCCAAATATTATTTTCCTGGTCACCTTTCTCTAACCTTTAATCATATTGATATTTTTGTATTGTATAAAAAAAATTGGACTATAATGCACAATATATGCTTGAATCCTGAAAATGCAAAAACTTTAGAGTAGAATCTAATTGGTACACGTTATTTCTCCTCCCACTTCCGAAATCTTTTGTCTAGAGCTTTCAATTTTAGTTCTGTAACAAAACAAAAGTACAAACATGCCTATTGAAAAAAAAAATATCACAAATGAGCTTTTAAAAAAAAAAATTTTTTTTTCAATAGTTTTCTTTCGGCGGCGATCCTCACTACCTTAATCTAAATATGTGGGGTATCTTATCTTTTCAAGGAACAAATCGGTTGTATTTGCAATGTAGTAAGGACCTGTAAATTCTTATTAGAAGATTTTTCAAGTTGGCTAAAACATTATTCAAAAGGTCCGTTTTGAATAGGATGAATAATGAGCTGTAGACGTCAGGAGAATGTGTTTCTGAAGTGAAGAAACCCCGAACCCCACTAGAGAAGCTGACAGCGCTCTTCCGGAACCCTAGCTGTCAAGAGAAAGGCCTCAACATAGCTTTTTTTTTATGAAGGTTGAAAAACACTGCTTTTTTTAAAAAAAATTCTCATATACATATATATATATATTAATTATATTATAAAGCCTTAATCTAAATATGTGGAGTATCTTATCTTTTCAAGGAACAAGTCGGTTGTATTTTTAATGAAGTAAGGGCCTAGAAATTCATATTAGAAGATTTTTCAAGTAAAACATTATTCTAAAGGTCCTTTTTTTAATTGGATGATTTATGATCTGTAGGCGTCATGAGAATGCGTTTCTGCTGTGAAGAATGCAAGAAAACGCTTTTGGTGTCGGGGCTTCGCCCTGAATCCCACTGGCGGAGCTCATAACGCCTCCCACCCCACCTCCCTTCCCAGCTGTCAACAGAAAGGCCTCCACATGGTTGTATTGTTGTTTGTCTTTTTTTTTTACCGAAGGTTGGGACACACTGCTTTTTTTTTTTTTTATTATTATTATTCTCATGTTCTGGATCCGCTTAGTGCCTAGTGGTGCAATGTTCTGACGATCCGAAGTTCACCAGTTTCTGAGGTCAGTTGTTGTTGAGAATGTAGTCAGCACAACAAAGTGGATGTATACACAATTTGTGGGTATTTCAATTCTTTATAACAAGAAAATGCATTCTACAATTAGGTGTTTAGCCAAAGTCACTTAGCCCTCTCGGGGATTCATTTTTCAGTTATTTAAAAAATAAGAACCATCTTCAATAATGTCACAGGTGTATGGGCCGGGCAGATGAGGGACACATGTTACTCTATACTTTTATGTCATAGATTTTTTTTTTCATTTATTTTTTTTTTTAACTTAACATTTAGAACATATATTTTTAAGTGGTCGATAGGTAATATTAATTATGCCGAATTTCTAAACCAAGAAAAAAATATGCTAGAATGTTCGTTGACTCATTAAATAATATCGTTTAGTTAAGAACAATGGCCAAGAGAAACACTTCTGCTAGCTACTGATCTACTGTCTTTTTCGCCATACAAGAGCACGAACTAAATTTCTTTGACAATAAATTTTGTCTGGGACAATGCTTTTAGAAATGTGCAGAGGATGTTATAAAATGTGATGTATTTATTTATTTCTATTAGTTCATGACTTGGCCTTTTCGTCTGTTGACATCCTAATAGATATTACCACTTGTCCTCAATTACTTTTTCTTGTATCCAAAATCTTAGTCATGCCGAAATAGATCAACATGCTCGACTTTTGTGAAGTCATTTTTTTTTCTTACCTTTAAGTCTGTTCAGTAAAAAGAAAGAAAATTATAAGAATTCCAACACGTGATGTCCAGTAGATGTTTTGATGTACCTGAGATTTCATCGATTTATTTAACAAGGTTGTATTTGTTTAAAGAAGCAGTTGTTACAGTTGAGTTTTAGCATGAAGAGAATACTGGTTATGAAAAAGCCTTTTGATTTATTACATTTCTTTTTGTTGTCCACACTTTCAGCAGAGTTCCGCAAAAGTCAACACTGTTCACGTGATCGATTCCGTATTTCTGGTAACTATGTCAACATGACCTTCATTTCTGTTTGTTTATAGGCGCGGGTTTGATCTCTATGCCTGTTGTAAGACTCTAAGTGATTTAGTGCCGGACCACGTTTCCCGTATTGACGACTAAAACTACGAGTGATTTATTGATTTCTATTTGGGACATCCGGTTTGTAATTACAATTAAAAACAATAACCGCAACAAACTTTCTTGAAAAGAGAACAGACACAAAACATAGAGAAGTGACACACACAGGGTCGTCTTGATCTTTTTATGTTACCCTAGTAAACAAGTAGTGCTTATACAGTCTGACTGAGTAAGGACCGAACAAGATTTTTCGTACCGTTCAGTTCTTGCCTGAGACATCTTTTTATTGAACTGGACACATTGACGTGCAGTAACGTTTCTCGTGTTATTAGTTTTTTTTAATCCATTATTCTTACCTCTGTTCCTAGTTCGATTAGTTTTTATTTTCCAAATTAAATAAAAAGTAATATATTTTTTAAAATATTGGAAATAAAGAAAAGAAAATCGTTTTTTTTGTTATGTTGAAAGTGAAATAGTTTATGAATTACACTTTAAAAAATGGGATTTATTTTATCACGTCCTAATCAATATAGTGTGTTTCCAGGCCGCACCAATACTTGCAAAACAGTTGTAATCCGCCCCGGGTTCCATTATTGATCTGGTCCAGACCATACCATGCTACTGGTTGAGCATTTGTGCAAATCCAACACCAATCAGTCAGAGATCGAAGCCTATCAAGCAGCTTGCCGCACTGGAAGCATACACGCCATTTTATCTGGTACACAGCATCGAACTTGATCTCAACTTTTTGTTGTTTCTTATGAGTTTTCTGTCTCGCCGGGTCATCGGTACGTTCCGACGTCAACGAGGCAATTTCGAAATTAATCAATGCTAATTTCTGGGCCCAACCGGAAACGCTTGGACAAAACGCACAAGAGTTTATCACGTGACGTACCCAAGAGGGTATCTATGACATGGAAACGGTGACAATGGACCGCGATCTCTTCAGCTCCGGCACGCAATCGAGCGGGGTATTCATGGCACCTTATCGCGGGTCACCCTCCTTCCCTCCAACAAAATCGAATGATCTCCTGGGTGGGTGGGTGGGAGGTGGTCGGCAAGAAGGGGGGAAAGAATCGTGGGCTACGACAAGTTAATACGTTCATTAAACCGAGGCGTCAGAGTCCACTTTGGGGAAGTCCCCATAGCGAGGTCGTTGTTAATATGCATGCAAATGCCGGGCCGCGTGTTGCGTGAGGTGGCAGGATGTGGGCCCCTCAAGGGAAGCAACGCTGTCTTCACTCGGATAGTCTATCCTTTTCTAAACTCTCTTGACTACCGTTTCTGCCCAGACGAGCTCTCTATTCTGTGTAACTTAAGAAAACCATTTTCCTTGACCACTTCATCCAAAACCTTTGAACCATAGCAGTGACTGAGGCAGTCGACAATCACGAGAACAATTTAATGCCGTTTGAAAACGTTAAATATTAATAGCAATATATTAATACGGTAATTGTTTTTTATCCGTCGGGTTTTATTGCTTCCGACTTTTTATCTGCACTAGGGCGGTACTTCCGTTTCATTGTATCCGGCCTGAGTCTTTAGGGTAAAAAGAGTCGCGAGCAAAAGTGTCGATTTATTGTTTATGAATGAACTCCCTGCTTTTTAGTCATGAATAGGAAACGTGCGCGTTTTATTATAGCATTTTAAAAATGTTTTTACTCTAACTTTTAAGCTTTTAACTAATAATTAATGGGTGGATTAAATAAACTATCCAAATGCAACATAAGAATCGTAATTCATGTAATTAACGTCACTCTAGACTGAACTCCCTTATTTCGAGCATACGTTTTCATTAAGTCAGCTCTTCAGTTACTGCGAGAATTGTATTTCGATCTCTAGATCGAACAATGTATCAATAGAAAACTGAACACAGCGTCGACTTAATAAACATCTGTGCAGGGGTCAGAGTTACAAAATATGTAGGTTAGAACTGTAAAGACAGCTCTCTTCTTCAAATCTGAAGACAACACCTAATTATTCTTTTTAGCGTTTTCTGAAAGGGGCAAAGCCGCTTTTAATTTTGTGTTTCTGTCCGTCTGTCTGCCTGTCAGGTTTAGATCTCAAAAAGTAGAAAAGATATTAATAATCCGATTTCATTATATTTTTCCGTTTGTAAAGTTTTGGTTCAGAGATTATCTTATCTTCTTCTTCTTCCTCGTTCTCATTATCATGTTGGAGCGTTCAGACGACTAGATTCTAGACTGATAGGGAACCGTTTTATTTTTTTAATAAAATATGTAAGTGGGTTTTATTTTTCATAAAAACATCGCTTTTGAAAAATTATTTAACATTAAATAATAAAAACAGGGACGTAAATATTAAGAAAGGGTTGTAAAATTATGCATACTATCAAATTTTTTCGTCCCAAAATAAATTTATTTAAATATATTACTAATTGCAGAGTTTTCTGTTGTAGGACATTCTAACAATAGAACAAATACGTTTAATCTTTGTAAAGAAAGAATTTTATATGCAGATAATTACAGACTTAAAGAAGAACAAAAATAACTGCATTATACAGTACATATCAGCATACATGTATGTTTGGCACACGGACACCTAAATACAACTCTAGACCTAGACTTCTGATTTAGAACTCTTAAGAACTGGTCTAGTTTCGGATCTACCTCTAGATCTAGACTTCTGATTTAGAACTCTTAAGAACTGGTCTAGTTTCGGATCTACCTCTAGATCTAGAATCTAGATGTAATCTTGATTAGATTTACGTACAAACATATTGGTAAAGAGAAATACTTTCAATACACTTGAAGCAACTTTAAATTTACTCAGTTATCGCATAATCGGGACTACGCCATGTTTTTATTATTACTATTATTAAATAATTCCAAATGATAGGCCTATAAATCTCGACTTAGAAGACGATGCGCAAATTTTTCCTGAACATTAATTAATTAAACTCTTGAATCAATAAAGACTTACTATCGAAAATGCCTGAACGCAATAGTCCTTTCAAGAACGCGATAGTCCTTTCAAAACCGATGCTGGATTTAGACCTAGGTTTAGTCTCTAGCCAAATTTATATTTAATTATTTTTTTATTTGAAAAATTTTGGTCGGTCCAACTCGAGTTATCCCCTGTGGCATAAGGAACAAGTAACGACAGCGATATACATCAACTGTTACATTTCTTAGAAAATCGTTAGAGCCGTTTTTGAGATCAGCTTTCCAGTTTCCTGGATACAGGTTCCTGGATCCAAGTTTTTTGGATTCAGGTTCCATAAAGTTCTGACTTGAATAGAGGTATTGTTAAAAAACAACAACATATGACAGCTAGTTTTACATGTTATATATTAAGAGTGTATATAGGAGTTATACATTCTATACCTATACCACAGGCCATGAATGAGAGATTGACCATTTACCAACACTCTTGTCCGTAGACTATCCATCAATTAGATAATCAGTTAATCACATTCGCAAGGCCAGGCTTACAGTGAAACATATCTTTATAAAAACCAGTTCATTGATTCCTTAGAATAGTAACAATGTCTTAACAATAACAATGTCTTAACAATAACAATGTCAGCTGGTCTAATACTATAACCACACATGTAGCACATTCACCCCGCACACTTCTACTTTGTATGGCGCGAGGTAACAGTGGCGTAGCTAGGAATTTGCCATGATTTGGGTGCCCGGGAGGCTTGAACTCTTAAGGGGACCCCTGCATTTTGACATTCGACATCTTGACATGGCGTAATATTTAATATTTAATGGAAAAATAAAAATGGAAAACTCATTTGGGGCCCTCCTCAAGTGAAGCAGGGGGGATTTTCAAATTCTCCCTCCATCCTCACACCATAGCTACGCCACTGCGTGGTAGCATTTTGGTTGTTGTTATGTGTTATCTTGTTATTGGCATAAGCGTATCGACAACTCATATAGAGCTTCACTTCTCGGCAAATGTAGGCCTAAAGTATCAAAGGAAACAACAAAATAATCCTATTAATAAAATGTAGGCTACTATCGTTACAACGTTCAATGCGATGGTTTCCCATGACCTCTTAACACAGGCACCGAACTACATAATAGACAGGTAATGTTCTACTTTCTCGGCTTCCTGTCTCATGCGGTCAGGTTGGCAGAAATCTGTCTTGGTCTTCAGAAACAATGTGATTTGTTGTGAAACACGAAGCAGAAGAGTCATTAGGATGAAAAGAAGAAGCCGCTGGAGCCCGCGTTGTTAAGACGCTAATGAACACCGCCTCGGCTCTGGAATAATTCGTCATTGTTGCATTGTTAATGCAGAGATGAGAGATGGGAGAGGTGGGCTGGTGAAATCAGCTTGCGGAATACAAAAAGTGTTCTTGAAAAAAAAAAAAACAACAATGCTAAAACAAAGAGCAGGGTTCTAAAGTTACTATAAAAACATTGGCCTGGCCAGGACCTCCTGTTAATTTGTCCTCTATGCCGTGAAAGTTGGTCCATTCACAGTGCTTAATGTGTTACCTGGCGAAACAGTAGACGGTGTTCAAATGAGTTTCTTGGTGTCAGCGGTTTGAACACAAGGTCAATGAACGAGCTGAAAGTTGGAAAACTTCGCAGATATCTTTTCTTTCCGTTTGAAACTGTTAAAGGTTATTGGGGCAGACGGCTGGGGTTGTATTTTTTGCTCCTGTGCTACATTCTTTGAATAGACGAGAGTTAACTACATACACGACACACCCGGGGCACATTCATCGAGCTTTGAGGCTTCTTAATTTAAAAAGTAACCACCCAAATTTGAAGCATTTATTTATTTATCTCCCAAAAAAAATTAGATGTGGTCACCTAGTGCTTTGATATGCAAACTTCTGATAGGGAAAGAAAGCATTTCAATTTTTATGCTTAAATTTTTGCATAGATACAATTTTTAAAACGAAAGATTTTAAGAAGTGTAATTTTAAAAAAAAAATCACTTCCTTATTTATTCCATTTCCATTTGTTACAAAGCATAGCCTGTCTGGTAAAAAGTTTGTACACGCTATTTCTCAAATCAAATTGAAATTGTGCAAAAAATTTTCTTGTACCTGACAAAACGAAGACTCATTTTTTAAATTGACCAATTAGTTTATTGACTATTAATTATTAATTATTTTGTTTGGTATCGAACAAGGGAAAGAAATCGCACTTGACAGATGTGGTGGTAGGCTATAAGTTGAATTAGTCCCCTGAGTTGGCCCAGACAAGTGATAGGATCGTAGCGCACGGAGAAAGCTAAAAAAAACGTGACATTGGTAAAATATTTCAAATCTCACAGATTTATTATTGTTAGTCTAAATCTATAACAAATTTAATCACATAACTGATCCACTCTTATTGATACAATTACACTTAATATCTTCTTTTATAAAGTAACGTCTGTATTTTATAAGATAAGATAAAATAAGCTTTGTTTTGCTGTTGTTGTTTTTTTGTTTGTCTTTTTTTTTATGTTTCTCTTGTTTCTTGTAATGGGCTTTGTTGCTGCACATAAAAATTATATAGACCAACATAATAATAATAAGGTTTGTTATCGAGTCCGAAGATTAATGAGGAATGCAATATTTCCGGTCGATACGCAGCCCCAGCTGTGACCTAAATATTTTCCCACAACCAGGGCAAGCATAACCATTTTCCACAGATATAGATCTAGATATAGAAATATAGAGCAATAGCGGCAAGTGGGGCAAACGCCCCTGGCCACGTCCTGAGGGGGGCCCGCGGTCGGAGATTCCCTTGTGACCGTCAGGTTCAAAAACAGACCAGTTCTCATAAACTAGGACATGTTGCTTATTATTTCCTGGCATCTATATGATACCAATAACCATGTAAAATCTTAACAATTTTTGGTTTCGAAATACTGTTCAGTTTTTGGTAAAGACAGTATCTTACATTTTAAGCGGTTATCACTGTTTATATTAACAGTTCATCTTGGCTTTAAAAACAAAAACGTAGCCGGAAGCAATCAATCAAAATCGTTTATTTCGTAAATAAAGAGTCATTCAGTATTGTCATGTCGCATTGCAGTATAAAAATAATTGGTACGTAGACAATATAATATACTGTTAACTTTAGTCCGACAGAGAAAAAAAGGGACACGTGTTTCAGTGTAAAAAAAAAAAACGCGTACGTATTTTTTTCATTAGAAAGTCGGATCTGCTAAAGTCAATGGACCACTGAAGCTCCTATCGTACACTTTGTTCTTATACCAAAGACTAAAGACAGTATTTTCTCTTCCTAGTTACTTGTTTGGTACGCAAGCTACTGGAGGCCAATTATCAAACGAAAGCTGATGCGACTGGAAACATTTTGGTAATAAAAAATTCAGCAGCACGTTTCTGCAAATCACGTTAAAATGTTTGTTTGTAAAAATGTTTTGGATGTTGAAGATAATCTACTTCCTAGTCCAAATTTCCCTCAGGACGAAGGGAGATGGCAGCGAGCGGGGCAAGAACCCGGGACCATATAGACGACCGAACAACAGTCCTACCGCGCGGCCAGGCAGCCATCCATACTTATATACTTATTCAAAACGAGCGTATAGACCTGATGGCATATTTTTCTGTCATCCTTGACTGCACGCTTCAAGTTAGCCACTAAGAGCAGATGTCTTTTACATAGTGTTTTGTTGACGTATCAGATCCAGAAGTTATAGTGAAGAACATTTCGAGGTTATGTACTTAAAAGGCAAGTACTGACGTATGGTAGTATATTTTGTTACAAAAATAAGGTCTTCAGCATTAGAGGCGGACGAGTCCGTTAGCGTGAAATGATACAATATGTATAGTCTACCCTTACGGCTCAGGGCCCCGCGTATGACATTCGCCCAGGGCCCCGCGCACTGCTAAGGCCGCCCCTGATATGGAGTCTACTTAATGACAAGGTCATTGATTCCGAAGCTTAATGATGAGTGCAGTGTTTACTATTTATTTGAATGTTTCACGAATCCCATGTGGTGATATGACTACGCCTACGGTATACGCAGAACCGTGAATAGCGTGAACGGCATACACAGAACCTACTGTAGCTTGACGGCTTTTGTAGGTTTGTTGCGCTGTACGAGATGCCAAAAAAATATATAGATTTTAAAGTTCTAGAACAAAAGATCTATTCCTCTTAATTTATTAACATAAATCTATTAATTTCATGTATAGCATGTAGCTCTAGATCTACTATGTTACCAACGCATTCATTCAGATTTTAAGATAAATATTTAATTATACTAATAAAGATATTTAATTTAGATCTATACGGTGTTAGCAATTAGCGTTATACAAAAAAACAACCTGGTTTTTTTTCTGAATTCTGATACTTGGTGTGTAATAGTAAAACAGCACCTACCTAAATAAATCGTAAATAGAGAGCAAATACTTATATTTATAGTTGTATATATAGGTCTGTGGTTTTGTATTATATAACTATCGTATCTTCTTTTATAGAGAAAGGACTTTTGTAATTTCTTTTACTGAAAATGTGGGCTATTCGCGTATGACACATATATATAATTTATATGTGCAACAACAAAGCCCATTGTTCCTCTATTGAAACAAATTTACTACAACTACAGCAAACTTGAATAAGACGACAAAAAGGTTTGGGATGGAAAATAGGGGGACCTCTCCTCTTGAAGGATGCACTTTTCAGCCCCTCCCCCCAAACCAGGTCGCCTGGATACAGCCTAGTCTTCATCTCTCTGGTACTGGCCTAGCGCTGCTATCGCATAACTGTGTTTGACTTTTGATCCATTTGCAATGATAAGAAATTATATCATTTCAAGTAAGCGAATTATTGTTCGGTATCGATGTTTTCAAGTTTAATTCGACAACAAAAATGTGTTTATTAAGACCACAGTCATCAATAGCCTGAAACAGCTTGAAGAAAGGAACACCGCTTTCGCCAAAGAAATACTGTACAAATATATAAGGCATTTATTTCGTACGTTATATTTTAAGAGTTTATGTCTCTAATTAACGTGTACGGCGCTGGTTTACTATAGACATTTGCGTAGGACTCAATAAATCTTTTTTTTAAGTAATTCACGCGAAAAGAAGATATTTAAATTCGATATATACAGCATCCTACCAATCAAAATGATACATCTGCCGCGCGCTGTTGGTAAGGGGAAGGCGGTTGTAAATAGCTCACCTACAACCATCCTCAGTCACTTTAAAGTCTGGTGCAGACTCTAGATCTATTCAGTTATTAAACAAGTCAATTTCTTCTTTATACCTCTCTTATAGTGAGAAAATTACATCAATTAGAAAAAAAAATTACTCGAGCCTGAATGTGAACCTAAGTTTCCATCATGGTAGGTCTACGTGTTTGCCACTGAGCTATTCAAGTAGTTATAAAATAGAAGGTTTTATTAGTCTATTGTCGCCGATTTAGTACATTTATCATATAAAACTAAATTTATTATTTACTTTAAAAAAAAATATTGCTATTGTGTCTATCTCCAAGGTAAACGTTATACAGTGTAACGAATTAAAAAAAAAAAAAAGCTCTTAATCGCCTTCTTCACTTTCACTTATGCCTTTAGTCTGTTGAACCGTTTGGCACCACACAAGATTTGTCGACCGTCTTTCTCCATTCCTTTCTGTCTTTTGCTTTGGATAGAATCTCTTTCGATGGCAGCCTCGTCCATTCTTTTATGTTGTCTTCCCGTCGGTTTTTCTGTCTGCCCCTTCTTTTTCCTGGTTATGCTCCTTGAAGGAAGGTCTTTGCGAGCCCTTAGGACCTTGTAAAATGGCCATAGAATTTTAGTTTGCGTTTTTGGACAGTAGTTATCAGGTCATCAATAAGTCCAATCGCTGAACTAATCTTGCCTCTAATCTCTTCGTTTGTGATGTGGTCTTTGTATGTGATACCAAGGATCTTTCTGTAGCAACTCAATGCCATTGTTTGGATCCTCCTCTCTAGTAAGAAGGTGGCTATGACCAGAGAGCGCATCCTTCCGATTTTTGTGTCGATGCCTTTGTCTTTCCATATTGTTTTGGGTTTTACAAGTGCTGCTGTGGACTGTGCCATTCTGGCCAGTAGCTCAGGTTTAGTTCTTTCATCTGAGACGATAGCTCCGATGCATTTAAAACTAATTACAGCTACTGACACTTATTAGCTTTTCACCTCCAAAGTTTTTAATCATGATATTTTTTTATTCTGTTACTGTGGAGGGAAAAGGAGATGTATCCCACTGGTTCAACGGTTCTACTTTTGGTTTCTACCTCCCTTTCTGCGCTCAATGGGCTGTGATGGTTTCATTTGTTTGTTTGTTTGTTTGAGGCCCACCGAAGACGTTCACTTGTTGTCATTGTAGCAGCTTTTACGGGGAAACAATCGGCTGGCTCGATCTATTCAATCATGCTTACAAAGTTACCGCCCTTAGAAGTGGGAATATTTGCAATCGATCAATAGGTGGCACCACCCACTGAGCTGCTGCTTGCCTGATTGGACAAAAACTGCTGGCGTAGATTTTACCATTCGTTTTTTTTTAAAATCCCTATTGCGATCAAAGGTGTTGTAGCTGCGGCTATATTGTTGTCAAGATTGAAGCAGTTTAATTATTTTAAAAACTCATCAGCTAAATATTTTCCTAAGTCTTACAGTCACTCAGATTATGAAAGTGGTAGAAAGAACAACTGATTCCATAATATTTACAGTAACATTGAGTCATTGACAATGTTGAAAAGTGTAGCTGTTTGATTGCTTAACATTTGTTGATGTTCCTTCAGACTTAAAAGATCATTACATCCTAGTCCAAACCTCCCGCAGGACGGCCGGGGGGGGGGGGGGGGGGGCAGCGGGTAGGGTTCGAACCAGGGACCATCAATTTAACAATTTTTTTTGTTTTGCCACAAAGCACTAGTGCTACAAAGGCAGTCAAAATTATTTTGAAAAAAATAATATACACAGAATCAACACACTCATAATAATCAAAACAAAAGAAAAGCAATAATAATGTAACTGGTAATGTAAATTATAATCATGACAATAATAATGAACAACAATACCGCAACTATCGGATCACGCGATTCACAAACATTGAAACGGTTATCTAGCAGCTAATTGCAATCCAATCCAAGCCATCAACACACAATAATATGTGTCATTTTATATATATAATGTGACATATTGGAATATAAAACTCTTTAGCAGAATTAAACTTTTCAGAAACGGCAGATTAAAGGTTGATTAATTGCGTTCTTTAAAAGGTTTCTAATTTTGTATGTAAAATCATTTTTCTTAGCGCTTTCACTTTAAGCCCAAACTAATTTTAATTCTTTAATTGGCAACTGTGATCATTTAACGAAGAGTCTTGGACCTTGTTTAGGATAGAACATTTAACATGTAAATCAGCAATGCTGTTGGATTAGAACTTTTGTTCGTCTCAAGTGTTTTGTTTTCGTTTGCAATGCTGCAGAAACTCTTTCAGAAATGATTATTACATCCTAAGCAGGTCATCTCTCAGGAGGACGACTGTGGTCAGTGTTCGAACCCAGGATCACTTTGAGAACAATAAGAGGTCCATACATACGACCTGTAGCCATGTTATTAATCTGAGATTTGTGCTTTAAGAAACAACTGAACTCTATTATGTTAATTGCTGCAGCCGCTATTGGTGATTAAAGTTAAGATTTTAATGACCAGAATTGTTGTTAATTACTCCAAGTGATTTATTTCGTACTGCATAGACAAATGGATCTAGTTAAAACATGTGTCTGTTTAATTAATTAAGTCATCGCCACATAATCGCGGAATTCCACGTTACATGTTCTATCCTAAACAATGTCTCCAGTAACCTTCGTAAAATGATCGCTGTTGCCTAATAAATAATTTTAAATTAAAGTTTGGCCTACAAAGCGAAAGCGACAAGAAGTATGATTGTACAGCGCTGAAACGTGCATCAAAGCATTATAAACCTTTTAAAGTGTAAAGAATTTATCAACATCTCCTTCATTCTGCACACAGGATACACCAAAATAGCTAGATATTTATAGTTTCAAAGATGAAAAATATAGCTAACATTTCATACGAACCTATATTCCGATAATATTTATTGTGAAAACAAAAGTATTGTTTTCCAAAATTAGGGCTCTAAGATGTATTACCGTAAAAGAGAGAGAGAGAAAGAGAGAGAGAGAGAAAGAGAGAGAGAGAAAGAGAGAGAGAGAGAAAGAGAGAGAAAGAGAGAGAGAGAAAGAGAGAGAGAGAAAGAGAGAGAGAGAAAGAGAGAGAGAGAAAGAGAGAGAAAGAGAGAGAGAGAGAGAGAGAGAGAGAAGAGAGAGAGAGAGAAGAGAGAGAGAGAAAGAGAGAGAGAGAAAGATAGAGAGAGAGAGAGAGAAGACTAAAAAAATTAAGATAAAAATGGTCGCAATCTCAAATCACGTGCCTCCAGGTTTTCTAAACGACCTGGATCAAAATACTCAGCAACCGGACAGGTGAGTCCACCCCTTCACATTTACGGTTGAAATAACAGTCATTGCAGCTATTTCTTGTCGTCCATTGTTGATAACTCAGCAGGTCACGTGACCTTAAGCGGTAGTTTACACGTTGACGCACTGCGCTTGCGCACGGAAGCGATGTGCCGAAACGGAAACTTGTCTTCGGGTTGTTCTCATACAAGTCTGACGACCGCCACGACGAGCGATAATACGACTTGCATCAGGGCTGGTTAGAACCGATGATAAATTCCATACGCGTGGCAGGCGCGTGCTTTCTTTGTAGGAGTCAGCCGCTGAATCTTTGTTTCTGGTCCATTTGTCTCTAAATTGTCAACAGATCATTCTAATAGCACAGAGCAACAACTTGACAAAGAGCTCTTGACTAAACAAAAATTAGCTCCTACCTTGAAAAGACTATTACTTTCAACTAATTGACTGTAAAAGTTAATTATCGTGTATGTTTAATTTACCAAATATGTTATTAATAGGCTAAATAATTAAAATATTAGCCATTAGAAACATTTATTTTTGAACAGGTGTATAAATTATGTATAACATTTTCTTGAATTAAGATTTAATTTGAAGGTCATGTATTAAAAAATGCTAATATCGGCCAGAAGGTCCTGGGTACTTATAAAAGTAATGTTTTAGAGCGATTAGTTTATTAAAGTGTTGATGCTCGGTCGTTGGTTTGTAGCTCCAAACAGCTAGTAGAACTAACCGATGTAGGCGTATAATAGTCTAAAATACATGAGATCAATGTGAACCAAGTTCTTTTGAAACAAAACTAAATCTATCAACGTCATTGTAGATGTATGTAGAAACACAATAATGATCATTTAAACAAGATCGAACTCACTAAAAATAGAGAACTTTCTGTCACTCGACTTTCTGTCACTCGACTTTCTGTCACTTGACTTTCTGTCACACGTCTTTCTGTCATACGTCTTTCTGTCACACGTCTTTCTGTCACTCGACTTTCTGTCACACGTCTTTCTGTCACTCGATTTTCTGTCACATGTCCTTCTGTCAGACTTTTTTCTGTCACACGTCTTTCTGTCACTCGACTTTCTGTCACACGTCTTTCTGTCATACGTCTTTCTGTCACACGTCTTTCTGTCACACGTCTTTCTGTCACACGTCTTTCTGTCACATGTCTTTCTGTCACATGTCTTTCTGTCACACGACTTTCTGTCACACGTCTCTCTCGCTTGTTCTCTTCCTCTTTCAACTCTTCCTCCTCAAATTAATGAAATGGAAGAAAAAGGCAATAAGGAAGACAACTGCTCACTCTTTGGTTACCATTACTACCTTCCCAGAGCCATCAAATCTTGTCTTTATGTTGTTTTTTTGTTTTTTAACCAAGGCGTAATGCACTCCAAGATTTCAGGCTTTCTGTGACACGCACATTTTAAGTAATGAAAGGAGCAAGGTCTCTAGTGTAGTCAAACGTGGACTCCAATAATACTCGTGCCATTCTTTCCAGTTAGTTGATATTTTGCATTACCGATTTTTTATTTTAGAGCAGTGTTTCCCAAACTGTGTTCCGCGAAACCCCAGTGTTTCGTGAACCCTGAATAGGTATTCCACGAACTGAATAGGTATTCCACGAACTGAATAGGTATTCCACGAACTGAATAGGTATTCCACGAACTGAATAGGTATTCCACGAACTGAATAGGTATTCCACGAACTGAATAGGTATTCCACGAACTGAATAGGTATTCCACGAACTGAATAGGTATTCCACGAACTGAATAGGTATTCCACGAACTACGGGAATTAATGTCTCTAAAAAAAAAAAGGAAAATGTTTCTCTTAGTTCTCAAAATGTGCGAGGTGTTCCCTTAAGGAAAGGGTTTGGGAAACACTGATTTGGGAACTATCTCCGTCATAGAGTCTTGTCCTGGGTCAGCGTTACAAGGAGAATAGTGTTACGGGAACAAGGCGGCATGCCGCTATGTTTAGGTTCACCCCCCCCCCCCCCCGAAATGAAATTCCCCCCCCCCCTGCGGCAGGGGGGTTGGGATCAGAATTTAGTCACTGATTTTTTGCTTTGATCTTGTTTATTTTAGGTGAGATTGCAATACTAAACTATCACTTGCCCCAGCACAGCAAGGGAGGTTTTGAGTTTAAAACCCCCTACCAGGGGTTTTTGAGTTTAAAACCCCCTACCAGGGTTTTTTTAGTTTAAAACCCTTACCCCCCTACTAAGGGGGTTTTAGTTTAAATCCCCACTACCAGGGTTTTTCGCAGTTAAATTCCCCTCTTCTATAACACAAAACAAAAAAAATGCAAGCGACAATCCCCCAAATTTCAGGAGCACAGTTAAGGAAGATTTTGATTTTTAAACCTCCTCCAAAATTTACGATAAACCCCCTCTTAAATAGAAAAAAAAGATAATTACATACTAAAAATTCTACGAGCTTAGCCAAAGGGATTTTGAGTTAACCCCACTCCCTCTTCAGTAGGGTTTGAAGGTAAAAAATACCTCTTCAATACCCGGTATAAAAAAAAAACGCAAATTACGCACTCAAAATGTTATGAGCGTAACTAAATGGGTTTTGACTCAGTTTTGAGTTTAAACCCCCCTTCAGCGGGGTTTAAAAGTAAAAAATATCTCTTTAATATTAAAAACAAAGCAAATTATACACTCAACAATGGGTGTATTCAAAGAAGTTTTGAGTTTAAATTCCTCTCCAGTGGAGTTTGAAGCTAAAAAATTCCTCTTCAATATAAAAAAAAAAGAAAATTACACACTCAGAAATCTATGAGCGTAGCAAAAGGGGTTTTGAGTTTAAACCCCTCGCAAGCGGGGTTTGAAGCTAACAATTACATCTTCTATGTAAGAAAAAAGCAAATTACGCACTCAAAATGCTATGAGCGTTGCCAAAAGGAGTTTTGAGTTTAAACCCCCATTCAGAGTGGTTTGATGCTAAAAAATACCTCTTCAATATAAAAAAAGCAAATTACACACTGAAATTGTTTAAGCGTTTTGAGTTTAAATCCCTTTCCTACAGATGGCTTATTTTTTAAGTTTAAAACCCCTTCAGATGGTTTTGAGTTAAAAATCCCCCTACAGAGCGTTTTGAGGAAAACCTCTATCTTCAATATTATTGTAAAGCAAACTACAGTTACTAAATGGGGTTTTGAATTTTAAAACAAACATAACTCCAGAGATTTTTTAGTTTAAAACCCCCCAACAGATGATTTTGACGATAACACTTCCCTTTTCTATATACCATTTAAAACAAACTACAGTCACTTAATTCCAAGAGCGTATTCAAGAGAGGTTACACATTTCTACCAGTGGCAGGTCTCAATTAATAAAGTGCAGTGAATAGTCATCTGCCGAAATTGAAAAACACTAAATGTGGCTCAACAAAGATGGCTAAGACAGATTTTAGGAGTCAGTTATAGAGATCGGGTGTAAATCAAAAAAAATTCTCTGCCGAACTGGGAGTCGACCCCTTAGTAAGATTGTGACAGAGCGTCGCATGAGGTTTGCGGGACATGTTCTCCGACAAAATGAATTAGGCATAAGAAGAGTTGCAATGACATCCTAGTACAACTTGGCGCCACACATTCATGGAGGTCTTCAGAGCAGGTGGGAAGAGGCTTCAGACATTACCAGTGACAGATTTTTGTGGAAACAGCTTGACGGCAAATGCGCCGAACGGCGCGGGAGGGTCTAAGTCAGTAAGAATAGCTCAATAGGTTTTTGAAATAAAACTTTTTAATGCAGGAAAATGCACTGTAGACACCTCAGAATATGCATTTTGTTGGCTTTCAAAATCAGAAATAGTGCTTGGCCGCGGGGCTCCGCCCTGCGCTGGGGGAGCTACTAGCGCTCCCCCTGACCCCTTGCTAGCAATGGTGGAAGTCTACAATTTTCCCACTCACTCCAGGAAGAACCTATTCTAGGGCACAATAAGCGTCTGCTGAAAGAATGAAGGGTCAGAATGTAATAAAGATTAAATACACACACACATACATACATATAAATGTGTTAACCCTAAACCCCCCCCCCCCCGAAAAAAAATCCTGGCTGCTCCCATGGTGTTGTGTATGTCAAATAAAAAAAAAAAAACTTTCTTCCATATAAGAACAGTAACGTTTATACCTGTGAGTATGTACTTCTATGTCGTTTCTATTCTAGACTGTTACAGACTATTTCATGCTATTTAGATTTTATTTGAATGTGACATGGTGGCTGGATAGTAAAAGCGCTCGGCTTCCGCGGAGAATTGAACTGAAGTCCCTGTGAAGACCCGATAAAGATAAGTAAAAGCGATTGATCTTGAGCTGGCCACCTGACCTCTGGACCTTAGTCGGTCACAGATGATTGCTACATCCTTAGCCCTATGGACCATGGCCATCTCTTGACTTGAATGATAGATTTGAGAAGATTTAGCTGCTACTTACATGGGAGACGCTCTCAACCACTTTCAACCTTTTTATTTGTTTGTAATTGCAAAAGAGAGAAAACAAAATGTAGTGAATCCCTGACTCTAGACTTTAATCCACACACACACGTTTATATATGTTTACGTTTATATTTTGATTCACAAAATATGTAAATTAATACTAATTAATAGGCACGATTAATTTTTGTTCCAGGTGTGGTTCCAGAACAGACGCGCAAAATGGAAAAAGCGAAAGAAGGCAACTAATGTTTTCAGAAATCCTGGAGCACTTTTACCTTCCACAGGTCTGAATCCATTTGGCAGCATGGGAGATGCTTTCTGTGGCTTTCCATCATCTGATGGCCGATGGCCAACCATGGCCCAAATGAACACTAACATGAACCCTTTGGCTCTCTCGGCGGCGGCGTCGCTCGGGCCACGACAGAGCATCCAGACTTCTCTGGCAACATCCATGTCAATGAACTCTCTTGGGAACCACACAAACCACATGAGCTTTGGGAACGCTTTGGGCATGGGCAACGGAAGCCCTCCATCGGCCTACGCCACAGGATACTCCATGGTTCCCTCCACCTGCGGAACTGGTAACGGGAGCGGCGGAAGCCTGTCTGGGAACTCCCCGTCTCCCACTCTGACGGCGTCCAGCCTCCAATGCGGGCTGTCCGACGTGGAGGAGTCCTGGAGAGGCTCCAGCATTGCAGCCTTAAGGAGGAAGGCCATGGAGCATACAGTCAACATCAGTGGTTACCGTTGAGCAGAAGATTAGAAAACATTTCAAGAATCTCGTGCATACCCACTGAACGCGCCATGCACGTGCAAAGAGCAGTGAGGAACTATTGTGGTATTAAATGCCTATTCAAGCTTCTAGTAGATGATATTTATAAACAATTTGTTACAATGTTTTGTAACGCTTACTCGTAAGTTGTATTGACTGGACCATATCGGATCACATTCATTGTGTTCAAATGCCTATAGAAAGAATGAATATTTATTGTTAAATGCCGTTTATGAAGTTCGATTAGGTCTATAGATTGTTAATCTGCAGTATGTCCTCTGGGCATGTATGGATTTAAGAAACTTTCAATTATCTGGTGACATTATATCCTACAAGTGTGTGCTGAATGAACGGTCAATTTACTTTACTTACGTATTATATCGCCATACTGTTTTTCTGTCCATATGACCATCATCCAGTGTATAATGATTGGGCATCACAATACTAATACACTATTAAAATGTTCTTTCTAAATGAAATGATTAGCACTATATAATATATGTATTTATATTAAGAAGGCCTAACGTTAGTAGATCTGGTCTATATCACTATTTCTTGTTCATAATGAACTATGTTGTTTGTAAACATTTAGGTATGTTTTATCCCTTAAACATAACCTTATCTATTGAAGAAGGGTTGAAAGCCGAAGGGCCATAATTGGTAACAGGAAGTAAACTAAAATGTCTCAAGACATATTAAAAATATAAATGTTTATTCCATCTATTTGCTTTGTATGTACATTTAGACAAGAATTGCTAGAGAACAGTGTTTCCCAAACTGTGTTCCGCGAGGCTTTAATATGTGTTCCGAGAACTACTGGAATAATTAACTAGAAGGCCACCACGTGAATTAATCTCTCTCTTAAAAAAAAGCTAATTGTTCCGCTGTATACTCGGAATGTGCAAAGTGTTCCGTTGAGGAAAAAGTTTGGGAATGACTGCTATAGAAGACTATTTGCTAATACTAGTATATTTGTTGAGTAGAATATGATCTGTTCTCTGATATTTCCTACCATTAAAAGAATGCGTTCGCTTGCAATAACTTCTTTCAAATCAATCCAAGATCAAGGACACGAACTTTTGTAAAGACAATAGACTTGCTCGCTCCTTTGAGTGAAACTATCTGCCCACACCAAGAATTGAAACCAAGATGGATGTTAGGCTCCAAATAGCTTACTTTAACCTGATATTTTAATTCAAAAGGTTTTTACTTGCAAAGTCAGATTCGCTTGATTTCGCCTTGAACCATGTCCACTTAGAACCAATTATACTCTAAACTATTTTTTTTAAATCTTGTAATTCATATTTCTAAAAGTGAGTGTAACATGTCTCAGTGCTACTAATAGCACACCTATTCTTTATAGTCAAAGGGTAAAGAAGTCACATGGTCAAAAGCACAAGTCAAATACGCAAGTGAAAAAAATTAATCAGTTATTGCAAGCTAAAATTTTGCAAATAGTAGTATGGCTGTTAATTGAGCTAAGTTAATTGAGCGTCAAGCATATGTTATGGCAGGGCCGGTTTTAGGCATAGGCAAACTAGGCAGCCTCCAAGGGTCTCCGATTGGTGTGGGCCTTGCATAAGACTCAAAAAATAAAATTTATGGAAAAAATAGTAAAACTTATCCCCAGTGTTAGTGTTTTAGTACACTAGCTTTTAAACAAAATAAAGCAATTTTAGTTTTAGGTTGTTTATGTTTTATTTTTATATTTCAATGGGCCACCAAATCTAGTTCGCTTAGGGCCTACAATTATCAAAGACCGAACATGGTTATGGGTTCGATCTCCATACTGGCCTATTTATTTTCTCTTTATTTTGTTCAATGACAAATAAAATAGGAATGTTTAGCTAACTCGATTATGTGAACATAAATCAATTTTGTTTTTGTTGTATGAACCAGTTCTTTTTTTTTTTTTTGTGACGGTACGCACTGGTACGGCGTACGGGCACTTTTTTCGATGAGGGGAAAAATTATTACTATTCTTGCCTTTTAACGTCTATAATTAATTATTCGTAGTTAAAAGTTAGACAATCCATCACTGAGTACCGGCACCCATTTTGTTACAAAAAAAAGCGCTGGTTAGAACAAACATTCATGTATTAAGCTAAACCACCATACACACTACCGAGAAGATTGCAGTAAATCCATATTTGCGCTTCCGAAACAATTTACTTTTTAACTCTGAAACTGTAGTCACACGTGATGGCAATGTGACAATAATTTAGTTGTTTGCCAAAGTCTTCGCTTGAAAGAATTCTAGTGTTTCGTTGTATAGACTCTATTGTAGAAATCAAGGGAACAAACTGACGTGTGGCTCGTTTGGTTTTGGATCAACATGCAGGAATTGGGTAGCATAATAAACACACACATACAAGATATGTATTATTATACAATGTGTGAGATACAATGTTGTTGTTTTTCTTGTTAGGTTTTGAATCTGGTAATCACTTTCTTCAACAATCACACAAAATCTGAACATTTATTAGTCCCGATGTAGACAGTCTGGAGTTTTAATAAATCTTGTTAGAACCAGTCCTTGAATTATCAGAATGGGGCTGATTTTCGGGCAATATGAAAAAGAGACCCCCCAAAAAATTAGACGCATTTTGTAACAAAAATTGTTTTATCTAATTATAAAATTAATTGAAGTTACAATTAGCCTACATAAAAATAGGACTATAACTGAGGATGCTCTGCCGATAAGCTTCCATAACATAAATAACATTTAGAAATCAGCAACGAAGTAATAACATTTACGAGATGCTTAAATTTCGTTTTAATTAGACATATGCCTATATCGTAATAGATATCAAATATACTGATAAAGAAAAAAGTTTTAGGCATATAAAATAACATTAAGTAAAAGCCTCTTGATCTTAACTTACAATTATAAACAACTTTTGCTAAAAAAAAACAATAGCCCCTGCTTGCTGGAACCATTTAATGATTTTTTTAAACTACTGAAACTATACATAGTCTAGTTTACCGGCTATTTGTTTCCTTTTAACCTGATGATCTGAACTAAATATGCTTTCTCTTAACTGTAAGTCTATCCATTAGAATCTGTTGTTTATCCTGTAAATATTGTGCATAAAATCAACAAACTTTGATGGTCTTTTTTTATAATTAAACACAAATGGAATTATTCACGTGACTTACTGTCCTTTATTAGTTTCTTATTTATTAATTGTTGCCATTAACTGCTATATTATAAATGAGACATCGTATCACAAAGTGGTGTTTGTAAGCCTAATATAAAATAGTGCAAAGTTTGTTATCAAACTTTATAGTCCAATGGAAGACTTGATATTTAATAATGGAGCGCCAATTTATAAAACAGAGATAAAGTATGCCATTGGAAAACAGATAAAACTTTAAGCAATCCATTTGTATTATTCTCAATGACATTGTCATATTTATTGAGATACTATATTGAGAATAAAAAATAAACGAAATGGCGTTTGATAAATGAAAAAAAAATAGAATGAAGAAGGAATTATGTTATATCTTCACATAAATAAGTATATCCTCTGTACTTAAGACATTTGGTCATCAGATATCATTTCTGAAAATACAAAGACTCATTAACCCTTTAACGATTGGACCAAACCGGGAGGCCTGGATCTGTATTCTGCATCAAGCTTGAGTAAGTAACTTGTGCACGTGGACTGAATTCAAAACAAAGACAGAACTATTATTTAATTGCATTGGTCCTACATAGCTCCTCAAGATAACAAATAAACAAAACAAGGTAATAAAAAAGTACACAACACATAGAGTCTACATGAAATTCGAATATTTGACGTCCATCTGCTGCTGGTGATAGGTGAGGATAATCTATACGTATAATTCTCTTCTTCGCTCAAGAGTTTAGACGAGAAGAATTAAGAAGTAAAGAAAAGATCACTCTTTTATTTCTGCGGATAGAGTTATCCCACGAACTTTACGAGCCTCGCGTGTAGCGAAGTCATACAGTAGGCAATATCATAAAAATTATATTTCCTACATAGATCACGCTCAATAGCAAGAATTAACAAATGTTTCAATCTATCTACGAGAATTGTTGAAATAAAGTAATTCTTCATTAGTTTGAGGCTCGAGAAGCTTCTTTCACAAGATTCCAAAATTACGGGATAATGAAGTTTTTTTTTTATCGCGCGTAGGATTGGCATTTTCCTTAATGAATGTCACCCCAAAATGACAATTTTTGTGTATTTATTTGAGGAGATTTGTATGAGTTTTGTAAACATTTTAATAATTTCCGGATATTTCCAGGACATTTTCGTATATTTTACAATTTCAGGAGATTTTCAGGAGCTCCTGGTAAATTGACAGGAGGCCGAGGGAAATCTGTTATAAGTACACCACTGCGGTCGCATAAGTGCCGAGCCCACCGCGGTCACCTAAGGCCGGCCCTGCAAATAGCGGCGTATGCTACGCCGCCGGTCGACTAGTACAACATACAATACATGTACACAAAAATTAAACAATAACAGTGCTTAAGCCGCGGTTTCGTACAAAACGTCAAGCTAAAAGTGTATAGACCTAGATATTAAAACGATGTAAGTAAACCCTAACATAAGACTTACTTAAGATCTAGAGATCAAGCAGTTATATACATAGTGTGTACAGCAATGATATGAAAGATACGTTTCGAAATAATTAAATGTCCCCATGCAAAGAGCTCGATATTCCATGACTGTGGAGCCGAGAGATCGATATTGCATGACTGCGAAACCGAGAAGTAGATATTGCATGAGTGCGGGGTCGAGAAGTCGAAATCAGCTTTGAAATGAATGCCAAGTCAAGTTCAAGCGCACTTAGCCTCTCAACCACGATAGGCCTATTCGTTCGGGACTGTTGGCCATACTCTGGGTAGACAAAAAGCTACTCGAGTCGATTTATCATAATAGCTTTAAGTGAATGACCGTGACCCCTTTTTGTATAAAGTGTAAGGAGCCAAGTGAACGCGTGGGTTCCAGTAGTCTATTTGAGCAGTTCTCGTAAAAACAAATACCCGAAAACGAATACGATAGTTAAATACTATTTTGAACTTTGCTACAAAACTAACTCTTTCTCTCCGTAATTATTTACCACATTCTGGTGGAATCAACGTTGGTATCGTCAGTTATGTGAAAGAGCTAGATCTAAATATTGTTGTTGTTATTGCCAAATGACGATTCCAAGGAGACCAATGGACTAAAAATCTGTCATTAGTCAACACAAGGACAATGTCTGTTGTGGAAGAAACCAACATTGAAACCACCAGAGAATTGAACAGTGACAGACGCAAAGAGTATTGGTCGAATCCGTCTTATCATAACACGATACGTCACCTGGGGATTCCATCGGTTGCTTCTCTTGTCACCGAAGAGCGTCTGAAAATGTTTAATCAATGTTGTTGACAATGGACAAGAAAAAACAAATTTCTATTTTTTAAGTACAAAATATTTCAGTATTTTTTTAAAGTGGGGGGGGGGGGGGGGGGGGGGGTTGTTGAGAATATAAGATTGAACTCACACAAAAATACAGAAAAGCGAAAGTAATAGATATTTTAGTGACAATTACTGGTGTAGTTTGTAAATTGTTTGCCATTTTCTTGTTCATAGCATTTAGGTTAGGTCTACAAGTCTGAGAGAGGTACAATGAAGTCATGTTCCTTACAACTGTGGCCCAGAGAGAAACAGTCTTCATTCTCCACCAAGACAGAAAAAAAAAATGTCCAAAAGAAGTAAACTTAAATACTAACTCTAGTCAGAAACTTACTTTCAGCATTCAATGCAGAATGTCTATAAACTGGCGTATTTCTGGCATGATACCAAATGTATTCACACTTAATGGAACAAAAGATTCTTTAGTCAATGTTTGACACGGTACTTGATTTGGGCTGTGTTTATCAACCTTATCCTGCACTAGTTATGTATGTATGTATGTATCATCTCTACATACAGCAGATGATAAATAAATTGTAATTACAATGAAAGAGTACCTTCATTAAATATTTATTTTGGTCACATATTTCAAAGTGTTAATTACACAATAAAGTAGACATTCTTAAACGAGTTCATTCTTTCTTAACACAAATCAAAACAGAAACACAAATCCCAAACCAAAGATTAAAAACAACACAAAAAGTTGAAGCCTTCAAAGTTTTATTGAATGTTCTTATCATTTGGTTTCAGTTCTTTCAAGTCTTACATTATGACAACAAACATTGGAAATCAAAACAAGAGAAAAAAAATAATAAAACAACTCCCCACGGAGCAAAGTGACAAGGATCATTTCAGGACAAACAACATGATGACTTGATTGGAGACACAGAATTTAGCAAAGAAGAAAAATTATGTTCATTCAAAGATATAAATATATCGATATATAGTATGTATAGTGTGCCAGACTTCAACATGACTTTTAAGGCGAAGCTATCAATGTTGTGAATTCTGAATAAAGGAAAACACCTGCATTATGTTCTCTCCAATCACATGATCAACACAGGAGGGGAAGTGCATTACACATGGGGGAATTACAGTTTTAATACAATCATTAAATTCAGAGTTACAGGCCAGCTGCTGTTACTATTATAATAGAAATAATTAATAGTAGAAGTCCACAGATTTGACAATGCTAAATGTTCATTACATTTTTTATTAATTATTTGAAAGTGCTATAATCCCCAATGGAATATTCTAGAGCTTGATATTCATAGTTGGGTGTACGGCTTAGTTACAGGCAATATTTATACTAAACTAGTCTATTTTCTATAGGACCAGCGAATATTGACCAAGACCTTCAAAAGTCAAAATAACATCATTTTTCTTTCTAAATATATTTACACACATATATATATATATATATTCATCAGTTTAGCATGTAACAAGTTTATAAAAGGGAGACTGGGGAGATGTATTTGTTTCTGCAGATCACAAAAAATCTGCTTAGTTCAACAATAAATAATTACAAAAACAAAAACATCAAAGTTTATCATTCCACAGCATAGGAAGGAAAGTGAAATCATTTCCTAAATCTATTTGGTTAGAGGAAAATAACACTTAAAGTTAGTGAAATTAGATTAAGCTTTCCAAATCCTACAATAATTAATAAACCCAAATCATGTTTTGAATAATTGTATTCCAAATAGCATAGTATACAATACACTACAGGAAATAATATTCTAGCACTGCTTAGAATACATAGATGTTAGAAAAGCCTTTAGTATTAGACAAGATATAAAAACTTTTCTTACATTAAAGTGTAAATAGAAAATAATCTCAACATCTTAAGTAAATGGTACGGTCAACAAAGCCCTACCATCACTTTAACCAATTTCCTTTAATAGCGATTGTAATAAAAACATAATTTTGGAAAAAACATAAATAACAATAATAATAATAATAAGATCCATCACATTCTAGTCAATAGTTTAAAAAAAATCTTTTTGTTTAATTACATAAAAGCACAGGAATAAAAAAATTTTCTTCCATAAAGATAGTTAACAAGAGTGCCATAGAGACAACATGTATGTACACACAAAGGAGATGGCATCAACACAAAGTTGTAGAACAATGATTCATTATGGCTTTCAGTGTGTTAACTACTCTCCTAACTGTAATTCTGGAAATTCAGCCTCAAAATGCATGAACTACAAGATATAGAGCTTATGAGCTATATTGGTGTGAACATCAAGGCCAAATGTAGAAGCTGCATGCATTTCTGCCAAAAACTGTACACGTTGAGTTTAATATAGACTAACATTGTAGAGCTCCCATTAAATTAGGTTCATATGTGAAGCACAATGTTGAAAATGACAGTGACCCTGGAGACGTCCTGACACTGTCACAACCATGGTTCACATTTCCCTAAGAACTGTTTGTTTAAATGTCAAACATAATGTAAAGCCATACTACAAATGCGGGACTCTGCTGCCAGGCAACAAGTTCATATGATGGAGATTGCCTCCAGGTGGGATGTGTAGCAACTGTGTCAAAAGTCTTTCTCCTAGTGAAAGAATCTATCTTTCTCCAAGTGAAAGAATCTATCTTTCTCCAAGTGAAAGAATCTATCTTTCTCCAAGTGAAAGAATCTATTCTGGAAAGTTGGGGAACATCCCAGACAGTTCACTAAACTCACTTGGTGGGCCTCCAAGCATGCCAAACATTTCTGTAAATTCCTCCTGAGACTGAGATGTATGCTGCTGCTGTTGTCCTGTGGCTTCAGTAGGCTGCCACTGTTGAGGCCACATGGAACCTGAAATGTCAACAAATTATAGGGTTTTTTTTATTTTGAATTTTTATTCCATTTTTCAAACCTCCCTAAACAAACTTATGCCATTAAATATTTTACATGCTATTTTTGCAAGCTAAACCTTCTCACTATATTTAAAACCTCTGATTTTTTTAAATTTTATTATACTTTCTCTTGTTTCAGGTATAATTCCGCAAACACACATACACAAAGAAAAAAAGTAAATATTTCTTACTTAAAAAAGAAAAAAATTAAAGTTCCCCTTTCAGACCTTGTGGTCTGTAGGGCAGATGATGTAAAGGTCATCTGATTCTGTGGCCTACGGTTAACGAGGGTGTCATGTGGCCAGCACAACGACCAACCACCTTCACTTTTCCCCAACTAATGTCAGGTACCCATTTGTGCTTGGTAGACTCAGAGGCACCCAAGGATCCCGACCTAAAATTCCCAGTCTTCACCAGGATTCGAACCCGGGACCCTCGGTTCAGAAGCCAAGCTCTTTACCGCTCAGCCACCGTGCCTCCATTTCTTACTTGAGCCTTGTAAATTAAATCTTGATAGAAATACAATCGAAATATAATTTATACTCTATCTCTCAACCAATCAGTTTTAATCTATCTATTTTAAGATAACTTATTTTTTTTTATTGACTATAATATTATAGGCCAAAAAGGATTATTGCAAAAATCACATTTTTTTAAAATGTGAATGTTTACCTGCTGAATTACTAGCAGGACTAATAGTATTGTAGTGACCAGCTGATGCTCCATAATCAGTGCTAACCTGAACAAAACAAAAATATAAGTCTGAATAATAAAACAAATAAAAAATCACAAGCATAACCAAGTTGTAAAAGAAACATTTTGAAATAAGTTGATCTATATTGCAGCAGTTCATTTTCCAATTATTTTCTTGACTTCCCTGATCAGTTGGATAATCTTATCTTCTTATATAACACAGACGCTACTTCAAAAAAAGAAGATGATTATGTCCTACGCGTCATGCATTTAGTCATGCATATTAACCAATGACTTAAATTCTGCCAAGTCACTGGTTTTCCTGGCTAGCTCAGGCAACCCATTCCATGCTCTAATAGCACTAGGGAAGGAGTATTTGTACAAATTTGTCCTAGCATATGGGACGAGGAATGTGCCTTTATCTTTGTGTCTTTCTGAGTATTTTATTAAATTTTGTTTTTGTATTTGAAGATTATGGTTCAGTGTTTTATGTATAATTGCTACTTTACTTTTGAGTCTTCTGTCCTGAAGGCTTTCTAAATTTAGTTATTTTACTAAGGGTGTTACTCTTGTCAAATGTGAATATTCATTTGTTATGAATCTCACTGCTCTATTTTGTGTATGTTCCAAACGGAGGATTAGTGATGGGCAAAAGTTAACTAAAAAGTTGCTAACTTTTAGTTTAACTAAAAAAAATTAGTTAAGACCAAAGTTTAACTAAAAAAAAAAAAAGTTTAGTAAAAATCCTAGTTTAATAATTTTTTTTTACTTACAAACTAAAAAGTTTTATTGCAAATTTTACAAACTTTTTTAACATACATACCAATAAATATTTAGATCTATGTAATTTGGAGAATAATGAATAAAAGAGAGGAGAATAAACAAGAGGGTGCACAGGTCACTAGAAAGCCTTTTGACCTTTACCCTATAATGGCCGCTATTCCGCCAATTCAAGGTATTTGAAAGGCGAGAAAAATAAACGTGTTCATTATATTTCTAGCAAGTTTCGCTGCTTGATAAATCCTGATAATTCCTTGCTTCTATAGATCTACATTTTGCTGCTTTTTATTAAACACCAGTGTGTTCCTGTATAGCTGCAGGCAAAGAATTTTGCTTTACTATAGATCTAAAAGAAATGTAGACTCTTTTTATTTAAAACTTTTTACTAGATCTAAATCTAGAGTTAGAGTCTAGTGACGTCTAGTCTATTAGTTTTACTATTAGTCTATTACTACTATTAGATCTATAGTTATAATAGACTGATAGTCTATATTTAATTATTTTAGTCTCTTAGTCTTAAGTAGAGTCTAACTCTTAGTAGTCTTAGTCTTAGATCTAGATGCCAATTTAAAATTTTAAGTCAATAATAAAGATCTATTATAATATATTACTTTACTTTATTAGACTAGATCTATTAGTTTAGAGATTCTACTATTCTAGAATTAGAGTCTAGATTAGATCTAGATATATCTAGATTATATCCAGATTACTTATTATACTAAGACTAACTAAGACCTAAGATGCATAGATGATAATGATAGATCTATAATGACTATAATACTAATAATCGTCGTCACAATACTAGATCTAATAATCTAATACTAAATTAACTAAATCTACTATTATCTAGACTAGATCTACATCTACTTCTATTATAATTATACTTATATCTACTATCTAGATCTATTAGATCTAGATCTAGTATTATCTACCAGAGTAGGCCTATAATAGATCTAAATACCCATATCTAGTTATAATCATAAATTCATAATTATAATAATCTAAAATCTCTAGATCTAGAGTTACTAAGATTTCTACTAGACTAGACTCTATCTAGATTTTAGACCTAGTTGTAGTAGTAATTACTATTTCTTAGATTATTTTTAGATTAAAATATTAATTATATGATCTAGGTCTAGTAGCTAGATCTAATTCTAGATCCAGATTATATTTCTGATCATTTCGTTTGTATAAGATATTAGATCCAAAATATTCTAGAATCTAGAGTTAGTTAGAGAGTCAACATGCAGTTTTATCATTACTTCTAAAGGTAACTTATATTAGAACTTGGACAATTACTTCTAATTTCTTTCTATAATAGTATCATTCTAGTGATTCTAATAAGATCTACATCTATCCCATAAAGACATTTAATCTTTTTTCATGTGCACAAATAAATGTTTATTACATTTTGCTAAAGAGATTGGTTGTGCTTTATACTTTATATGGTATTTTTCATGTTTGGCTGTTTCGTCCTTAAAAAAGGTCAAAATAGTTAGTAAAAGTTTAACTAAAGTTTCTTAGTTTAGTTTAACTAATTTTTTCAATTTGTGATTAACTAAAAGTTTAATTACTTTTTTTAAGTTCAAACTTAGTTTTAGTTTAACTAAAAAAATTTAGTTTAGTTCCCATCACTACAGAGGATGCATATTCTATTATTGGCCTAACCAAGGTTAAATAACATTTTAGTTTTATGTTCTTATTTGATTTATAGAAATTTCTTTGAATAAACCCTAATGCTTTGTTTGATTTTTTTATAGTTTCTTCAATATGTGGATTCCATGACAGTTTTTCATTTATTAAAACACCGAAGTATTTTGTGTTTTTAGTCTGTGTTACTGGTTTGCCATGAATAAGATAGTTGGAATTAATTTGTTTTAGTTTTTTTTGTTACTCTTAACAACTGACATTTTTCTGGGAGGAAAGACATGCTCCAATTTGATAACATTTAATATAATAAATATTTTTTATGAGTTTCAAAACAATTTGAAAATGTAAGTAATGTCTAGCTATCCATTCCTATTGATTCCTATAATAAAGTCTTTCCACCGTGTGTTATTGTCTTGACATTGAATGTGCTTTAATGGTTTGTTTAACCTGATAATGAAAGATTTGACTCACATCAGTTCTGGCAAAAGCTCCTTGGTGAGTCCAGCCTCCAGGCGTGGTCTGAGCAGGACTGCGCCTCATTCCCATACCTGCTGCCATGGCTTGAGGAGGAGTGGCCGAAGGGTGGACAGGATACTTCATTGTCCCTGTTGTTTGATATCCTGGATAAACTTCCTGTTGCATGGGCGGCCGTTGGTTCATGTGATAAAGATCTGTAGGGTAGTCAGGCTTAGCAGTGCCAGTGGACGCTGAAATAGGTTTAAATTAATTGTCTATATTAAGAATAATTAATAAAAACTGCTTAATTTTATTTGAATTTATATGTAGAGGGAAAAGAAACATTAATCCATATACTTAAAAACTGGATTGTTGACTAAAAATCGGAATAATGTTTGAAGCTGAAACACAATAAACTAACTAATTTCTCTAAATGGGATTATGTATGAAAAAATCATGCACGATCAATTAAATGTCATTCATGATTGAGTTTATACCTAAACCCATAGGATCTGAATGTATTATTCTAGCACCACCTGCATAAGAAGGAATGCTTGGCATGGTTCCATCAGAAGTCTGCTCTGCCGGATTATGGATAGGAGTTATCTGTCCTTGTTGTGAACTTCTGAAGAATATAAACAATTTTTTCAATATCATTTTGTATAAATACTAAATATTTGTAGGAGTTAGAACAATTATATAATAAATCTGTAAATTTAGTCAGTGAGGCAAAGAGGTTTTAAAATTATTTTGTGACCGAATTAAAATATTTTAATAACTCTGCTCCAGTGCCAACTGTCTTGTGCACAACAGTGTACGGTTCAAGACAACATGTTGATACGAGAAAAAAGAAACAGGTGATTCCAGCTTAAGTGAATTGAGAAACAGAACTAGAGCTTAGTTTGATACTAGAGTTGTAAATAGGATCACCGCCAGGGAACAGACCAGCAGGTGAGAAGAAGTGCAGGTTCTCTGTGTGGTTTTACTGGTCATGAAGTTGTTTGGCAAACTGTGAAAGGGTGGTTCCTGTGACTGTAAGACATTTCTGCTCATTGGAGTACCATTCGTGAGACAACAAGAATAGAGAGCAGCACGGACTGTGTTAATGGTGAGATAGCAAAGCCTGTAAGAATGTGAAGACACAGGCAGTGCCAGTGAACCCTGTAAGCCAGAGTCAGAAGACTTGATAGTCAAGACAGATGCTTATGTTTATTGTGATCATCTCACACATTTTATTACCCATAATAAACATCCTTTACCATGACCCATTGTTGAGTTGCCTCCCTTAGATTTGTTACACTATCAATGTTTTATGGTTTCTTATATTGTGACATTGGGAGAAAAAAAAAGTGAAAATGTCCATAAATTCCTTACTTGACTAAAGTGTTTGTACACACAATGTACTCAACTTCATCTGTGTATGGGTTCTGGAAACTAAAACTGCTGGTCCTCAACCAAACCCATTCTCTGTTAGATGCTCTAAATCTATACATTATAGACATCACCTGACCCTTTAATTTCAGAACTGGAAAAACAAAAAAAAAAAGACAATGCCAGAAAATAAAATTGAAAGAAAGTAAAAGAAACCCATTTTGAGAAAACAATAATAGGACTATAAGTGATAAATATATATTTTTTTAATGACACAACTTGGACAAGAATCACTTTTTAGTAGTAAGGTTTAAAAGACAATAATAAAAATAATAATCTTTATTGTTCGTTGGGAAATAATAATAATTAATTATACTCTATAGAAAATGACAAATGCTCCAAATTAATCTTATTCAAAAAGTTTCTGCTTTTCTCAGACAATGTGAAAAGTGTTTGCCTTAAAAATTTTCTTAGTCAATGTTGAAATCTACCTTGCTCAAATGTTTCTTTCATATGAGTTTGATCTTCTGGGTGATAAAATTCAAATGCTAGTTTACCCAAGAGTTCTTGTGGCTGGTAGCCAAGAACAGCCGTTACCCTGTGAAAGCATAACATATTGTAAATACATAAAAGTAAACATAAAATGATTTCTAGTTTTTTAATTTCTTGTGTAAATTTATTGAAATAAAAAAATGTACCTCTGATCTACAAAAGTGAATTTTCCATCCATGCTGTGCCGTGAGATGAATTCAGTTGGAGGATTAGGTCCCATGATATCACTACAGTTTGGAGTATTAGTGACCTGCAGCCGACCAATAGCCACAAGGCAACAGTGACTGCCACCATGTTCATCTGTATCTGTTCTGTCCAGCTGTACACCAGCTAAATGAATACAAAGCACAAGGACATCAAAACTATGAAATGTTGAAATACATCACATTTAAAGTAAAACTAAAGATTCTTAATTTCACATAAAAAAAAAAGGTTATAGAAAAAGTGTTAAAATCTTTATGACATATTTGCAGTGAAATACTTAATAGTACAAATCTCATTATTTCTGTAATTTTCGTATACATGAAAATAAGAACCTGAAGGGGGCCAATTTTTTATATATCCTGTGACATGAACAACTGCATAATGGTTGCCATCAGAAGCAGGTCCTAGTGTATTCCTTTGACGCATGCGGACAGTGTGATTTGCTGTCATTGGGTCAGACTGTACATTTCCCATTCTTAACCTACATATAAAGCCTCTTCGAGATCCCATGCATAGACGTATAGATGCTAATAAAAAAAAAAAACGTTTGGAAATATATTACAAAACAATTTTTTTCAATGGCATAATTTTTTTTAACTAAACATTATATTGAGATTTACATGTAACTCTATAAATTCACTAAATACCAATACTGCAATATAATCTAGACAGGTTTATTTCATTACAACATTCTCAGATCAACTTACACTGATGTCCTTCTTTTTTCACTGTTCCAGCTAGGAAGAAAGAATTCAGAGTTTAATAGTAATGCACATCAACATGAAAAAATAACAAAATAGATATCTGAAATCATATAAATACAACCCCATTAGATTGGGCATAACATTACGAACCAATTAAATAATATTATAATAGTTCTAAGCAATTTTGCATTGATAAATTTAACGTAATAAGTCAGTACCTTACTTTTTAAAAAAACTTATTAGAAACTGCTCATTTCTCAAAGGTAACTTACTTTTAAGATCTAAAATCCTGCCAGTGTTTTGAGACTCTGAGGTTGAAAGTTGCTCTTGAACTTTCTCCACATCATCTGGATGGGTCAAATCATACAAAGTTGTGCCAAATAAGTCACCCTGCAAAAGTAAAAATTAATATTTTTGTTTAATCTTTCAATAGAATTCTTTATTTTAAATTAAAATAAGTAAATAAAACTAAGCAGTTATATCTAAAAAAAAAACAACCTTGTTTTTTTTTTCACTGCATTTTTTTTTTACATGAAGGTTTTTAATTTAGTTTCAACGGTGGATAGTTTTTATGATGCCTTTATTTTTAATATCTACTTCCCATTTGTCTTTATCTCATCTCTGTCCTATGCAGATAATCCCTGGAATTGTTTTCACCTTCAACCTACATATCACTATGTAAAATTTGGGTTTATCAAGGAGCAAACAATGTAGGTATCACATTTCATACACGAAGCTAATGTGCATTACTAATATATTTAAATTTAGCAAAAATTACAGTGTATAGAATGGACTACTCTGGAAACACTGCAAGTGTCAATAATATAAAAAGGAGAGTTCAGTAATTTTCTAGATCGGATAAACTCAATTATTAAAATTGAAACATCAGCCAAGATCTATTATTACACGAATACATTTTGTATTACATTGGATTTCACATCATGTGGTAATTAACAATTATACTCTTATTATACCCTTAATTTCATCTATGATACATGCTAGGTGACAGTAGGCTTGGGCAGGACATCCACTCTCAAATCTTTACCTCTTATTTAAAACAAAAAAAATAACACGACTGTTTAATGATCACTCACCTGACTTTGGTTTAACACAGGTGTAATTGAATCTGACACATACACTATTCTTCCTGTATCACATTGAACCACAAACAAAAACCCATCTGCAGCCTTTAGTAATTAGAAATAACAATTTTTTCTAAATTTAATTATAAAATTAGCTTCTATCTGGGCATTTATATATATGAACAATTTCTTAAAAAAATACAAATGTTATTCAGTTTACCAAAGTGAAGAATATATTTATAAAATAGATATCAATTATCTTTAGTTTTAAATGGAACTGGGTGGGTGGTTCGATGTACTTAATGCAAACAAACAAAAATCTCTGGATCTCTTTGTGCAGTCATGGGATTTTTACACAGGATTTGAGTTCAATCAAGTCAAAATGCTTTCTTAACTTTAGCTTGAGAAAGTCAATGTTGTATTTTCTAAATTTGGATGTGATAAGCTCTAAACTATATGGGGACCTTTGTAATTCACTTTGATCTTTCTTCAAAAGGATTGAAAATATTTCCGGAACCATTTTTGTTGGACCTCCAGACAATCGGGGCCCAGCCCTGAGTAGATGCACTGAGATAATTTTTTGCAGCATTCTAACACAATTTTTACTACCTCTAGAATGAGATGCTTAAGTTCCTGATCTGTTAAAAAAGAAGGCCTGTAGGATCCATCATTATTGGTGTTGCCTGTGCCTATGGGAAAAAAAGTGATCTGAATAATTTAATTCTTTTTTACTTTATGAGTACATTTTGCACAACTACCAAATTAGAAGTAGTTTTAATAACCAACTCCTGATCCGTTGATCCAGCATTGTTTTATAAAGAGACTTCTAATTTATTTGATTAATATAAGCTATATTACTACTAGAGCAATATAAAAAATTAAATTTAAAGACATGGTAATACTTTTTACAAATGCATGAGTATTTTCAGGAAACACCAGGCCTAAAATTGTGTTAGAAAATTATTTTTTAAAGTATGTGTTGCTCACCTCTCAAAGTTTTCATGTGTGAAACAGCCATTCGTAAGATAGTCAATTTATCTGGTTTTCTGGCTAATGTGCTGCAGGTAGGCACCATATCACAAAGTTCATTTATGTAAGCTGTCATTTTGTTTCTGCGCCTTCTTTCAATTTCACAATGGCTTTCCCTTAGAACAAAATATGTATAGATAGAAATCCATAACGAAAGGTAAAACAATTTATTTCAAGTGTATTCAATTTTTTCTCTCTCTTAATTTTGACGATCCTACTTAAAATGTTTTCTTATTTCTAGTTAAACTTAAATTTGACTTCCAACAAATTCAGTCTCACTTTCACTTTTCTCTGAATCTTAGTAGCAAAAGTTGAGATTTTACATCCGACTTTTCTAAACGTAGTAAATAAACAAATAAATATACTTAGCCTGCTGTGCCTTAGATTGTATAAATACCTGGCAAACCTCTCTTTATCAGCACTCTCAGGAAAAGATCCTCCCTGGCTGTCTTCATCATCAGATCTGAAAAAAAAAAAAATCAATTATACATAAACAGTTAAGTAAAGCTAAATGAAGTCCTAACTTAAAGCCTATACTTGTAACTTGAAACAAATCTGTGTACTTACTCTTGACCATTTTTTCTTTTTCTTTGTTTCCCATCTGACAAAAAAAGAAAAAAGTAAAATGTAAAAAATTCTCTCTTAAAGTCTTATTATTCTTATTTTTCTATTTCCAATAAAAATTTTGCTTGGGTAGATTTGGTCCGTCTGACATGAAACATGAAATGTTAATTTAAATATGAATTTGCTGAAATCGTGTGAGAAATAGGGCAATGATAATGGTATTAATTAAAGTAGATAACAACACTCATGTGTAGGTATCAATTTATACTACTGCCAAGCCAAAACTTGTATGCTTCATGAGCTCATCAACAAGAACCAATAGTTAGAAAAGGCTCAACCAAAGATAAAAGTATTCCATAAATGACAGTTTTTAAATGGATTAAAAAAAAAACACAAAATCATTGCCATCACAATTGAAGTATCGAACAAAAACTAGCTTTTGAAATGTGTGACTGTAATTGTTGAATTAAAAAAAAAAAAAAATTTACTTCAGGATAACTAAACTAATAATTATAATTACTATTATTATTAAGTCAGAAGTTTGTTTTGTATAAAATGCATAAACCACCACTAACAGATGTAATTTAATATAATAAATGTTTTTCTTACAAATAGGAAAACTAATTGATGTACACACTACTATCAACATTTAGTTATCTTCAAACTTAATTAGCATTAAGAATAGGTGAATCCTAATACACTTCCTTAAACCTCAATAACTAATACACTTCCTTAAATCTAAACATAAGATTACAAATAAGCAAAGCAATAAAACTGTGTCTAAATTTAAGACCAAGCTTTTAAAACCATTCCAAGGCCTAAAGCCTTACACTTGAATAACAAAAGTTCTATTACTATTTAATGCACTTAATTAATGGAGCCCTATAACTGGTAGGACAACAAGTCAATTTGTACAATGTTTTATTTGGAGAAAGTCTGAACGTCAAACCCACCCACCCCAACTCATCTTAGTGTTTGGTGACTATGGAACATTTACTTTTTTGCTACTACAAGTTGTAATAATTAAGTTGTAATGTAATCTAAAATATTAGTTATATTTAAATTTATTTTAGTATAATTAATTTAGATCTACTACTAAGTATTATCAAAATTAAGATTCTAGATCTACAACATATACTAGTCTACTTCTAATTCTAGATTTAGATAATTAATACCTAGTGTCCTAATAGCTAGCTAGGTACAAAAAACAACTCTGTAAATATCTTACACCCCACAGCATTTTTAAAATGTGCATTTATTTAGATGGTTGTGAAGAAACAACTTTATTCCTACTGTGCATCCTTCATTTCTTTATAGTTTTGGCCCATTTAGTTTCATTTACATCTGAAGACAATATTTTACATAGAAAGAAAGAGCCATGGTATTATAACGTCACACATGTTTACCTCATGGTAAGAATGAAGTAGGTCATGGGTTAAGAGTATTGTTTTTACAAATGATCCATCGGCTAAACAAAACCTATATATTATGTTTCTAATTAGGCAGGGAAACTATGTGTAGTTAATTGCTTATGCTGTTCCTTGCTATCTATACATGGAAATTGAGGTTGAATAGCTGACAGTAATCAAACAGTCCTAATTTCAGCTTTTGGAAGAATCAAAACACTATTTTAATTTTGAAAAAAACACATCAAAGAAGAAGAAATATTATTTATTTATTTTCTTTTACAGTTATTTTCAAAATAATGTTTAGTATTAGTAATCAGTAATGCAAAATAACGATATAAATTATGTATTTGTTTTTATGTAAATCAGATACTTGTGGTTTCCTGTAAAAGTGCTTTTTTTTTTTTAAGTAAATACAACCTATGCACAAATTGAGACCATTTTAAAATCATATATAATGACAAATTGACCCAGTTGATTAGATGTGTCAATAAATATAGGTCTTTTGTCAGTATTAAGTAAGATGTCTTTTTTTTTGTCATGATAACAATTTAAGAAACAGTTGGGAGAATTTTGACCATTGAATCACAAGAAAGTTGAAAAAAAATCATGAGCTTGATGTGGAATGTTACATGCAGTGATGAAGATGTTAATTTAAATTTAAAATGTTATCGGGGGAGGGGAGACAGTGAAGATACTGTATAAAAAATGCTGAGATCATCAATTATTGATTAACCATTAAATTGTGGTATCATCCATAAATACAGACTCATTAGACCCAATAGCAGATCTATACAATTTATCTTTTTTTTACTATTTTGCCACAAAGCTCAAATCGCTACAAAGAGTTTGAGAGTTTATTAAGATGTTTGATTCTTAAAGAAAGATTTTTTTTTTTTTTTAATTTTGAGATTTTCAGTACTTGAACACTAGATGATAGATCCGACCCACTTTGACATCAAATCTAATTTTAAATATATATATATGAGTAGTAATTTATTAATAAATGTGTGTGTCTTTGAGGGAAATTAATAATGCATGAGGAATTCATAAGATACTAAGATAATATTACTATCAGTTTTTTCCTAGGTCTAACAATGCCATCAGGGAGATATAAAAATTGAAACATAAAAAATGTCAGCGACTGGGTTTATTTTCATTGAATTCAATGTAAGTTACTCTCTTAACTTTAATATATCTAGACAACTAGACTCCATCTAGACTCTACATTGAATATTAGAATAGGTTAAATTTAAATCAAATCTAGAGGCTCTGCTCAGTATCTATTCTAGAATAGATGTAGTGACTTTGTAGTCTAGAGTCTAGATTTCTAGATCAGAACCAGATTAGTATAGAATCTAGATTTAGATCTGATAGATATCTAAATATTTCTTATGTTGTATAGAGTGAGAGTCTAGCTTTAGAATACTCTAGAAATAGTCTGGATCTATTCTAGATCTCTATATTTATCATTTATGGGGTAGTTCCGGATCTCTTCTCAGTCACGTGGGTGTGTTGTTTACATTAATGACCTCATTGATTTCAATGCAATTTAAACATGAAAATAGACTAGATCACTAAATCTAGATCTACATCTTATAGGAAGATATTGCCATTATTGCCATGTATAAGACCACATACTTTTTATAAAGTAGGTAAGAGATTTGGAACTACCTCATAACTCATTTGACAGTAAATTCTGTAAACACTTTCAGTGTTCACTTGCTTCAATAAAATTAAAATACTAAATCACCAATGTAGTAAGACATTCTTTCATTAAATTATTAAATTTAGATCTAGATCTATAATCATTAAATAATCATTACTTCAAACTTCATTGGACTTCAAAAAAAGAAAATAATGACACCCCCCCCCCCCTCCAGTCACAGTGAATCAATTCAAAACTGACATGATTTAAAGATAGGTCGAGATCAGTTTTTGTCATTCGAGTCATTGTACAGTTAATAATAATTCTGAAATTAACAAGACAATATAATAATGATATTAGATCTAATAATATGAAGAAGAAGAAATGATATTTAATCATTATTAATGAGATTGACTAATCATTATTAATGAGATGGACTATCTTTGAAATTATGATTGAAAATTTTTTTTAAAAACTTACCCGACCCCGATGGCCCAGGTGACAATGTTACGGTGGCCATAGCGTAAAATCTAGTCTTTACTCTTTGCAAACAGACTAGATCTAGATCTTAAAGATAATAAGTCTCTATATATTCTATTTATTTTAATGTAGCTTTTTAATAATAAAAGAACAAAGATATTGTTGGCATACGCCAATTGTTGTGGTTAAGGAACAAGCGGAACTAAAAGTAGGCCTATATAAATTTCCCAGCATGCAATTTCCACACATATACTGGCTATTAAAACACCAGCCTCACTGAGCGAAACAAATATTCTAATATTAGAGAAAATCAAGATTCTAGGTCATACGTCTATGATCTAGATTTCGTTTACTTTTTTCCGAAAACTTAATATGGATAAAATAGAACGGAGTTTAAATATCTCTATAACCGTTTAAGCTTGGCATCCGCCATCATGAGGAAATAGTGAAAATATGGAATAGTAACACCAGCTTCCAGCTTCGTTTATGCCAGGGGTTTCAAACACCCGACCCGCGAAACTATTTTGTGCGGCCCGCGGCCACGTCCGCGAATTTTAAAAAATTAGATAAAATTTACAATGACCACATATAAGCCGGGGAGGGATGGGGGTACATGTGTCAGGCGGGCATCGCTCAGGCGGGCGGCTAGAACAGTGTATATGTATGTTGTGCTTGGTGATTAAAGATACATATAATATTCTTGTTTCTGCTATGTCATCAGGTTTGTCAGTAGCGGAGGAGTGTCCATTGTTTACTCAACTTTACTGTAGTAGTCGTAGTAGCCCTAAAAATGTCATCGTCGTCCAAAAAGCGAAAGATTGCGGATGAAAAAAGGCTGTTCCAGGAGAAGTGGGAAAATGTATATTTTGTCACACAAGTGGGAGAGAAACTCCGCTGTATGATTTGCTTGTAGTGCATCCCTGTGCTCAAGGATTACAACCTACGTAGACATTATGAAACATTGCATCGAGAACAGTATGCTGGACTGTCCGGCAAACTGCGCGAGGAAAAAGTCCATCACTTGAAAGCATCTTTCAGCAAACAAGGAAACTTTTTTACACGTATCGACACTGCCAGCAAAGATTCTGTGAAGGCAAGCTTTGTTGTTAGCGAGATGATAGCAAAAGGCATCACGACCATTCACTGAAGGCCAGTTTGTAAAAGAGTGTATGCTACAGGCGTGTGAAATTATCTTCCCGAGAAAAAAGAAGCTCTTCGAAGGCATAAGTTTGTCTGCGAACACAGTTGCTAGCAGGATCACCGAGGCAACGACAAATGTTCAACAGCAACTGATTGCCGCTACAAAAGACTTTGTAGCATATTCCATAGCACTGGACGAGTCTACTGGTATAACAGACACCGCATACTGTGCCGTATTCATTCGTGGGGTCGACGAAAACTTGAACATTGTTGACGAGATATTGGACTTACTACCCATGAAAGGAATGACGACTGGACGCGACGTGTTTCAAGAACTGGAAGCTTGTATTGACAGATGTGTTCTACCGTGGGAAAAACTTGTTTCAGTGGCTTCGGACGGTGCATCAGCAATGTGTTCAGAGAAGGTTGGTGTTGTTGGATTAATGGTAGAGAAACAGAATCAGCTCAGTTTGGCGGAACCTTTTGCAGCCATACACTGCATTCTGCACCAAGAAGCACTCTGTAGCAAAAGTCTACAAATGAAGAACGTGATGAATGTTGTCGTGAAGACGGTGAACTTCATAAGTGCACAGGCAAAGACAGTTTGAGTCATTTCTAGCTGATTTAGAAACGGAATACGGAGAGTTGCTGTATCATACGGAAATCAGATGGTTGAGTCATGGAAAATTGCTGCAGAGATTTTTTGAACTGAGGCGGGAAATAGCATGGCAATGAAAGACAGAGACATACCTCAGCTCAGAGACCCAATGTTTTTGTCGGATCATGCTTTTCTTAATGACATAACGCAACAACTCAATGCACTCAATTCACAACTACAAGGCACAAAGCAGCTGATTACCGTGATGTTTGACCGCATCAAATCATTCAGATGCAAGCTGACTTTGTGGGGCACTCAGCTAGCAGATGGAAACCTGGCTCATTTCTCTTTTCTACAAGGCATAACGGTTGAACCACGGTGACTGAAAGACTACGTAGACATTCTCTCCAGACTACTGGAAGATTTTGAACACCGCTTTCAGCAATTCACTGCTCTCAAACCACAGTTTTTCCTTGCTGCCACTCCGTTCGCAGTTGACTTGAAAAACGTCCCAGAGGAAGTCCAGATGGAACTACTGGACCTTCTGAAGCAAAAATAAGCTGATGTTGACGTTCCAGATTTCTACCAGTTTCTTCCCAGAGAGAAGTTTCCAAACTTATTCTGCGCAGCTGCTAGAATTCTAGCGATGTTTGGAAGTACTTAGGTTTGCAAACAGTTTTTCTCCAGAATGAAGATCAACAAAACAGCATTACGATCAAGACTGACTGATGAGCATATGAGTGCAACCTTGCGTCCTTCCACTACACGCGACTTCAGGCCTAACCTGGTCTGGTCTCTGCCAAACGCTCTCAGCTGAGTGGACAGAAGCATGAGTGACGAGCCTTCTTCAGTAGGCCTAGTAATTATAGTTGGTTGTTTTTTTTTTGTTTTTTTTTTATTTTGGGAACTACAGTTTCTGCTTTTTTTTATTAGTGACGAAGACAACGTCAATTTATTTTAGTAAACTAAACTGTCTGTATTTTAGCATTTAACTGCAGTGACAGTAGTGTTCGTAAAATTTAATAAAAAAACATTCTCTTTTTCGTGGTGCGGCCTGCTGACTGGTTGTTACTTTCCACTGCGGCCCACATGCTGATATGAGTTTGAGACCCCTGGTTTATGCGGTCTCTGTGAACCGTATGCTTGGCTACTTTTATATAGACCTATGGTTGTGAAAGTTGGACACTGAAGCCAGTGATTTATAAAGGTGAAAGAAGAGTTGAAGCCTTTGAGAGTAAATACTACAGGAAATTTCTGGGTATTAGATACCAGGAAAAAAAGACAAATGAGTTTGTACTCTTACAAGTCAGCACTCACATGATGGCAATAAGGAGAAACAACTCTATCCAGCGAAGAGACGAAAGCTAGGCAGTTCAGTTCGGTCATATTGTAAGACATAGTTTATGATTCACTTTCAAAAGTAACCCTTCAAGGTATAAAAGTGGAAGAACAAGGAAGGGACGTCCAAAAAAAATAAAAAAATCTGGCTGTACACCGTAAAATAAATACTGGGACTTGCCTCACTTTTAATAATCTCCTAAGAACAGATGTTGACTGGGAAAAGTAAAGAGAACTGGTTATGAACCCCTAGGCCACTGGCGGATCCAGGGGGGGGGGGGGGGGGGGAGGGGGGGGACGGATTATAGGGGCGACCCCACACACACACCTGGCCGACCGTCCATAAGCTTTGGGGGGGGGGGGCGGTTAAATTTATTAGTAGAAATCACAGCTTGTTAACAGAATCAATAAAATATAAATAGAATTAAAACTTGTAATTGATATTTTAACCGATATTTAGATACGTCATATAATGTCGTTTCCCTGTTAGCCAATTGGGGGGGGGGGGGGGCGAATACATCGACTGCCCCTCCTACCTAAACCCTTTGAGGGAGGGGGGGGACGGTCCTACTTTTATTTAGAAATCATAGTTTGTGAACAAAATTAGTAGAATTACTATATACTTTTTATATTATATCGCTACACTTCTGGTAGCTTAGCCGATTCGATGAGGTGAGGGGGGGGGGCGATTGCTTCTACTGCCCTCCCCACTCTAGCCCTGAGTGGGGGGTGGTCCTATTTTTATAGAGAAATCATAGTTTTTGAACAAAATTAACTTGAATATCTATATAATATAAGGTACATATTGATGTTTTAACCCATTTGTATATTAGGTCGCACACAGACTCTGATCTCAAATTTTATCATTAGTAAATTTAAATGAAAAGGGTTGTACCAGGTGGGAAATACAATACATTGCAATACATGCAATCGCCGTCCGCTCATCAGACAAACCAATATTTTTTTAAAGAGCTATAGAGCTATAAATTAAATTCTTATATCTTGTCGCCCCCACCCCTTATTCTTTAGTGTCAAATGCAATTTTTAGCACAAAATTATAAAAAGCAGCGATGATTAACGTTTTCACTCTACCTCCCTCTCCTCTTTCCAGACGAAAACATGACGTTTTTAAATAGTCAAATATGGAGTTTATGTAATTGCACACGAATTTATCTAAGTTTTTTTAAGAAAGACTTTGTTTTGGAAAATGTAGAATTCATACGAAATTGTTCATTATAAGAGTAACAATTGAGATGAGTTCTGACCCCAAATATTATTTTCCTTGTCACCTTTACCCAACCTTTACTCATACTGATATTTTTCTATTGTATTTTGAGACAATAACTTATAATATATGCTTAAATCCTAAAAGTGCACACAATTTAGAGTTTAATTGGCCCACTTAATTTTTCCTCCCACTTCTGAAATTTTTTGTTCAGAGCTTTGAATTATAAATCTGTAACAAAACAAAGTTACAGACATGCCTATTGAACAAAATGTATCACTTACAAATTAGCTTTTTTTTTTTTAAATATTATTTTTCGAATAATTTTTTTTCCGGCGGGGATCCCCAAAGTCTTAATCTAAATATGTGGGGTATCAGGAAAATGTGTTTCTGCAGTGAAGAATGCAAGAAAACGCTTTTGGCGTCGGGGCTCCGTCCCGGACTCACTGGGGGAGCTTATGGTGCGTCGCCAGACCACCTAGCTGTCAAGAGAAAGGCATCAACATCCTCAACATGGCTGTTTTTGTTTTTTTTTCGAATTTTTTTTTTTTTGGCGGCGATCTCAAAGCCTTAATCTAAATATCTTTTCAAGGAACGAATTGGTTGTATTTGCAATGTAGTAAGGGCCTGTAAATTCATATTATAATATTTTTCAAGTAAAACATTTTCAAAAGGTCCTTTTTGAACAGTTTGAATAATGAGCTGTAGATGTCAGGAGAATGCGTTTCTGCTGTAAAGAAGACTTATTACCTCAAGATGCTCATATAGCTTTCTTTGTTATTTTATTACTTGTATCTTGAATGGTGATTTTAACAGCTAGTCTTGTCTAACAATAAGATCGAACCAGTTCTTTAAAAGAAAAAAGGATAACCTTTAAAGGACATTATACAACAAATATGACGCATTTTTTATTTGAACAGCGAATAAAAAATTGCTAAATTACGCCTAGAGATAAGAGGATAGATGGGAATATTTACCCAAAAGAAACAAGAAAAATGAGTCGGTGGTATAATAGGTCTTTAGCAACCTACAATGTTGTTCATTTTTGAAGTAGATAAATGAAGCCATTTTCTGGCGCGTAAAAAATAAAGGATGAACATAAAATGTCCCATTAATTAATGTAAGTATTAGATCCACGGGCTTCTAATCAAATAGTTTCAGGACAATTTCATTTCGCTTCTGTAACCTTTCGATCATATGGTCCGCAATACAAATGTCAGAAATTAAAATGGCCCGCAGGTCAAATTAGGTCGGGCATCACTTATATATATATATATATATATATATATATATATATATATATATATATATATATATATGTGTGTGTGTGTGTGTGTGTGTGTGTGTGTGTATGCTGTGTGTGCGTTTATGCGTGACCTCCGTGACCAATGTCGAAGGCGCCGGTTTATGCATAGGATAGGGTCTACTGGGGGTTAGGGTAGAATTTTGAAAAAAATTGCCCCCCCCCCCCCCCACTTCAAAGTTTTGGATCTGCTAGTGCCTCACATGATGGAGCCTCCAGTTGTCTGCGATGCCTAGTCTCACGCGAATAATCCTTTTTCTTAGCCTTTCAGGGACATCTTTATATTAAAAAAAACAACAACCTTGGTTGACAGTTTGTCCTTAATTTTAAAAAATCAGAAATGAGTTGATACACTGCCAGTTAGTCATAATTTTTTACCCTCATGAGACATTCCATATTGGTTGCCCCCCCCCCCCCCTTCCCTATTCACGTACCTGACCTCAGCCCCATTGACTTTTTTCTATATATATTTTTTGTATAGATCTATTTATATTATTAAGATTATTATTTTTAATAAATCAAACAAATCCCTTTTGCTTTAAAAAAGAAAACAAACAACAACATTGAAGTAGATTGTGTGACCATCTCAAATGGACGAAATGAATCTCCAACATATGTACAATATGAATATCCTGTCGTTTTAACATGTTATGGGTTTACCCTATGATAAAATTAGATCTAGAGCTATTAGTCTATTTATAGCAAATGATATGGGTCTAATACGAGTTCGAAACCAAAAAGAAACTTAGCTTTAGTAGACTTCCACGTAGAGAGGATAAACCGGAAATTTACACTTTGTACTAAACATAGTAACTCCGTAACCCCTCCCTATTTAGTAGACTATGGATCTAAGACCAACAAGCAATATAAAAAACTAGCGTTTATTAGTGTATTGGATCTATAACTAATAGTGTGGAAATATTTCAGTTAATGCATTAAAAAAAAAACGAAAATACATTTTCTTGTTTATCTCTTAATTCGTTACTTAATTCTAAGTCCTAAGCTCTAAAAAAAGGATCTCGTCTTAGTCCGTCTTATTACTCCCACTCTGCCACTTGACTCTTTTTTTCAGGGACATCCCCGTTCAATAAATTGACGAGAGTTATGATGACGTGTTCGAAATTGTGTTGGAAGATAAATTAAAATATTCGTAAAACATCAATACTCTAATATTTTCGAATTAAGAAGCTTTTATCATTTATGAACTAGTAATAAAAAAATTATAATTAGTATTTAAACACCATCAATCAACATCATCATGGACTACGGTAGTCCATCGTCCGACGTTCTGGATTTGTTATTCGATGACAACAGTGGTCTTCTAAAAGATTTGACGCCAGTTGGCTATGGAATAGGAAAACAGAACTTTATGGATAGTAACATAGAACCAAGCTTTACAGACCATGATTTTGTGAGTTTAGAATATAATAAATTAGATTAGTTTATACATTATCTATGATTAGTTTGATATATCATGATGACTGTGGGCTTTATTTAGATTATATTATATAAATAATACTATCTTTCTTATCAATATAAATATGAAAAAATAATAAACTTTAGATAGATTTCAGTAGACAAGGATACTGGTTTATCTAATCTTTCATTATTTATTAAATTAAGATCTAGAAATATTTAAAGTGTTTTCTTGAGAAAAAAAAAAAGAAGAAAATACTGTTAGATCTAGATTCTACATCAACATACTCTTGACTAAAAACAAAGTTCAATTTAAAAAGTTTATCAGATCTAGACTCTATAGTCAAGATAATAACTTGTATCCAATGAGATGAGTTCCTAGTCATTCCTAGTGATGGATTTTCATAGCAAGCCTTATCAAAAGATCCAATAGTTAATTATTTTTTTAAATATTGAAATAAACTTTTTATTTTACTTTTAAAAAAGTATATGTCTAAGTAGTTCAATTATATTGTGTATATATAATGTGTATGTATTATTACGGTGCTTTTTTTGTAAACAAAATAGGTGCAGCACTCAGTGATGGATCCCCTAACTTTTAACTATTAATAAATTAATAATATATACGTTAAAAAGCAAGAAAAGTAATATTTTTTCCCCACATTGAAAAAGGTGCTGGTACACCGTACCGGTGCATACTATCACAAAAAAAAGCACTGTATATTTATATATGTATGTATGTATATGCATATACATGTGTATGTATATATACAGTTAATCAGTTGAATTTTGTCTTTCTTTTTAATAGTGTGATCTGGACCTGTTAAGTGACAACTTATTTGAAAGCCTAATTAATTCTGCTGAGCCTGATTCATTTCTTGAAGGAGAGCCCCCAGCCAAAAGACAGATTTTTCATTCTGATCATGATTACATAGCCCACAAATCTCCCAGTGAGCATAGTGACAGTGGCATATCAGTTATTTCTGAAGAGTCAGTCTCAATCTCACATTTTAACCACAATTTAGAAAGCAACATGACAGATGATCAGTTGGAGATGTTCTCAACAGGTTCTCCTGATAACATCAAAGGTCTGAGTCCCTCAACATACTTAGAATCAAACACATATGATATGCGTATGGCAGATGATATGAGCCCACTAAAGGAAGGATACTTGCATGACTCTCATAGTGTCAACACAACCACATCTGATTTAGAAGATTACAATTTGTCTTATGGATATGATGATGACATATCTATTGACTTTGGTATGATATTCCTATTTAAATTTCATAATTAATTGCAACTTTTAAAAAATAGCAATTTCTATATATGTCAAAAATATAAATGTGCACACAGCACCAAAGTTGGCACCTGTGTGTTTACAAACTATTTTTAAAAAAATTCAATTTGTACTTGACATTTCGAGTAGTTGTTTTTTTGGGTTGACCACATAACACCATTAACTTTTAGCCATTCTACCTTAGTTGATATTGTTTTCATGCTTAGAAAATTAAGTTGAATTTATTTGAATATTTGTTTACTTTCACATTTTCAAAATGAAACTTAGTGAAATGGACTGTTAAAGTGTAGTTTATAAGATTCTATACCTACATGCCACTATTCCCTACTTTAATAGGTGGTTGAGTTAAAGCCTTTTTATATCTTTTTTTAAAATGAAAAACTGTAATAATATCTTAATTGACATAAAAAATTCTTATAAAATACCATGGATAAAGCTCAATATGGGTTAGAGTGACAGACTATCTATGAGACCCTTTGTCAAATGAGAAGGATTTCTTTCAGTGGAAAGACTCTTTGACCCCCCGTTCTGTTTGAAGGTTCCTTTATTAATGAGACAATCACTGACTTGGGTCACACCATATTGTGCACTGTTAATTTTCTGACACTTTTGCTCTTGAATGAAGAAATCAAAGGCTTCACACCTCTGGGAATTCCTTCATATTTCTATTATGTGAAGGGTGCTGGAATCCCTTAGTATGAAATACCAGAAATTTGTCATCTATATTATAAATCTTTCACCTTCTTTTCTCTTAATGTAAGATGTATCGGTGTTCATCTAATTTCCTGTTAAAACATTTTCATTTAATGGTATCTTACAGTGTATTCAAGAAATTTGTATCCAGAAGAAAGCATTTAAAATATAATTTCTCCTAAATATATTTTTGTCACAACAGGTATCAATGACCTAAGTCCATCTTCAGATAGTCAAAGTAAAGGAACACAATCAGTTTACATTGTGAATGGCTCTAATAAACGAGTTATACCAATCCAGAAGACCAGTAAGAAAGAAGGTTCATTGCCATTCACTGTCAAAGATATTGACCCACATGTTTCTAGCACTACAACAAATGTAAGCATTTGCTAGTTGTAAAAAAATGTTTGTAAAATGTTTTACATGTTTCGGATGTTCCTTCAGAGTTGAAGATAGTTTACTTCCTAGTCCAAACCTCCCGCAGGATGACGGGGGATGGGAGCGGGCAGGATTTGAACCCTCGACCATCGATAAATCCGAACGACAGTCCAGCGCGCAAACCGCACGACCAGGCAGCCATCCGCAAAGTTACTTTTCTTTAGCAATCTTTTTTATAAATGAAGTAAAACCCATAAATAGATATTTTTTAGTGTATATAGGAAGTATAGGTAAGCTTTGTATAAAAAGAAAATTTTGAGAATAATTTCTAAGCTCTTTTTATTGTTGCAATTTAAGCAATTATTATGACTTAGTTGGCAATAGTGATTTTTAAGACAGTACTTAGACTAAAGTGCTTTAGACATTGTTAGTTTCTTTTATTTATTTCACATTGTCCCTCTATCTTCTTTTAAATTTCTTCTGGTTTTCTTTATGTTCCATTATGTCTTCAACACCTTTCTCTATAGTCTTTTCTTTTGTTTTTCTTTCTTACTGTATTTTATTGCTTGAAGAGTTATCTTCTGAATATCAATAGGATTGTAAGAATAAAAAATGTCAACAAGTAGCAGTATTAATTTATGGAAACTATGAGCATTTCTCTTTGTAAACATAACCTTGATTTTTTCAAAAGTTTTAAAGAATTATGTTGGTAAAAAAACTTATGTTACTATTCTTAGTTTCCTGAATTGAGACTAACGGATGAGGAAAAAGAATTACTGGCCAGGGAAGGAGTTAGTTTACCTACAAATCTTCCTTTAACACGAGATGAAGAGAGAGTCCTCAAAGCTGTTAGGAGGAAAATCAGAAACAAAGTAATTCAAATAATTTTAAAATTATTTCTGTTAAACCATTTTCAACATTTTTAAAAAAATTACCAGCATTACATTGATTAATTAAATTTAATACAAAATTTCCAAATTCTGATAAACAATGAAGTAGTCATATTTAGCTAACCAGTTCGAAAACTTATTTTAATGTCTTGCAGATTTCAGCCAAAGAAAGTCGTAAAAGAAAACAAGGTTATGTCGACGGCCTTGAACAAAGAGTTAAATTATGCACTGCAGAGAATCGAGAACTTTTGAAAAAAGTAGATAATTTGGAGAAACAGAATGTGTAAGTTCAGATAGATATATAGATGATTCTTTCAAAGCCAGTAATATCATAATTATGTATATCAGAAACCCTGTTATTTCAAGATAAAACTTACTTGTCCTTACTGACAGAGTGGGTTTTCATACAGTTATACTCAGTGTAACTAGTTTTAACTATAAATAGAAGCTAATAATTTGAACAATTAACAATGATTCACCATAAATGCATTTTTGCTTAGTTAAGGGCTATAATTTTGTATTTTCCCTACTCTGCTTATCAATTCTTGCATATGAAATGTATTCTACAGATCTCTAATAGCACAGCTCAAACGTTTGCAGACTCTAGTGGGCAAATCAAAAATGTCCCCACAAGCTTCAACATGTATTATGGTATGTGTATATACTTATATTTTATTGATAAAAAACAAATATTGGGATTGATATAAACCTTTGGTGAAAAAATAATGATGACATAATCCTTAATCTTGTAAATAATTGTAAAGATGGTTTTAACTGATAATTTAAAAAAAATTTCAATAATATTTATGTATATGAGATAATCTAGATAATATGATTTAATTTCTATGTGTATTATGTTTTTTTTTCCCAGGTGTTACTATTGTCATTTGCCTTATTTGTTGTGCCCACACTTAATCCATTTGGAAATAATGAGGATGGATTATCTCCTGCATCTGCCTCTAAATCATCTGTTAGAGGTAAGCATAGGCAAACACGACAGATGTCTAGCTATCAAAGTTTTTTACTAATTTAAAATGTTCACTTACTTATGTATGTTGTAATATATATATATATTATTTTTTTCAAAATTTATTAAGAATCATATCAATTTTCTCAGAAGCTTGACAATACCTTATTTAAAAATTGTATAATTTTTTGATTATAGTATATTTCAGCAATTTAGAAAAAAATGAAACAACTTTAATGATACTTTTAAGTCAATAATTACATTGTCATTTTATGGGCTATTGTCACATTTTTCTCAACTAATAACCCAACTTGTTACTACATTTGCATGTCAACTTTCCTGCAGGTAAAGCTCGAAGTTTGCTTGAGCATGAAATGCCTGGAATATCAGAAAGTGATGAAGATCCTTATGGAGTAAGCCATCGCCCAAATGTACTATTAGAAAAAGTAGGACAGGTCCAGATGTCAACACCAAAACAAGAAGACCATGTTCAGGAATCCATCAAGTCAGAGAACTTAGAAATCACTGCAAATGTAAAGTCTGAATTAGCACTTGAAGTAAAGCTGGCTGATCCTTTACTAGTATCTGTGGATTCAGACAGTGGTAATATTTTACTTAAAAAAGAAACTAACTCCACAGAAAATCAAAAAGATACAGATGTAAAATTTTAAATGTGAGTCATCACCATTGATATAAAAATTTTATTTACATGTCCTGCTTCTGCTTCACTTTCAGCTGTTTTCTATCGTCTCTAATATGAAGATTTGATCCTTTATTTATCTCTCATCGTTGTAATTAATTATTTTGCCTTTAAGTTCTGTCATCATTAATAATATTGAAAATATCTCTTTTTATCAGAAAATTAAAGATTACTCTATGAGCAATGACGTTTTCTTTTCAAAACAGCAGGAAAACTGATGTTCATGAGTAAACAATTAAACTCAAAAGTTTATGATTTAAATGCATTATAAGTGGTGTAATATGTTGTCATACCATATTTGTAGATTTTCAGCATGTATAATACATTAGTTCTTTAAAAAGTAAAATACAGAATTAATTTTTATCAGTAAATTTATTATTTGATTTTGTTATCAGTACAAAGAAGACCTTTTATATTATAATAAAATTTAACTATTTAATTGTTTGTGCAAATTTTCCTAAACATTTAGATTTTGTAACATGAAGCAGAACCAAAGTTATTGTATGCTCACAAATAGCAATATACACGATACTGAATTGTGATAGGAAAATAATTGTTTTGTGATGTTAATGTTTCTGTGAAGTTAGACAATGATTTCTGTGTTATTTAAGTTTTTTATTATTTTTTATGATCACTATCCCTTGAGTTGTAAATAGCTATATTCAGTGCCATAAATTGTACATTTTGTTAAAAGAAATGTTTTTAAAGACTATTAAGTACTTTACATTTTAAATGCATATTTGGAGAATTTGATGTTACTGATATTAATTTTGTAGCAGCGTTTTATATTTAGAAGGAAATCCTTTTTTTTTTTAATTTGCATAAAATTCTCATCATACACATTTCTGTGAACAAATGAAATGTGTTTGTAGCAATAGAATGACACATGAAGCAAATTTGTAAATATTTTGTACAGTGTAAATAGTCAGTATGTTGATGTTAATTGTCCATGTACATAATATATCTTTGACACTCGATGCTGTAATTGTCTCTCTGTGCAAAAGACAAATTATTTTTTCTTATTGTTTCAGAATATAATTCTAAAGTTTCAAGCTTCTATTTTCTATGTATATAAAAAAGACTTGAAACAATTTGTTATTTTTTATTTAAACTTTTTTTTAATACTGCAATAAAATTAGTTTTATCAAAAGATTGCTATACAAAATAATTTATACCATAAAGGTTTAAATACATTTTAATTTCTATAGTAAAACAAAAAAAAAATGCAAAACTCAAAGTTGAAATGGTTTATAAATGGACCGTAAATTTTATTTTAGTTACACTGAGAAGTTTGGGATATATTTGTAATGTCGATCCAATCACTAAACATAGTGGAGTACATTTAAGTAAAGAAATCTTTCTTTTAAAAAATAAAACTAACACAGCCACAATATTATGATGCTATTCCAAAATTTAAGAAAAACAATTTAATCTGATTTAAATACAGTTAAAAGTTTCCACTTGCGCTGCCGGAAACACATAATGTGCATCTCATGGAGGGATCATGTCTCCAATCAGGATATTTTGGAACATGCCATTTATCACAGCATCTATGCTCCCCCGAGACAGTGAAGACTACGCTTGCTCAGACATGTCACCTGCATGCCAGATAGTAGAATCCTGAAAGATATCTTATATGCTAAGCTTGTGGAGTGAGTCAGACCCAAGGGCCGCCCAAGACTAACCTATAGATATGTCTGCAAGCGAGACATGAGAACCACGGATATCAATGAAAGTATGTGGGAGGAAATTGCCAAAGACATGCATAGATGCAGACTGCATGCTGGTACAAACCTCGCTAAGAGAAAAAGAAACAAAGCTGCCTTATTTAAGAGAAAGGAAAAGAAAACTCCCCTAGCCCAAAAACCAATGCATACACTCGCACAAAGCTGTGGTAAATTCAGCCGCTTAGCCACATCAGATTCTGCCCCATCTCAAGACGAAACCAAAACCAGTGACTCATCTGGGCACATCCATTGTCTTCCAAGACAACATAAAGATTGTTTTTTTAGGCACAAAGAATGTGTAAAGTAGTTACTTATTTTACAAATGAATCATTCTTCATCTTTGATAGTTATGCACTTTTTGGTGTACATACATTTTTTTCTCCCACAAAAAGTAAAAGTGATTGGACTTTGTTACATTAATAATACTGTCTTTTTGTAAAGTCAATATTTTGTTGGTGACAGTAAAGTTTATTTTCATACCACATTTTGCTTTCAATTACTTTCTCTCATTCTCCATTTTGTCTCTAAAATGCCATTTCGATTTCAATTATTTTGTAATTAATTCTGCTGAATCAAGGCACTAGCAAAAGATAAACAGAATATTTGTAATAGAGATTTCTGAAAATAGAAAGAAACTGATTTATTTAACAATGATGTAGTGAAACCTCTATCAGTTATTTTAGAAAAGAAATGAGAACAAAATTGCAGTTATAATGCTGGCCATAGTTACAAGGTATGTATTCAATGTAAGTTCTGGTAAACAGCTTAGACTTGGCTCAACTTAGAAAAAAATTTGAGATCAGAATATAAACAATGAAGTTAGAGCAAACTTTGGTTCAAGAACAAGGTCAAATACAGAAAAATATGTATAAAAGTGTAACTTTAATGTTGAGAAAAAAACAAGTAATAGAAAAAAAAAATACTTCATTCTCTCATGCTTATCTAAGGGGAAATAACTGCTAATTACTGTTATTTATCTGAAAATGACAGGGTTTAGCTCCATTTCTGTTATCTAACACAAAATTAATGTATTAGTACTAAATGATTAAATAACTGGTTTAATTTTTGGATTGATTTGTGTATTGTTATCGACTATGAATAATTATGCACAATTTCAACTTGATCAAAGAATGGGAGAAAAAATGTAATAAGGGAACTAAATCCATATATATATATATATATATCCACATCTCTCATTAAGTAGCATTTGTTCCCCTTATTTTGAAATCAGACAAAATAATTTATCACCAATATGGATTTCTGCCTGGTCGTTTGGTATGCTTGCTGGACTATCATTCGATTTCACACCCTGCCCGCTGCCATCCCCAGTCATCCTGCAGGAGGTTTGGACTAGGAAGTAAATTATCTTTAATTCTGAAGGAACATTCAAAACATGTAAAACATTTTAGAATTTATTACCTAATGTTTAATTTTTTGGATTTATGCAAACTATTTGAATCATAATTCTATTAATTAACACAAATTACAACATTAAAAAAAGAAATTTATTCAGCTGACGTAAAGCCTTACTGGTACATAGAATGAATTAATTCAGCTCCCAAGACCAGAAGAATTCACACAAAGCCTGAAAGGTTCAAGGTAATGATTGTAGATACAGATATATAATGGATTTAAATCCTGATCTGATTCCTCAACATAATACTTGTATACAATACATGTATATACTGGTATGTATTCTACACTGAAATACAGCCACATTGTGAAATAAATAAAGGCTAATTATCATTATCTGCCATGAAGTGCTGATAACCAATCATTCTTTATAGAACAAAAGTATTTCTTCTTTTTTATTTGTTCATTTATGGACAAGGTTCCTTTTTTTTTCTAGAATATAATTTTGAATGGAAACATTACCAGCACAAGCAGAAAAAGTCACACAATCTTACTCAATAAATACTAAGGCTAATGCATTTTGTTTCCTTCTACTTTAATGGAAGCCCCAGCACAGATAATCTATATTGGTATTAGAACTACTTGAGCAACTTGTGTATAAGTGTGATGATAAAGTCAAAACAGTTTGCTGATGATGATGCTGTAGAAATAAGAGAGCATCCCCAAGAATGTATACAAATTGTACTAACAACAGAAGAAAACATGTCTACATAGGAGACATAAAAAAAACCTTTTCTCTTTTTTTTTTCATTATGCATTGAAGAGAGAAAGACCAAAGTGTAAAAAAAAAAGAGTCAGTTTGTTGAATGGAATGAGAAATCAAGAGTTGGACTGATCTAATAGGCAAAAGGTACAAAAGAACTGCAAGACAATTTAACACAAGGAACTCAAATCATGATGAAATTTTGAGCCAATTTTTTTTTTTTTAATGTGAGAACATGGGCTAAATGTCAACAAATTTTCCCATTCATATCAAGGCTGTAACAAAGTGAAAATATACACACACAAAAAAAGCTAGTTAACAAAAAAAAAATTTGTAAAAATTATTTATAAAAAAAAAAGGCAGCATGGTTCAAAGACTGAAATATAGAAAATAAAAAGTTGCATTTTTATCTATAGTATAGATACAAACACTTATTCAACATTTACAATAAAATGATAATTGTACAATTCTATTTGAATAAAAAAAAAGATTCCAAAAAGATGAAAAATGTTTCCACATGAAAATTATTTGTACAAGAATAGAAACTATTTAAAATAACTAATCCATTCTTGAAACCGTACTGTAGAAATAACATTGTACAAATTGCAATGAAATATAATATGCTATAAAAGAAAATATAAAACTTGCACATTGGCACACAATTTTAAATAGCTCCAAAGAATGATCAATAAATCAGACATAATATTCCTAATTAACAAAACAGAGCAATATAGGAGTATATTTACACTTCACGACATATAGGTAAAAAAATGCATAAACTAATGCTTTTAGGAAGGAATATTTATTGCCAAACAAGTTGCCTGAGTGCATATTGAATTGATTAGGACAAAGGAATAAATATATTTGAAGTATCAAAGTTTAGTTATATAGATTATTTTGAACAGTCTTATCAAAAGACAAAGATAAATCAGAAAAACACAAAGTGAGTTATGTTATTATTATAGTTTATGCATTTAAAAACTAGGGTGCCATGTGTAATTTATATGTGCAAGAGTGGATCTTGTGATCAATTTAATGGTGAAGCCTTACTTTAAAAATAATGAGTCTTTATAGAGAATTTAATATGCACCTGCACTGCTAATTATCTAAGTATCTATAAACACAGTGCTTCTCTTGCTGGGTATTTTAAACAAGATCATAGATTTTATACATTACTATAATATATGTAATTTATAAACTATAATAATATAATTTATTTTTGTTAAAACATTATTTATATCTGCATTAGTTAAATATAACTTTTCAGAAATTTTATTGGTAGTATTAACTTGTAACTCAAAGAAGAAAGAGCTAGCTTATCTTGGACTTCATCTAAAATATTACATTTCAGTAATTTCAATCATAACAAGTTTTCTAGTATCATCAAATATAAACACAATTTACAATAATATTTACAATGCTATTAATAATAGAGTGCCTTTGTTAACTTTGTTCCCATTTATAGTAGCAGGAATTTAATTTGAGCACTGAATTATGATCATCATGTTCCTTTGTAGGAGACTTCATTAAAGACTTCTATCGTGATTCTAAAATGTACAGGGCTACTTTGTTAAACAGTGTGGAGGTATAAAATAACACATCAAAAGGATCATGACAGAATAGAATACACAGTGTAGAGGAATACACAGATAAATAGTTCACAGCTTATAGACTAGAAGGTTGTACAAACTTTTACAAGAAAGAAAAACATCAAACACCTAAATTGCATTGTTGCTTTATACAACTTGAGACCGGGCTTTTGATTGTTGACCAGATAGAGATGATTGTGAGAGAGATTTACCTTTGCTGCTTGCTAGTTTTTCCTGAGACTGACTTCTGTCTTTGCTGGCAAGTTTTTTATTTAGAATAATTTCTTTGGCTCCACCAGTCAACCGTCTGCCCCCAAGTTCTTCAATTCTTTCATTAGCTTCATCAAGATTGTGTAGTTTTTCACGTGAAGGAGTTTTAGCATTTCTTTTCAAGTTTTCCTGTGATCCTTTCAACAAAACTGCCTGAGACAGGTTTTCTTCTGAACCTTTTAATAATGCCATTCTTGATAAGTTTTCTTCTGAACTTTTTAACAATGCCATTCTGGACAGGTTTTCTTTTGATCCCTTTATCCCAGAAATATTTTCTTGAGATTTCTTGACATTTTTCATTGCAATATTTTCTTTTGAACCCTTTGAAAGAGCTTGACTGCTGCCACCAAAATCCTTCAGAGCACCATGAGATGCTGACCTATCAGACTGCTCGGACATTGATCTCACTCTTTGTTTTCTTTGAGAATAATCCTCTTTAACAGCTACTTCAACATCTCTTTTTCCATCCACCTCATCTGTTTCATCCACAGGAAAGGAAAGGTTTCTTCCAAAACAAAACTAAAAAAAAAAAATAATAATAATGTATAAATCACAAGTAAAATAAAAACACAAAAATGTTTTCATCATTTTCAGAGTTTAGACTGTATAATAGCATTCTTTTTTAAGCCAACTTAATGGAAAAATAGCATCATTATAATGTTTTTTTAAATAAAAACTATTTTAATGTACTAACAGCTCAGTAGTGCCCAAAAATTCTTTGGCTTGGAAGATCATATGTATCATTGGAAGCGTCAACGCAAAAAATTTGCCCAATGAGCCTCTGCAGCTTTATTTTGCTGCTGTGAGAAGGAGTTTAAAATGGCTACAATCCATAGCTATAGCTAAATAAAAAAAATTTTCCCCAAAAAGTACCTAAATTATTCCTGTTTTTATGAAGAAATCTTCCTGTGTATCAAAAAACTATCACATTTCAGCTTAAGTGACCTCACAAATATGTAAATATATTCTAAGCTTATTGACTCCAGGATGGATGTGCGAGAAATGCCACTACTATCACTAACTTTACATTGGTAGGAAAAACCTTATAAAATAATAAATTAAATAATTATTTTTGTATAAATTATATCATAAGGCTAAAATTGCTAATTGCAATAATTTAAAGTTTACTTATTTCAAATTAGTGACATTGATTTTGACTACTAGGAAGCCATTGAGACGATGGTGACTAAGAAAGCTGTGGACAGCAAAAAAGCGTTGGCTTCAGCTCTGGAAGAAAAGCATGCCAAACAAAAAAATGGCTGGCTACTCTACCACCAAAGCAAATGCCACATTAACCTGTGATCCATAAGGATGGGAATGTCTCTAGAGAATAGGGTTCCACTGTCAAATGAAAAAGTTTTCTTTGAGATGAACCATAGTTATCCTACAACTGAAGGCGGCCAACGATGATTTTCAAACAATAAGTAGCAAAAGTAAATTTGGAATTATCACATTACTGGCCATCAAATGCATCTTGCAGTATTCCATTTCTTTTTTACTTAACAAATTCAACTTAATTTAGTTAAACATCTCATATTTCTTAAAAAAAAAACAAAAAAAAACCTTAAATTTCTCTATCAAGTCTATACTGTAATGTTAATGCAATATCATTTGCTTTTGGATAGAAAAAAATTACCTTGGGTATAAAAAGACTCCATATATAGATAGTCACACAAACCCAACTGGAGGCTATTTTAACCCATACAGCTGCCCAGTTCCGACCAAAGTTGTCTAAATCTGACATAGCTGGACTAAAAAATTTTTTTAAATTTCTATTAATAGACATAAAATTGAATAGAACAGAAAAAAAACATGGATTATTAAGTTATGTAAACAACATAGTGTAAATACAATTGAATAGTGATGGGAACTAAACTAACTTTTAAAAGTTAAACTACAACTAGTTTTCAACTAAAATACAGTAGTTAAACTATTAGTTTATCATGAATTTCAAAAGATAGTTAAACTAAACTAAAGAAAGTTAATTAAACTATAACAAACTTTTTTTTTGGGGGGGGGGGGGGGGGGGGGGGGGGGGGAAGGGGGGGGGGTTGAACTAGACCTATATAGAATAATATAGATATAATCATCCAACTGTATGCCTATGGTTCGATCTTATTCTTTTAACATTCTAGTCATATTTATCTATAATAAAATCCGTATTAAGGAATATGTTTCTTACATAAACGTTAATGCACAATAAAATAAAATGTCTAAATAAATTTGTGTGCTTGTATTTTTGCCTTGAATTAAAACCTTTAGAAAATAATGGAACTCTTTTAAAAAAATTATATTAACTTATTTTATAACAGAAAATCTTACTTATACTGGTAAAGTGTAAAATCTCATTAAATAACATAGATCTAGAATTTCAATTTTAGATCTAGTATTCAAAGAAATAGAAACATTTGACCTGTATAACTATTTTATAGTGTAAAATACATGCTTGACTAACCAAGCCGATGTGCTATTTTCTTGTCTGATCACTAAAAATACAACTAACACTATTGTATAACCATTAAACGCGCAAGGGAAAAAAAAAATAGGGTGATCTTGTCATTATGGACTGCACACTCAGTACACTATATTGACCTACACGTGTATGTCTATCGGGCCAGATTGTTAAAATCAGTTGGACACACTGTCTATTTACTTTCTGGGCAGGGAGGGTGTATAACTATTTTAGTGTAAAGATATATCTACGAACATGCTTGACTAGCCACGCCAGTGTGTTATTTTCTTGTCTGACCTCTCCACATTAAGCAAACACTATTGCATAACGCTTAATGCAGGGTAGTCTTACAGTATTATCGACTCCACACGTACAGTTTTATACACTAGGCCTACATGTGGTCATGTGTATGTCTAGCTGACCAGGTTGTTAAAATCAGTTGAACACTGTCTATTTACTTTATGGTCAGAGAGGATGTGGATTAAGATTTTTTTTCTAGAGTTGGTTACCCTAATGCTTTTAGATCTATATAGGCCTAGCTGTTGATTTAGACTTAATAGATCTCAATAATAAGTCTTAAGACTATAAAAGGGTGTACTTGACGTTCCTGCAGTTAAAAAAATATTGTTTGCCACAAATGAATTTATTAAAACCACTAAATATTGACCTAACGCACTCATCAGATTCCCACTAGAAACAGAAATTTAACACCTCCACGTAGCTCACAAAAATATTCCGAACAACCCCATTCATAATACTGCTTAGAAGCTTTTGGCAAAAAATGTTTAACATTTTATAATACTGCTACTTTCAAGTGCAAATATTTACTCCCATAACTTCTACCAGGATCTTACTTTACCCTCCTCAAATGCAGACTGTCTAAATAGGTGTTAACTGCATCAATGTTTTGGGATAATCAAAGTTATTGATATCACATGACCAGAAAACAGGAGTGCGTTTCAACCCTGACCATATGTTGATAAGTTTTACAAATTTTAATTAAACTTTTTAGTTAGTAACTAAAAAAAATTAATTAAACTACGATTTTAACTAAACTTTTTTTCTAGTTAAACAATGGCCTTAACTAATTTTTTTTAGTTAAACTAAAAGTTTCCTACTTTTTAGTTAACTTTTGCCCATCACTACAATTGAATATATATTTATGCTTACATTTTTGGGGAGGTTTTCAATGTGTTTTTTTTTATTTATTAAAATTTTAATTAAAACTATGTATTTGTGTGTATAATTAGGTGCATCAATTACCTGTACCAGTTGGTCAACTGCATCATGATATTTAAAGCTGCCAGACAGAAGACAAAGTGAAAGAAGGAGTAGGAATACACCACCTGTGATGATTCATTCTGAATGACCCTCTGACCTCCAAGCTCAGATGGATTGTCTCCTGGGAAAGTTCAGTAGCACAAAATATCATTGTTTCATATTTATATGTTTGTGTTTTTTAAAACACATATACATACAGTAGCACACAATCATCACTGTAAACAAAACAAACAATATGATCTACTCACTTTTTGTAATCAGACAGCAGAAACATGATTTGCCTTCCTGTTAAATTTGTAAACAATTCTTAAGATAACATAGAAATCTATATCTTCTACTTATTAATTAAAAAAAAATCATTAAAGATTAACCAGTTTAAAGTGTAGATAATATTATACATATTCTCTTTGCATTAGTAAAGATCAAACATTTATAGCACCCCCAGTTATTATAAATAAACCACCATAGACTTCATAAAGAAACCAAGGGTTTTAACCAAAATCCCTGTAGACAAAGTAATTTTGCTGAGCTTTAGTTGAAATTACAGTTAAAAATAAGTGTACAAAATGATTATATTTGTGTGTGTATATTGTTAAGGCTTCCGCGCGGTGTTGATTCTTTGAAATATAACTAGTGTAGATCTATGTCTGACTGTAAGTAACATTGAACTCAAACTACTTCAGTAACACCGGCGAAAGGCCGAAACAATCAAAATATGTAGTCGACGCTGATGTTGTCTTACAAATATATTTAATAATCAAGAAGGGAATCGTCAGATGTCAGCTATGTCTGTAAATTCGTATCTCTATTGTACTGCTCTACACGAAACGTCTTCTTTGTAGCGTCACTTACAGCGTTCTTGTTTTTTAAAGATCTGTCACGTCACTTGTCGCTAAGTAAAACTTTCCCCATATTACCGAAATAAATAACTAAATCCTAATCATGTCATAACAATATGAAGATATTACTAACCATAAACAATTTAATAGTTTAAGGAGCAAATGCTTGTAATCCCCTCCTCCCCTTTTTTCATTGAAATGAAAATGAATAGATGAAAATAATGCTCTTGTTGTTGTTTTTTTCACCAATCTTATATCAAGTCACTTTATGGGCCCCACTTTGTAAACCATTGATTAAGTAAGTAAAGTGTCAAAATTGTATTTTACCAATAAGAGAAGATGAACAGAAAACAAACTTACTGTTGTTACTCCTAATTTATGAGCATCATCAGATGTACGCACACTGTGAAAGAACTATGTTTTAAAGAATAGCATATGAAAGAGAATTTTAAAAAAAGGGATAATTTGCTAATCATCATTTAATTTTGCTTTGCTTTTTGCATTAGTGAGATTAATAATTTAAAATTTTAACTTCTTTATTTTCATGTCTTTTTTTTTTTTTTTTAAAAAGGCTTATTTAAAGGGGAGGACTCCATCCTTAAAACTATATCTACCAATAATGTACAAGTTATTTTCCTTATTTGATATCAAACAGAATAATTATTTACCAATAATTAATAAACTAATTGAATATTTTTGTTTTTTGATATATATTTTGTTAGGTACAATAAATAATTGTTTAAAGTATACAATTTGATAGGAGAAATAGCGTTAACAATTATTTAAGGGGACTTAACCCAACAACTTTAGCCATATATGTGAATACTGAGGTATTAGTTTCACATGTTGCTATTAAAATTATGAATTACCAGTAATTGTCTAATTGGTTACTTTTTTTTTTATTGATTCATGTCTTGTCAATGAATAATTGTGCAAAGTTTCAGCTTGATCGGAGAATGGGTGTTGGAGAAATAATGTGTACACACTTTTTACCAGACAGACAGAGTGAATTGATATAAGCTTTGTAAAAAACAAACAATAATGACGTAAAACTAGTCTCCGGTGAAGGATAACAACAAATTAATTTAAAATTAGAATAGTAAAAAGAACTCTTTTTTTTATTAAATTTGACTAATTTCAAAGCTTATATCAACTCACTCTGTCTGTCTGACCTATAAAAACTATATTATTAAAATTATAATATTTAACTCTTTCAGTGTGTACTGTTTTGAGTGAAAAAATGTTTTCCGGGAAGAACAAAATTTACAAGAGGGTAGAGTTAATAAAACTAACCTAACTTTTTAAAATTTTATTATATATTTGATTCTATTTTAAAGGAAAATGAGTTGGCTAAAAAAATTAAAATAAGTAAAATAAATTATCCAAGAATTATTTTTTTTATTAAGTTTAACTGAGTATGGAAAAAGGAAATGTATAAAAAATTCTTTAAAAAAATCAATATATTAAAAGCTTTAACCTTATAGTTATATATTTAATCCATAAATATTGGAATGTACAAAACTTAACACTTTTTTTCACTTCAAATTTCATAAACAATGAACAAATGCTCTAAAAAATTACATTCTTCATATTATTTTGGTTCCCTCAAAATAAAGTAAAAAAAAAAAGAGGAACCATTAACACAAAGTTGTCTTTTTTATAAGAACGTGTTGCGCATTCAATTTACAACCAAAACTAAGAAGTCATCCGGAAAATAAAAAAAAAGAATAAAAAAGTTTAACATTATAATGATAGTGAAATATATACCAAGTTACTCGCTGATAGTAAAACCACACTTGCCAGCGCTAGCAAAGTTACTCCCTAAGAGTAACACTGCAATGAAAGAGTTAAGTAGCAATTTATCATGAAAAATTTGCATATGGATGTCACAAACTATGTACTAAATTCCCCATGCTAACTAACTGCATGATTAGCATTAAACAATTAGGATTACTGTACCTAAAAATTTACATCATTATTATCAATATTATGTAAAGGTTACCTTCCATAAACAGCCATGATAAACATAAAAACTAAGCCAACATAGGCTGAGATACGATCACTCTCTGGAAATGCTGGGTCAGGCCGACATTTAGTGGTGTAATTAAGGCTTGGTGCAATGTCAGTTGTAGTGGTCAGAACTGATTGACTTGTGGAAGATTGAGTGTCACCAGAAATCACAGATGAAGCCTTGACTTTCAGTGTATCTAAAAAGTTCTTAACTGCAATACATAAATGAAGCTTAATTATCCAAAATTAGTTTAAAACCATAAACATTTTTGTCAGTGTCTTTTTTGACAATGTAAGAAGGATCTAAATCAGCAATTGTTCTAAACCAAGTTGTATGTGATAGGACATTTCTGCTGCATGTACTCAACAAGTACTTGAAGAAACTTTTTTGCATTCCATATTGAATTGCAGAAATGCCCCTTTCATTGACAGATTTGTCTGCCTTTTGCTTTTAGCTCAAACTCAGTCAAAAAGATTAAATCTAATTCAGAAACTGACTTATGGGCATCATATGATTTTGTATCCAAAGCAAGCCACTGCCTAAAAGTTCTAGCACTTTCTACAATACTTCCCCTTTTGAAACCTTTCATAAACAATTTAATAAGACAAGCTAATCATTTGCCAGGAAAGGAAGCATTGGTTTATCACTTGATACTGCCTAGAAAATGTCTCTGTAGTCTTGACAACACTAACTGTTGTGTATATATGTTAAATGGTATGTGTTGTGAACTGTTTTGTACTGGTGAACCAAGCTGGCTTAGAGTCTGTGGCTGTGTGTACTGTGTTGTAGTTGTGTGCTAAGCTGGCTTAGAGTCTGTGTCTGTGTGTACTGCTTTGTACTGGTGTGCCAAGCTGGTTTAGAGTCTGTGTCTGTGTGTACTGTGTTGTACTGGTGTGTCAAGCTGGCATAGAGTCTGTGTCTGTGTGTACTGTGTTGTACTGGTGTGTCAAGCTGGCATATGGCATAAAATCAGTGTGTAATGGGATGTTATGAAAAAAAAAAAAAAAAAAACTACGCTAAATTGACTTTTAAACATTCTATAACAATGTCATTGGACTTCATCCCTGGATTTTTAAAATGTTTTTGCTGTTTACAGAAGCAATAATTTTTTTTTTATGGTAAAATGTTGATTGCATGCTGTCAAAAAGCATTCCCCAATCATCTGTGTTGACAATAATGAATAGGAAAAAAAATTTGTTTGGTAACCATTTCATTATCAGCTCTTCTAGCAGAAGTATGATAAGATAATTTTATTGGTCCGAACTAATGGAGAATCAGTTTCACTACAATCAACTACTATAACATTTACAGTATAGATGGAAATATGAACAACATTCACACACGAAACACATACACACTCACACAACCAGCACTTTATCAATTAGGCTTCTATGTACAGATGACCTTGTAACACTGATTGAAAGTGGGATGAAGGTGTTTTTAAATCTTTCTGTTTTAACGGAAACAGAGTAAGGAGGGCAAAGATATGTCCAAAAATGTCCAATGTCCCAGTAATGGTATTTAGGTTTATTTAATTTGATTGATTTATTTTAATATGTATATTGGTAAAAGTTAATTTTGTTTCAGAGTTATAGATATATCAGATAATCTTTATTTATTTATTTTTTATTTTTTTTTAAGCTAAAGAAGGACTTCATCTGCCTAAGAGAAAGTTTAAAAAAAAATAATTTTTTTTGTGTTCAATCAACAAATTGCAACTGCATGAGGTGTTAATAATAACTGATACGGCGTCAGAACTGTCCCTGTAATGACTTCTCTACTTACATGTGTGCATTGTGAATTCATAAATAAGGATGAATAAGACATCATCACAAGCGATAAAACAAAAACTTAAATTGACAGACCTGATCTTTTCTATCTTACCTTTGTATATCTCTATAGATCTTCCAGATCTATCTTTTTGTAATACTTCTAAATAGCTCTATGTTAATGAACAGCAAGCACCTGACCTATTTTTTTTTATCAATCTAGAAATTTTGAGTGAGTGATGATGTCATACTAGTTGAAATATCCACTGTAAAACAAAATGTCATTGATCATGCCCTCTGAATGTCATATTGGCTTGTGACACAATGAAATAAAACAATTATAACTGTAACATTTAGTTAAAAAAAAGAAGCCCTCACTTTCTTCCATTGGCTCACTAGTAAGTGCTGACCAGGTCAAATAAACCACATACAAGCAAATCACTGAAGCTTGAAGTAGCCCAGCATTTGGATTTCCTGTGAAAGTAATTCAATTGATGCTTGGTTTTCTGAATAACTTACTAGTTAGGATTTAGCAGTTTTATAACAAGTAGTACAGCTACCAAAAAGAAAGGATGGTATTAAGTGTGTTTTGACCAACTAAACTTTGAAGTAATGCAAGTAAACTTGAAAATCTTATTTTAAGTAAATGATTAAAATCTTTTTCATTTTTATCAAATACAAATTATACAATTCTGATAATTTTGCATAAGGTAGCTTTATAATCAAATGTTTTGAAATGTATGATAAATTTTTTGTAACTAGCAAATGTATGTACTTTTACAACTCAGCCAATCAAAAGAGATTATTTAGAGCACTTAGCTCCGAAGTTGAAAAAACAAACAAAAACACTGTTTGTTAGATACAACAACATGGTATTTAAACAATATTTTTAAACTATATGATATGCACATTTTTTTAAAAAGTAGTGTGAATCTGAAAATAATTTATTTTTAAACCAGCACTTACTGTTCTTTGTGCACGGTAATATCGTCAAGAATGTTAACAGAACACACAGGCCAATGTTAATGCCCAGAAATATATGATTAGTAGTGCAGCCGTAAGCACCATAAAACAGAAATAGGAAAACCATTCCAACAACAGCTAGAGCAAATACAAACAAAGACACCACAGTTGTACCTGAAATACAAAGAAAGCAGAATAGAAGAGAAAGTTTAAATCTCAATGTTTGATATTATTGGTTTATGTAAGCCCCCTCTGTTTGTTGAAATAAATTAAAAATCACAAAATAGAAACAATGACTTAATTAGTTTTTAATTTATTAGTTTAAGTTAATGAATTTCCATTAGTTTGGACCAATAAAATAATATTATCTTATTGAGAATGAGAATTTATCAGCTGTTGGGAATCCTATTTTCGCTAAAATTTAACAGCACTCTTCATTGACAAACTGAACAGATCAATTCACAAATATTGTTTATTTTATTAACTCTGTATTCTCTCTTAAAAAGACATTTTTTCTGGCACTATATGGAAATATTGATGTGCACTTGCATAACAGATCTTTATTGGGGTATAACAAGTATTGTTTGGAAGTTAAGCATACTGAAGGGCTGACTCATGCAATACTGTTCTGATGGTATCCCTGAGTCTTCAGGTCTTCATGTATAAGGTTGAGAGGTGCTAATTTCTATACCACAGCGCCTTAAACAATTTAACAATGTTTGGGTCTTCGAATTTTTCAATATCATATTTAATGTGTGGGTTTGTAAGCTTGCAATTCTTTTTTTAAGCTATGAGGAGTTGCAGTTCTTCCATCGAGCGCCTCCTCAAGTGGTGGATAGGGGAATGCCCAACAGATATGGTAGGTACCTGGGGGAATAAAATAGCCAGAGCAGACCAAAAACTAGATCAGCCATGTCAAACGTCTGATGTCACTGCCTGTGATATAGCAATGAGCTATTGGTCCAAATGCCAACAGGTTGTGACATCACAGGTCATTGTTCAGACCTTCTATAATGACTGGTCTCAGTTTTATAGTCCAAAAAGAGAAAGCTAATTGCATTATGAGTTGTAAACAAAGCTTATACTTCATGTCAAAATAAAATAGTTTTGTATCTCTGAATTTTAAAAGTCACAAATTCTTAAACTTTCAACATTTGACAATTAGGCTGTACTGAAAAAATTGTGCAAACTTTGATACCTAAAGAATAATCTTGGCCAATGGATTATGCCTTACAATTTAAATTTTAATTTACAAAAGTATTTTAAAATTTTTTAATGAGGAGGGGTGTTCTAATTTAAAAATTTGGGCATTGCAGAGTAAGACAAAAAATGTATTTGACGCTAATGTAGCCAAGCTGATTTCAGACATATTATTAAATAATCCACTTAGTAAATACATACAGCATGTCCCACAAGTGTTTCTCCGCCCCTGAGTTCTGCCAACCCTGAAAAAATATTTTATTTATTTGTATTTATTGTATTCTCATATTTAATTTAATTTTTTGGCTAATTATAACTTTCTTTCTTTTCAAAATTGTACACTTGTACAGATGGCTTTTTTTTTGTTGTTGTATTGTTTTTATTGATATTTTAAAAAATATTCAATTAAGTATGCATTTTTTCTTTTATTTTTATAATATATAAAACAAACCAACTATTTACAAAAAAAAATTTAACACTGTGACTTTAACCAATCGGCTTCAGAACCTGCTTTTTAAATTATTTACATTGTCACTTACAACATAATTTTCAAATTAGGCTAATTTTAAAATGATATAATCATCAATGTTGGAGTATGAATTATTCTTTCTCCACCAACCATTTTATGTTAAACAAATAGAAAAAAAAATTATTTAGGCTGTAAGCACAGTAAACTTAGTTCATTAAAAAAAAAAAGCTAAATCTCCATGAAACATAGAAAATAATTTTAGAGACAAAGAAAGACTTTCCCATGCATATTTCAATAACTTTTCTAAACTAAACTAGCGAATGCAAAACAAGATCACCCTACCTAATACATTATTTTTATATTCCCATTTAAATATATATAAATCATGTATTTACCATCTAGCATTCCAAGCATGACAGAAATCAACTAATAAAATCAGCTGCAAAATAATAAACAAAAATCCTCCAACCATACCAACATACATCCAATCTGAGGAGAACACAAGTAGAAAATAATGTAGACAAAATGTGTGTATGGATTAAAAAAAATATCAGTTAATATAAAAACAATTAAACAACGTCAATTGGATAGCTTCTAGTTATTTTTTTTTTCTGAAGACTCAATTGTATTACTTAACAAGCACTTACAAATACTGAATTCAGAGGGTATGACAAAGGCTGCAATGATGAAACCACATAAAAATATGAGCTTGAAAATCCAATATCTGAAATAAAAAAAAAAGAATTTAAAAAAAGATTTATCTAATTTGACAATATGAAATAAAAATAGAAGCACTTAAAAGACTGAGAAGTATAATAGTTGTAAAGTAAAAAAAACAAAAACATTTTACATAATGAGAAAGTACTTCAATTGTTAAAGCACTTTAAAAGCTGATTGGTATGATTTTAAAACTTGAAATTTAGTGATGAAAAAAAAATTGAAAGGCTTAATTATTTTTTTATACTTCATGATATAAAGATATCACATTGAAAGTACTTTTAATATACATGGCCTATTAGTTTCATTTTTCCCTGTTTATAGGTTAGTTTTACCTCTCCTGACCTATATTCATGTCTTGTATTGAAAATACAATGCATGGTGTATAGGGACACTATTTTTTATAACTCAACATAATCTTGTGTTATGTTGGGTACACTATTACCCACTTGGCCATAAACAACCTAAATTCATTTGAGTGATTAGGATACCAATTTAAATAAATAAAAAAAAAATAGTCCATCACTTATGAGCATCTTTTTTTTTATAAATAAATAAAGCACCAATTCAACAAATTTACCCATTTTGAATGCTGGCTCTCCAATGATTACTGGAAGGAACACAAACTGTTAACAACATTAACAAAAAGTAAAAGGTTGTCACAGCTAAGCCTATTCTGTATACTGCTGTATAGCCCACCAGCTGAACACAGCCGCTGTTTGATAATGATAGCACACAGATTTCTGAGATGTTAACAGCCTGTGAAAACAAAACAGCACACACACACAAAAAGACAATATTACCTTAATACAAATATTTACACTTTCATAGATCATGTATGTGGCTTTTAGACCTGGTTGTTATACAGAAAATTACTAAAGAGAATTCTAACAGGGCCAACATTTGAGCCTGAGGTCCTGGGTTCGAATCTCGGTGAAGACTGGGATTTAGAATTTCAGGATTTTTAGGGTGTCCCTAGTCCACCCAACTCTAATGGGTACCTGACTTTAGTTGGGGAAAGTAAAGGCGATTGGTCGTTGTGCTGGCCACATGACACCCTGCTCATTAACTGTTGGCCATAGAAACAGATGACCTTAACATCATCTGCCCCATAGATCGTAAGGTCTGAAAAGAAAACTTTTTTTACTTTTTACATTGGTTGTGGTGAAACACAAAGGTCACAGGTGGGTCTATGTTGGCATAATAAATACTGCACTCCTCCTTAATCTTCTGACTCAAAGCTGAGTCTTAATTATTATACAAAATGATAATGATTTAAATCTTTTTTTTTGTTTAATTACACAGTCAAGATATATTTATCTTACATCAGTCAACAATTCTGAAAGTTTATTCTTTACTTCTTGCTAAATGAATTTTAATTTAAATCTTTTAAAAAGTTCAGGTGTATAAAACTTGTTCCAATAGTTCTATAAATTGAAAAACAAACAAAATTATTTTAAAAGCATTAAATAATTGCATTACATTTAAGAAACTATTAAAACATTCCAATGACAAATTCTATTAAAAAATCAGATCAGTTTTGTAATGAGTTCATTTGCAAAATAATATAGATTTGCTTAAATTCTAAACACAGCCACTATTTAATAAATAACCATGTTGCATCCCCATTTGACTAGCTGACTAAGCCAAGTAGTAATAATCAAGGAATTTCCCTTTCATTTTGCTTTAGTGTGTCGATTTTGTTCACTAAGCAAAACAAAATTCATAGTTAACATTCTTATTATATATAAAGTTTTAGAACTTGCACAAACATAGTCATTTATAAGAATTATTGTAAACTCACAAAAACTAAATCTGAAACATAGAATTCACAGTCTAAACAACTTGCTATAAGTCAAAGCAATTATTTAATAAGTCTGTTATAGCGAAAAGTATCCATGTAAGTGTGGTTTTATACAGATACAAATATACTCACATGTTTTTCAATAAAATACTGTATATTGGGAATTTGCATGACACATTGTATGATGAATGTGAATGTAAAAAGTAAGGAGTACATAATTCGTGTGCCTGTTGATTCATTTATGGGAGGAAGAAAATTGCAGCACAGAGCACAGGATGCCGGTCCACAGCAACAAGCAACCTGTGAAAAAAACAACAACACACACTTTAAAACATAACAAAATATCTTGATGAGGAATGAAAAGTCTTTATTGCCATTTTTGTGTCTGTGTGTGCCTGTCACATCATTGATTATAGCTATTGTGAATGTATTAGTTGAAAAGCACGAAATAAACTCTATATTTGTGTTTCACGTGATTTACAAGAATCCACAGTTGAATTGTGGAATGTTAATCACATGGTCAAGTAGTAGTCGTCATGTTCTCATATGTATTTCTTTATAGCTAGATTTGTCAGTTTAATGTGTATCTTTTTTTATGAATAATAAAAGAAATGTCTGCTACTCGTAGACTTTTTGATCAATGTTAATATTTGTTGTGCTGAATGAAGAAGACATACAAGATAAAAAGTAGTACACCAGCTCAAGTGAAACAAGACATCTTTAATTACATTAATATACACGAGTAAATGTCACATAATGAGCAGTGACAGTGCCCAACAAGGATTTCACTCTAAGTCTTTTAAGTCTATAAACATAACAAAGTCTGTAATTAATAACCTAATATATATAATTGAAAGTAAGAAGTATGTATGTATGTAATTCATGTCCCACAAAACCGTTTGACCAATCTTAATAAAACATGACATAAATGTTCCTTAGATCATGGCGGAGACTGTAGTGAATGTATAATATCCCTCTCACAATAGGGAGCTGGGGGAGGGGCAAAAATTTTAAAAATTGCAAAATTTATCTCTATTAAAGTATGAACGAAACTTTTTTTTTTAACAAATTGGGTAAACCTGTTTTCACAGTATTTTATATTTGATATGAATATGTCCGCTTAACGGCTAAACCCATTTTCACAATTTAATTTTATTTTCATGTTGAAAGAAAAAAATGTTAAAGATACATTCACAGAGTTTTACATCCATCTTATAAATATAATGATTGATTTGATAGTGAGAAGTCTAGCTTAGTAAAGTTAATTAATACTGTCTAATAATAGTTTTTACTAGTAAATTAGTAGTACTAGTAGTAGTAGTAACTAGTACGCCTACTAGTAGATTAGTAGCTAGACTAGCCTAGACCTTCTAACCTGAGAAGCACAACATCCCATTTTTTTGTGTAAACGAAGAAGATCTAAATCTAATTTAATCGTGTGCTGAACATTTGCAATTAAATGTAAACAGAAGAATCGATAATTATCAGCTGTGTGTGTTTAACACACTACAGTCTACTGTGTATAAAAATTAAACGGTGTAATTTTAAAAAAAGATCATTATAACTTTGCTTAAGGTAACCGAAATTAATGTTCAGTTAATTTTTTTTAATTATTGTAAAAAAAAATCTTAAGATAAAACGAAATCATCTTTAAGATATAAGATAAGTTATATTATAAAGATCTATAAATTAGATATTGATGTATACTTATATTATATATAGATCTATATGTATATATTATATATATAGATTTAGATTCTACACCGTTTCATTTGATCTACTTTTTAAACTTTTCATTTTATTTATTTTTAAGCAAAACAAACATGGCGTCTCTCATCTGCAAAATAATAAAAATATCGCTTCACCAACGATTTTATAAGCTTGTTCTTACATTTTGAGTATGTTTTCGGAAGATCAAGAGCGCAAATCAGAGAGACAGAAGGATGGAGGCCATCATGGTTTTATTCGACATAGAATACGTAGGTTTAGTCTAGATCTATTTTGATTATAATCATTTCATAATCATTATCATCATAATTGATAATAATCATATCAATTATCATTATTATGATTATAATAAAAAATATGATTATAGAATTATAGATCTAATTATCATTATGAATTATGTGTCTTATTAAACTTAAAAAAGTTATTATCAGTCTTATGATTATAATTTATCAGATTATTATAAATAATTATCATTATGTCTATGTCAACATACTATGTGTCACATGATATAATAATATATGTAATGATTATATGATTATACTATAATTTATAGATCTAATTATTTGATAAATTGATTATATCATCATTTTCATGTGATTTATGATTATCTGTTTATCATTATCTTACTTATTATTCATTTTTTTTTATTCTTAGTCTTAATTTTAATCTTTGACTTACTTAGGTCTTAGTCTAAGATGACTAGATCCTTGTAGTCTAGAGATAGATCTAGATTTAATTCTAGATTACCCACATTAGTAGATATATCTTAGTAAATATTAGTATTAGTGCCTATTATATATCATTAGAATTAGACTAGGTCACTAGATAATTAATAGTGAGCAAATAGAATAGATCTAGATTCTAGATGCTATCCAGTATCTTAGATTTTTCCAAGGCTTTTGACAAAGTTCACCACAATAGTGAATAAGATACACACATTTTGCATTCTTTGAAATACACGTAACCTTATTTGTTCTATTTTTGTGTTATAGTTGTGATTTAACATAGAATCTATTCTAATATATTAGTTACATAGTAGAAGTAAATACTAATTGTAAAAAATTTTTATGCTTTATGTAGATTTATATATTATATATGTATTTTTTTCATTTTTTAATAGCATATAGACTTTTAGGGCGAAGATCACTCGGTGCAAAAAGATTGGTAGTTTCAAGCAAAGTTTTATTTCCAGCAATACCAACACAAAACTGTGATGTAGTCTTAACATTCCCAGCACATACTGATGATGCCACTTTAATGTGGCTTCTGGCCCGTTTGAAAACTCGGGCCCCAGCTCTCACTGTCCATGTTCGCCATCACAGCCATACTGGCATCTATGGCTTCTATTTGACAGCACTCTATGACAAGTTAGTTTATTTTCTAGTTTTATAATAGTTTATGCTTTGTTGTTACTTTACTTCATGACCTTTTCCAGTAAGCATTGTTAACTTACTTTTTATTATAATAACGTATACACTCATTTGTTTTTTTAGTCTTTTGCAAGGAGCAGAAGAGTTAGGTATTTTAAAGCCGCTGAAGTCAGATTATGGAGGAGGAATGAAAGAATTTGTTTTTGAGGATCAAGACTGTTTTGCTGGCATTGAAGATGAATCCACATTTCTAACTAGTCAAGAAAGGCAGAGTATTGTGCTGCATTTTCTCCATGAGCTTCGAGCCACTGGAGAAGACACACTTGCTGGGATAACTTTTATTGAAGGACAGCCTATAGGTCAGACACTATTACATTGTGAAATGCATAAATATTTGTCTGCACATAGTTTATATGTATACATTTAATCATTTATATTTACAATTTTTTAAGTGAAAGTTTATTTTTTTTGTTTTTTAATTTTAAAAAAGTTTATTAACTAATTTGAAGTGCTATTAATTATATTTTCAGTTCCTTTGTTAATAATAAATAAGGTTGTTTCACAAGTGTTTCCTTTACATAATCATAATGATATCAAGATTTTACGCCAGACTTGGGTTCAAGCCATCTTCTCAAAACAGCCCTTAGGTAAAACCTATATTTATTTGTCGTTATGTGCCAACTTTTTAAAAATAAATTGTATCATTAAGCAACTTTTTAAAAAGATTTACTTGGAAAACTTAATATAGAATTGATGTTTTATTATCAGATGAAGTCTGTCGATACTTTGGTGTGAAAATTGGTTTATACTTTGCATATCTGGGTCATTACACAACATGGCTAATTCTTCCAGCCCTTGTTGGTCTCATCATATTTCTTATGCAAGGACAAAATCAGGTAATAGTAGAGTTTAAGATTTGCATTTGTTTTGTTTTTTATGCATATAATTATTAATTAATGAATGGAAATTGGGATGTAAAATTACAACAAACTTATTTTGTACAATAGATTTTCTTAAAAGCAAATGTTTGCAAGCAGTCATCCTTTCTAAGCTTTTTTTTTTTTTAATTCTAAACACAAATATATTTATATTGCAGCTCTTAGAAGATTTATGCTATGTAGGATTTGCACTCTTCAACGTCATTTGGGCTACACTGTATCTCAAATTCTGGAAGAGGGCTTCTACAGTGTATTGCTACAAATGGGGTACCTTAGAAAAGAAAGATGATCTGCTGAAAGACCCAAGACCTCTCTTCAAGGTCTGAAAGGCTATCTAAATTTGATCTTGCATGAAGTATTTTCTAAACAAACTCAAGTCAGATTTTTTAATAAAATGGATGTTTTTTTGTTTTTTTTTGGATAACTTTTTACTACTTCTACATTTGTAAAATATTTTGTTTTTCTGTTACAGGGAGATCTTGTAAAGAGCCCAATCACAGGTCATCTGGAGTTAGCCTACCCAGCATGGAAGCGTCTTCTGTTTCAGTACTTCGTCACATTTCCTGTCATTGCCATTTGCCTTGCATTTGTTTTCATTATAATGCTTTTATTTTTCGAACTTCAGGTAAGGAGATTTTTTCTTAGACATTTGTAGGTTGTTCTGTTTTGTTTCTTTGCTAATTTGTTGTTATATATTAATGATTAATCTTGTAAAATATCATTTTTTTACCGTTAATATATCCATATATAGCTAACATACTGAATGTGTAGGTCTGAGAAACTTAAAATTATTTTTTTTTTATTTCTGCCTCCCTAAACTGGAGGAGTTCCATAATCATTTATTCATGTGCTTAGCCCCAGTTAAAAATAAAGGCTCACTATAAGCTGCCCTTAAAAACATGAGCTATTCTAGCAAATATTGAATTCCAAAATTTGTCACCCAAATGAATAATTTATCAAGATAACTAAAGTGCTCACATGTTGTTTAATAGAACTAATTGTGATAATGCACACATACAGCTGAACATGTTTCACTTTAACATTTATTACTGTGATGATCATAATAATGATAATTTTCAACTACAATATAATCTCATATCATAAAATATTTGCTCACACTTTCAACTGAAAATTCTTTACAGTTGAAGTCATTTTAATTTTAAAAGAAAATTCTAATCATTATGGTGTCTTTGATACTGTAACATCTGTTTCCAGTGTTGATTTTTTTATGTAATTAAAAAAAAATGCAAAAATGTATGCTACACAGCTGCTGTCAAATGCTTTAAAGATCAATAAGTCTGCATACAATGTGCACATATTGTGCAGCATTTGCAAATTTTGTTTTCAGAAGTAGAAAATTATATGACTTATGGAAAAGTCTTAATTATTAAGTCATCAAACAGTGGCTCATTTTTTAAATTTATGGAACATTGCGATTTACACATTTTAAGATTTGTTAATGGAATCGGAAGCACAATGTTCTTATCTTGGTGAATATTGTAATTATTTGTTAAGAAGGTTCGACTGAAGCCATCTTTAAGATTACTGAAACCAGCCTTGGAAAGTATTAATCATTAAATATTAGCTCCTACAATATCTTAAGAAACTTAGAATTTAGTGTATTTATTAGAATCTATTTTACTTGCTTTACACAAACAATATAGCATAAGAGAGAAAAAAATACTAAGCTAGTAATCTTTTGAACCTAAGAGCTTGATGGTGTTAAAAATATATGCCATATAGTACAAGAATTCTGTACATTAAAATATAAAGATTAATGATCTCATTCTGTCTGAAGTCACTTGTGATCGACTAGTAATATCTCTAACCCTTTCCTTATATGTTTATCAAATTTTAATTAAAATATAGAAAACAGCAAACTTTTATTTAAATTTTGTTGCCGGTAATCTACTTCTCAAAGTATTTTAAGCCCCCCCCCCCCCCCCTCTCCACACACAGCCAGCTACTTTCACAAAGCTAACTGTACAGACTACCTGTGGTTGAAAGCCCTTCTCTAATATCTCACTAGATGAGTGAACAGAAAAATATAGAAGTGCAGATCTTAGAGAGGAAGTGGAGATGGATTGGTCACATCCTTAGAAAAGATACCAGCAACAGAGCTAGGCAGACCTTAGAGTGGAACCCCCAGGGAACAAGATGCAGAGGAAGCCCAAAAAGAACATAGCGACGCAGTGTACTTGAAGAAGCTGAGAGGACTGGGAAGAGCTGGGAAACCACCAAAAAACTAGCAAGAGACTGTGGAGAGTGGCGTGTTTTTGTCAAGGCCCTATGTTCCATGAGGAACCCAAAGGAGTGATGATGATGATGATGAAAACATTTTGTAGGCAATGGTTCACTGTTTCTTTTTGAATGTAAGACCAGAGCAAAGACTGTGTCTTACAAGTTGAGAACACAGATGACATTACCATGATTCTCATTGCCCTTTGTTTCTCTAACAATATTTTTAATATTCAGAGATCCTGTTTAGTAGACTTCTTCAGTTCCAAGTACCCCTTCTAACCCCCCCCCCCCCTTTTTTTTTTCCCAAAAATGACTCACTAATATTTTGTATTAATTAATTAATGTCGAATGTTGACTGCTTTCTAGCAATTTAGAGTTATGGGTTCTTTATTTATCTTCTCAAGATACATGTCTGGTTTATGTTGTTATGTGATTTATTGATCAATTCATGGTAATCCCTTTTTTTTTTTTTCTTGCCATGTTGAAGGAATGGGTGAATGGACTCATTGCTGAAGAAGAACTTCCTTATATCTTTAGTTTTCTACCTAAAGTCCTGTTAGCTGTGGTGGTCACCATTTTAGATGAAGTGTATAAAGAAATAGCAATCTGGCTAACTCATAAAGGTAATTTGATTAAGAAAGAATGTAGTGAAAAAAAAAAGTCTCAAAGCTACACAAATTGTACAACGTCTAACCTTTTTATTTGTGTAATTGCCTTTAAAATGTATGAGTTTACAGTAATAAAAAATAATAAATAACTGTAACCTTAAGAAATTTTGGTTGGGTTTTGAACTGTGCACTATACATTCTCATTTGAGCACTACTTCTTTTTGAAAATAAGTGCAATTTTTGAGTTGTAACCATAGCAAATAAAATTAATGTAATTATTCATAAATATAGAAAAAAAAATGTTTACTAGCTGCTGATTACATTATATAATTTAAAATGATATGCTATTTACTTGTGTTTTTTTTTTGTTTTTTTTTCAAATCATTTAGAAAATTACAGATTGGAACAATCTCATGAGACAAGTCTTATTATAAAGTTAGTAATGGTGAGTAGTTGTGAATATTTCATATAGACTTATTACCAAAACACTTAATAGCTAATGTCTTTTTAAAATTATCAACAAAAGTCCAGTGCTAATTTATAACTTTGCAACTTCATTTTTAAACTAGTTTTTACCTTTGAAATAAACATTACATAGATGTTGGTAAATCTTTTTCAATTTTATTGATGTTACTTATTGTTTTTCCTGGCCAATGGTAATGATTATTAGGTAGTTATATTTAAGAAGTTATTTGTATTAATTGTTTTGCTGTTTTTTCAACTCTCAGTTTCAGTCTGTCAACTCGTTTCTGTCATTGTTTTATATTGGATTTTACCTCCGTGATATGGATCGACTTCGTGATGTAGGTGGATTTTTTTTGTTTAGTTGATACCACCTATATCTTTTTCTGATATTAGTTTCGTATAAACAGACAGCTCAAAAGAACTTGGGTGTTTTTTTTGTTATTGTTTTTTTTATGACAAGTGTAGCTTAATCGCTTTCTTTTTGTTGGCTATTTCAACATTAGTTTTATAAGGAATTCCTTTGAAATGAAGTAATGAAAAGAACCATTCCAGACCTTTCATACCATGTAAAGTCTGTCAGCTTCTGTTGCTACAGTTTTTGACAGTGTCCTTTGGTCAGCACCCGCTTTACTTTTTGGGTGGACTAACGAGCACTCTGAAAATCCTGAAATTCAAAATCTCAGTCATCGCTGGAATTTGAACCCGAAACCCATTGCTTTGGAAGCCAAACACTCAGGCACTTTGAAATAATAGACTAGATTAATGTAAAGGAGTAATATTCTTGTTTTAACGAATGTCTTAAATGGCTTAGACAACAAAGATTTGACCTTTTTATATATATCTCCTCCTGACCAAGTGAATAACTGGTGTTGTTTTTTTCTTGAATTGAGGCAGAATCTGTTGTGACTAAACAAGCAGATTTAGTCGCTGCCAACTTTGCCGCAGTTCATGTTTTTATTGCATCTGCTTTAGGGCTATTGGATAGGGCAGCTTCTTCCTATTTCTATTTTCTAATGCTGCCACAGTCCTTTTACTCTCAGCGAGGGTCGTACCCAGCACACATGCTGTTCTGATCTTGGGCAGTGGGAGCTTATCCCATTGACACCCCCTAGCTGTAAAAGCCTTTGAAATTGATTTACTTCTTACTATGATTTATATCTAATAGCAATTTTTTTTAACAAAGCTATATTGAATTTGTTTTCTATGATTGCAAAGTTCCCCTAGATTTTATCTTTGTAAAACAATTGGTTAATAAAACTATATACTTCACTTCATATTTACTTATTGATATATTTTAAGTCTATATATTTTTCCCAACTAGCAACTTGCAGCACTCCTAATTACACGTCAGGTTCTCGGAAATGTAAAAGAAGCACTTGCACCATACATCATTTGGAAAGCTCGCTTGTACAGTGTAGGATACCGTATAGCCACACAGATGTCTCCCGCCTCTGTGGAGAAAGAAGTGCGAAGGATGACAGCCAGACCCAAAGCTCATAGCTCTAGCATGCACTCCAAGAAAGATGGGTCGAAAGACTCTGACAGTGACAGCAGTACCTTGACAGAGGAAGATGAGGAAGCTCTACCAGCACTTACCCAAGCAGAAGTGGAAAGTGCAATGAAGAAAGTAAGTTGTTCATTGGATGATAAAATATCAAAGAGCTTTCAATAGCCAAAACATTTATAACTCATTATATATTTATAAGTTGAGTGAAATAAATTAACAATGAATAAAGAGTAATGGGAAAAGAATTCAAACTCTGGACTCGTGGACTAGAGACGCGGCCAAAGGCTGACCACCGTGACCCACCGTCATTTTCCTTTGATCTACCAGGCTAACCGTGCGGGACACGCCATTTATGTAACAGCCCTTTGGGGGACGGCACATGGACATTGACAGATCATTGTGGAGCTCATTTACAATCCTGCACAGTGCAATGAGGTTGTTCTCACATAGTATAAAAATGCATACAAGTCACTGTTTTTTTTTTGTTCAACCAAAATGAATTATTTTGTCACTAAAAACAATGACACTTCCATGATTTTATTATAATGTTTTTCCTAGTATGAAGACTATAGTTTGTTATTTTGTCTTGCTATAATAATTTTCCTAGTATGAGGACACTTTAGACGACTACCTGGAGATGTGCATACAGTTTGGCTACATCACCTTGTTCTCGTCAGCTTTCCCTCTTGCAGCTCTCTGTGCCTTGTTTAACAATGTCATTGAGATACGTTCTGATGCCTTTAAGCTGTGCCTGACTTTCCAAAGACCATTTGGCCAGCGTGTGGATAGTATCGGGATTTGGCAGGTAGGTCACCATGAACTAGTGATCCTGCTATATACAAAGCTGTCTATAATGTAATTGTTCAGGTGTCGCTTTTATATGATGTTGATTAAAAAGACATTTAACAAGTACTTGAATATTTTTTATTGCAATATTAAGAAGTAAACAAATAAACACATTGACAACCTTTAACTCTTTTTTTTTTCCTCTTATACAAGCAGTCCCACTTTTTTGTGCATTAAACTCGTAGGATCATCCTTATAAAAAAAATAACAATCCCTTTAACCCTTTCAATACAATGTATAAATCCCATCAACTTACAATCACACAAGTATATTATGGTACATTATAAAGTATATAAATAGATTGATATCACTAGTAAACTCTCTTAAAAAACACTATTAAAATTTGTATGGTAAATTTTTTTATCGCTAGACATTTACTATTTGCTTGTAAAGTTAGTTAAACATTTTGTTAATGTGTTTTTAAATGCTCCATTCTGGTATAGATCCAATACAATTGTCTTTTTTAATTACACTAATAGTTTTACATAGCCACACTTTCTATTTTTTTGTTATTAACATGAAACCAACACAATAAATTGTGTAAATATGACTACTTGGACTGTTTTATATTCAACAACCAGCTATTGATCTGCTTCTCTCATTTCTGGTTCCTTCCAGGATGTTCTGCTAGTGTTTAGTGTCATTGCTGTCATAGTCAACTGCTCCCTAGTGGGTACCTCTGGACTGTTGGAGCGAATGTTACCTGGTCTTAGCAGCACAACTTACTGTATAATCATTGTCCTTGTTGAGGTACTGCCCTCTAACTCAACTATTGAGCATGCATGACTAGTAAGATAACAATGAAGTGAAAGAGTGAATAACCAGTTTATTTTTTTTTTCCCCAGCATTTTATTCTTACAACCAAGTTTTCTTTGTACCGGTCTATACCAGACCTTCCTCCTTGTATTTCCACTGAGATGGCAAGGTTAGAATATCAACGAACTGAAGCAATTAAGGTTGGTGACTTAAAACATAGTTTTACCTGAGTTTCATTGGAATTCTGATAAATATGCTGGATTGAGTTCAAATAGGGCTTTTTTACCTTTTAAACAAAGAGCTTATGCATTCATTTGACATCACTTTTTAGGTATTATCATGGAGGCAGCTTTGAAATGAAGAAAAAAAAACACTAATGAATAGTATTTAGCTAGGCTATTTTCTTTACATCTAGTTGTTTCATTTTTCTCATCTTTTTATTTAAATTATTAGTCTGATAGACCTTTAGAGGAATATATTATTTTTCATTCCTAGTCTGGTTATGCATTGTTTCTATTTTTATTTCAGCAATTGGTGTCCCAGTTAGCACAGAATCATGGAGGTGGTAGTTTGATATCCCACTACCCTGGAAGCCCCAGTATTCGCAGAAAGAAAATGCCAGAAAGTCCAGTGGCAGAGTCTAGCTTAAAGGAGCCTTCTCCTTCTTTAGGAGGCTCTGTCAAAACTGCTATGTCTCAATCTAGTTCAGCTACGTCCTCTCATGTCAACACAGCTGCATCCAGACCTACAGATTTTTTCACCATCACCCCAAAAGTGTCTGATAAGCCAGAAGTGCCACCCAGAACCTCTATTCAGAAAACTGAATCAGCACCTCTCCCACCTCAGCAGCCTTTGACACTGGAATCCAGAGGGGCTGAAAATGTAGTATCAGAAACTCTTCATCCAATGTTTGATTATTCAGATATTAGAACCTCAGAAGCCCCACAAGCCTCTCCTACTGTACCAACCCCTGTTCCACCTAGGATCATACCACAACCTAGTAAGGGCGTCTCGAAAGGCAATTCAGAGGTAATGAGAAGGATTTTGCGCAAAAAAATGGATTTAGAAGATGGACAAAGAAGGCGCTCGGAACCAGTGAGTGCAGCTGTGACTCAAGCCTTGTCCTTGCAAAGACAGGATACTGATGGTATGAGAAAGAAAAAAATATATGAAAACAAAGAAGATCTTAGAGCTGCATGCAAAGTCCAACTGAGCACAGAGAACTTAAGGAGAAGTATGGATGGGCTCAACTCTTTGAGGGGCTTAGAAGCCAATTTGTCTTCATCTCTTCCGGGATTAAATGATGCTTCAGGAATAAGCAGTGCATCATTACCTGGCTCATCTCAATATGTAGCTTCTTCACGCCTGCTGAAATCACTTGGCGACCCTTCTTTTCTAGCTACCAAAATTTTATCCAGGAAGTCTAGATCGTTCTCAACGGCAGATGTCAGTGATGTAAAATCAGCATTTCGGGAAAGATTTTCCTGGAGAGGTGAACTGGTGCAGTCCAGTAAGTCTACAAATAGTAAGAAAAAGCTGAACACTAATTCTGAAGCAAGCAAGAAAATTATGATAGATGAGAATAAATCAGATGTTTCCGATATTAGTATTACTGAAGATGAACCAAAATCTAGCTCTGTTGCCAAGGATTTAGTCAAGTTGTCAACAGATGCTCCTCCAGCACCAACACAGTCAAGTAGTGAATCAGCTACATTGAAACCTCCTAGCGGACATAAAATGAAAGAAAGTGGAAGTGATTCCAAACTTAATGTCTTCAAAGCTTTCAGGGAGAGTGTGAGTAAACCTCTCAGCCTGTCTCCAAGAGCATCAGATTCTAAACACAAGAAAACATAAAACATGTATGATTGTCACTGTTTTATTATTTTGAAGAAAAAAGCAAAGTATAAGACATATACAAGTTATTAGCACAATCTAATAGTTCCAGTGCTGCCCTAACGAGCTGCTCGCATTAAAACTGTACATAAGAATCTATAATTGTTTTGAATCACAAATCAATTGTGTATATCTTGTTGACAATCATCTCAGAAACAGATTTTCACTTGTTGTATTCAATAATACTAATTGATGCATCTGTTTTGTCTGGGTTTTTTTCCTTGCACCCCCTTAGATTGCATTTTTGCATATTGTTTCCCTCTAACAAAATAATTTGTACCGATAATTTTTTTTTACCCATTTTCCCTATTTCAAATTTTGATTGCATTGGTGATGAAAGTGTGTTATGCATTTTTTTTTATTTTAATGATTTGTTTTTTGTTTGAAAGAAATACATAGCGTGAACCCTTACACAGAATAAGTGCACTCCATCCAACGGATCATTGTTACCTGCTGCTAAAATGCTGCTAACGCTAACAATATTTTTTTCATTGCTAATATGAGTGTTCCAGCCATTTTGTTTTGTTAACTAGCACTTATGCTTTGTTGTAATTGAATTTTTGACACTCATGCTTTCATGTCAATTTATAAACCTTTATTATGAGTTGCTGTTATTGCTTGCTATTATCTAACAAGTCACAAAAATGGTCAACAAAATGTTTATTTGTGCTTTGGTTTCAGATCCATATCAGAGCTGATGCTTTTGATAAATTTAGAATGTGGACTTAAATATTATACAGATTTGTACATTTATCAGTTGACAAAAACAAATGACTAGAAAATAAATAAGGGAACATTGAGTGGAGAGAATTCAGTGGACACTAACAACAAATTAACATAATGTTTAACCAATGTGTTCTGTGAGAATACTTAAAACCAGCCCTTTGCCAAAATGTAATTCTGTTATGCCAGTTGACTTTAGTCGACACATGTACTGGTAGTTCATATTTTGATTATTACTTTCAAATAATTATTTGGTCGATCATAATTTTTTTTTTTTTTACTTCAATAACACTCTGACAAATACAGTGATTTTTTATTTAATATTTATTATAATCATTTTTTTTTCAGGTCATTTCATTTCCTTTGCAAATGTTGTATGTAGTTAACTCTTCTATTGATATAGATTTAGATTTTTTTTTTATTTGACTTTTGTTCAATAGTATTATTTGCTTCAAACGGGTGCTCTTTTTTTAAGCAATATTTATATTACCATAGCTTGAGTGCTTAAAATGGCATTTATTGTTTTATTCATTTATTTAAAGATCTGGTGTATTCATTTAGATTTTGTTATGCTTTGTTTTCTTTAGTTTTTTGCTTCAGACCTGTACAAAAGCACCTTACTTCTTATAAAACCTGTTTCAAGCCCTTAAGGTTCCCCGCAGTTCACCCCTAGGTTAGATCTCTTTGTCTTGAACCTTATTGTATTTTATTTTTGATAATGACCAAATAACATAAAATGTATTAGTTCTGAAGTTTTTGTTTAAAAAAAAACAACATTCTGTATGATCACATTTTTGAAAGTTTACTAGAGGTATTAATGTTTAAAAAAAACAATGTTTAATAGTCAAATATTAAAATGATTTATGAAGTTTATTTTATTGTATGAGATAAGCTGTTATAAACACAAGAGATAAGCTGTTATAAACACAAGAGATAAGCTGTTATAAACACAAGAGATAAGCTGTTATAAACACAAGAGATAAGCTGTTATAAACACAAGAGATAAGCTGTTATAAACACAAGAGATAAGCTGTTATAAACACAAGAGATAACCTGTTATAAACACATGAGATAACCTGTTATAAACACAAGAGATAAGCTGTTATAAACAAGCAACTCACCATTTGGATGTTTTATATTTAGTATTCACACAATCTCCACTTAAAAGATTTCTGACCAAAAAAAAATCTCTAGTTGATCTCAATTGTGCCTCTGGATACCACAAACTTATGCAGGTAGCCTTCTAGACAAACATTACTTGTAAAAAAAAAAAGTGTTTTCTTTTTTCAATTACTAAGTGTTGATCTGCTAATTCAGTAATTGTATGGATTTTGTTGTCAGTAAAATTGTTTTCCCTTTTTTCTTTTCATCATAAATGTTTTGTTTCACTAAATAACTCATTACTATTTGTTTTCTGATCTCTTTGTCCTAGTCATGGTCTAATTAAACTGTATTATCATTATTGCAAGTAGCAGAAATAATTGTTTAACCAAAAGACAAGGTATTAATATTTTATTCATTTTCAATTATCATTCTTGTTATAGTATAAAGTAAAAAGTTCACAGTCACCCAATGCCAGAGATTAATAATCAACTTCTGCAGTTGAATAACTGCTTTTGGTATGTTTTAAGACTGTTATTTTCAGTGCAATATTTTGTTTGGCTTGTTAAATGAGATAAAACTTCCTGTTGTCTGACCACTGAGTGAGTTAAAAGCTATGCCAGATTGTAACCTTCATCTATTAATGTTGGTTTACATTTCTCCTTCAATAAATGATATTAAAATTAGTTTGACCTTCAATTCATTTACAACTTTGCCTTGGTTGTTCTTATGTTACTGAGGTTGAGTTAATGAGTTACAAAGTTTTATTTAAGTTCTTTGTTTGAAATCCTGACTTGGCTGTTTTACATTCCTTGTCACGATGTTGTTATTGTTTGTTTTTTTTTTGTTTTTTTTTGAGCATCTAACATACGCGGATTCAGAGATTCAAATCTATTCAACACACCACTAGGACACAATGAAGCAACTCAGCTGAATAATTTGAATACTTTCAAACTCAATTCAATGAAATTGATTCCAAACTATAAAATACTTAGACATTTTCAACTTGAATACAATTTTAGAGTTGAAATAAAACACTATTAGATACAAGTGAACAATCCAGATAAGAACTAACACGCTAGCTAGCTTCTCACTTATAAAGTAGCGGTTATCTTTCTTGATAGTCTCCCACACTGACAGAACAATCACCTTCCCATGATTCCATTTTTTGACCCTATATCTAGTTTATGCAAATCAAATATCATCCAGAAAAAATATGCATAATTCTCCTCCGCACACTCAATGTGACCTAATGATATTCACTAATATTGGTGAGCCGTTAATATGTGCTGTCAAGCGTGACACTAGAAACACACATGTGCAGGGGCGGACTGGGTGTTGAAATCATGGCCTAGCATTACCTTAAGATACGACCCACATATTGAATGACAAGTAAATAGTCCCCCCAGGGATCGTTTCTTCGTGTCACTTGACCTGCATTGCTCCTTGAATCAGACATTTCACCAGGTTGTTACGACGAGAACAGAACCATGCTATAGACTAAGGGAGAATTTAAAATAGTTGGTCGTCACTGGCAACACACTCTCGTTAAATTTGGTCACAAAGGCATGACATCAGCCCTGATTCTCCTTTTCTCACCCTGTCCCCGAATCTATCACACACTTCTTCGGGCCAACATTTATCCATTACAGTTATTGCCACACTAATTCCTAAAATAATAGGAATAATTACCACACTAATTTCTAAAATAACAAATCTGGATTCTAATCTGCTGATTGCAAGCTGACAATTGTCTTTTAATTACTTTTTTCTTTTAAAGTTAAGATACTTCTCAAGTCAAAATGCCTATTTCCCGTAACCAAACAAGACCCAGAAAAAAAAAAACTTTTATCGATGCTCATTTTGCCTAAAGAATTAAAGTAATTAAAAGTGGTTGGCTTTGTATTTTGTTTCCATGATGATAGATAACTGAGATGTTTCGGTCACTGGCGACTGGGACACTTCTTTACGATCAGAGCTTTGTCTGAAAAGCAGAAAATAAATACAAATGTACATTGCATTTTAAAGAATTGTGCTTTTAGAAGTAGGCTACATTTAAATAAAAGATGTTTTCCGTTTTGACTGTCACCTACTTTTCTTTCTTTCTTTTTTTTCTTTCTTATGTATGTGAGTTCATTATTTCAGCAACCAACTGGTACTATGATCTTTCAGTAAAATCTTGACAAGATGATCTTTCAGCAGCCTTCTGGTACGTTGCTCGTTTAGTAAAATCTTGACAAGATGATCTTCAAGCAACCTCCTGGCACAACGACCTTTCAGCAGCCTTCTGGTACGATGCTCTTTCAGTAAAATCTTGACAAGATGCTCTTTCAGCAGCCTCCTGACACGATGATCTTTCAGCAACCTCCAGGCACGATGCTCTTTCAGTAAAATCTTGACAAGATGATCTTTCAGCAGCCTTCTGGTACGATGCTCGTTCAGTAAAATCTTGACAAGATGATCTTTCAGCAGCCTTCTGGTACGATGCTCTCTCTGTAAAATCTAGACAAGATGATCTTCAAGCAACCTCCTGGCACAATGACCTTTCAGCAGCCTTCTGGTACGATGCTCTTTCAGTAAAATCTTGACAAGATGCTCTTTCAGCAGCCTCCTGACACGATGATCTTTCAGCAACCTCCTGGCACGATGATTTTTCAGCAACCTCCTGACATGAAGATCTTTTAGCAACCTCCTGACACGAAGATCTTTCAGCAACCTCCTGACACAACAATCTTTCAGCAACCTCCTGACACAATGATCTTTCAGCAACCTTTCAGGTAGGATGATCTTTCAGCAACCTCCTGACACAACGATCTTTCAGCAGCCTCCTGACACAATGATCTTTCAGCAACCTTTCAGAGACATGGGCAAATATATCCCTTTAGATTATTGTACGCATTATTTCTCTCACACCCATTATTGGATCAAGTTTAAACCTCAAACAATTATTATCTAACAAAAATGAACCAAATAAAAAATTAGTCAATTAATTATGATGTTTGATATTGAGAAAAAGGAAATAACATCTACACTATTGAGTTGTGAATGTGGAGTTCTTCCCCATTAAACAAGCTTTGTTTACTTTTGTATTTTGCTTGTTTTTGCTAACTGGCTGACAACTGTGATCTTTCAATATGTCGTCCTTGACATTGTATAGTTTACTTATTTGTTTCAAAATCGAACAATCTTACTCTCTTTTTTTAATTATTTATTCAATACGCTACATCGAACTGATCGAAAGTCAACAAAGTGGATATTAATCTAGAATCGATATAAATCTAGATCTACTGCGTATAAAATTTAGCCTACCTTCGCACCAGTGCCAACGAAACAATGTTTAATAAGTGACGTCGAAAAGACGGACTGGCACAAGTGAATGAGACAAATATCATTAGGTCCCTGACAACTTGGACAACAACGAATGCTCCGGATAAACTGTAGAGATATGAGATATACAAAAAATATATTTGAAATTTGATAAATGCAAGACTTAAAAAAAAATATTTAAGTTCCCCTTTTCAGCCCTTGCGATCTATAGGGCAGCCAGTCAGATGATGTAAAGTTCATATTTCTGTGGTCCACGGTTAACGATGGTGTCATGTGGCTAGCATAGCGACCAAACATCACGAATCAATTTTAAAAAACTAACCAATTAGTCATTTAATTATTGGTAATTATTTTGTTTGACATCGAAAAAAGAAAATAAAGTCTTCATGGGCGTAACCAAGATTTATTTTCGGGGGGGGGGGGGGGATTTTTCTCCCCCCCCCCCCCCCCCACCAATATATATGTGGGTGTGCGCGCACACGCATAATTAATCTTTATAATCTTTATTACATTCTGACCCTTCATTCTTTCGGAAGACGATTATTGTAACCTAGAATGAATTCTTCCTGGAGTTAGTGCCAAGCACTATTTCCGGTATTGAAAGACAACAAAATGCATATTCTGAGGTATCTACAGTGCATTATCCTGTTATTAAAAAGTTTTATTTCAAAAACGTGCAAATGTGCTTTTCTTACTTACTTATATCCTCCTTCGCCTTTCGGCTTATTGGGCGGCAAGCTGCTTCCACAAAACTCTGTCATTGTCAATGTCTGAAGCCTTTTCCCACCTGCTCTGAGGACCTCCATGAAAGTGTGGCGCCATGTTGTACTAGGATGTCATCGCAACTCTTATTATGCGTAATTCATTTTGTCAGAGACATGTCCCGCAAACCTCATGCGACGCTCTGTCACAACCTTACTAAGGGGTCGACTCCCAGTTCGGCATTGTATTTTCTTGATTTAGACCCTATCTCTATAACTGAATCCTAAAATCCGTCTAAGCCATATTTGTTGAGCCACAGTAGAAATTTATAACCTTTCTTAGCCACGCTCTTGGAATTAGGTGACTGTAGCTTGCTTTAAATTTTATGTCGAAAAGGGAAGTTTTATCGTCAAAATCGTCTGTTGGGAGGGGGGGGGGTTTAAACTAAAAAAATCTGTGAATTTTTTTTTTACAAATTCAAAACCCCTTTAACTACGTTCATATAATTTATCAATTTAGTGACTGTAGTTTGATTTAGAATAATATTGAAGAGAGAGGTTTTCAACCTCAAAACTCTATGTAGGGGGATTTTAAACTCAAAACCACATGGAGGGGTTTTATACTTTAAAAAAAGCCCTCTGGAGGAGGAAGGGTTTAAACTCAAAACCCCCCTTGGCTTGGCTAGGCTCCTGTAATTTGCTTAATTTTATATTGAAGAGGTATTTTTTAGTATCAAACCACGCTGAAAAGGGGGGTTTAAACTCAAAACCCCTTATGCTACGCTCATAGAAATTTGAGTAACTGGATTTTTTTATATGGAAAGAGTTTTGTGCGTGTAATTTGCTTTTTTTTTTTTTTAATTTAAGAGGTATTTTCTAGCTTCAAACCCGCTGGAGAGGTTTGAATTTAAAACACCATTTGGCTACGCTCATAGAATTTTGAGTGTGTAATTTGCTTTTTTTTTTATATGAAAGAGGTGGTTTTTAGCTGCAAACCCCGCTGGAGGTGGGTTTTAAAGGGGGGGGGGGGTTAAACCGTGCACTCTTGGCTACGCTCATAGAATCTGGTGACTGAAAAATGGATAGTCATATATTGAAGAGGGGGGTACTATCGTTAATTTCGGAATAAGTTTTAAAATCAAAATTAATACTCTTGAAATTTGGGGGATTTTCGTTTGCATTTTTTTTGTTTTGTTTTATAGAAGAGGTGGATTCAACTGCAAAACCTCCTGGTAGGGGGTTTTATACTCAAAACCCCATTGGCTGCACTGGGAAAAGTGATGGTTTAGTATTAAAATCTCACTTAAAATAAACAAAATCAAAGAAAAAAATCAGTCACTTAACTCCGACCCCACCCCCCATCAGGGGAGGATTTCATTTCGGGGGGGGGTGAAACCCTCCCCACTCTCTGGCTACGCCCATGAACGTCTTCATTATTGAGATATATTGTTGCAAATGTGGAGTTATTAAACTTAGATACGTTTTTTTTGCAAGATTTAAGTAACTATAAAATAGCATCATTGATTACTCTACACATTCTCAAGTAAACCAATATACGAACATTCCATCAGAGTCGAGGACAAAGCGCCGAACTGAATAACTTTTTAAGTACAGATTAATCAAATGGTGATAATCTAAATCAGATTTTAAATAGATTAATTAGGGATATTTTATCAAAGACGCAAGTGTCCCCCCTAAACTGGGGATCCTGGTAAACTTAATTTATGTTTTCTGATGCCAGCTAGTTTAAAGAATCTAAAAATGACTAGGAAGCCTTCTCAAACTTGTACAGTCGTCGCGCTAATGTTTTATAAAATGTTTACGCCCAGTCGGGAAATCACTGAGATAAGGAACTGTTCCGTCAATATATTTAATTTCAATTTTCATTCACCTCTTTTTTTTTTTTGTTCCAACGTCCTAACCGTGCACTATCTAGAGGCTCCATGTTTTTATTTTGCTCACATGTCTTCATGTCGATGATTATTCTATTTTTCATAGATCTCTTCAACTTCGAATTTCGACAAGCAATTTGAAGCCTTTTATAAGAAGAAAAAAAAAGGCAAAGAAAACTCACACAACATTTATATAAAAGAAAATGAAGCAAAGAATTATGACGACCTATGATAGTTGGTTGAATAACGGTCATCTTTTGTTTTATAGACAGGAACCCATGATAGTGTATGCCTTATGTATCGGCTTTAACCATTTGTTTTTTTTTTTTTTGTTAGTTTAAAGACATGCTACAGTCAAAGATTCCAAACACTTTGTCTAATGCTTAATTAGCTTTTACGTTAGTTTTAGCAGTCTAATTCAACAAAAACCTAATTCAACAACAACCTAATTCAACAAAAACCTAATTCAACAAAAACCTAATTCAACAATTCAACCACGTAGAAAAAGATTGGCCAGGATCAGGCACTTTGATCTAGGCACTTACTAAATCAAAGCAGAGAGAAACACAATCTTAGAAGTCTTGGGCAGGTAGAAGGAAACTCTCAGATTCAAAAGACAGAAACATTATCATTTAGAAACTATGGCAAATCAGATAAGCGCCATTCCAGGCATGGACTGTTTCGTCACAAGAAGCAACCAGCACAAGTGAATAATTTTCGTCCATTTTCCTACGAGACAGATATTCAAAGCAGTTCTCTCGGGAATAGTGTGTGTGTTTCTGTTTCAACGCTTTAACAACGTGCATTTAGCAGTGGCGTACCTAGGTCGGAGAAGGGGGAGAATTCGAAAATCCCCCCCCCCCGGGCCCCCACTTGAGGAGGACCACCATATGTGGTTTACGCAAAATAATATTACGCAAAATGCAGGGACCCAAAAAAGAGATCAAGCCCCCCCCCCCCCCAAATGATGGAAAATTACTAGCTATGCCCCTGGCATTTCGACATTTCCCGTCAAAGAAGAGGTTAAATGGAATTGATCCAAAATATATTTTGTTTCGACTTTTCGTTAGCGGGAGAGAGCTGTGGAAGGGGACATAACTTACGTTTGGTAGAGATATTGCTCTGCCTTGAGAGCGCCATAGTTGTCCACGTGTAAAGAGACCAGCTGGTTGACGCTAGAAGGCAGAGACAGAGTGAAGAAGAGAAATGTGGAGACCAGGATCCCGGTGCTCATTTGACTGTCTCTTCGTTTGCTTGTCCCAGGGGTGGCCGAGGAGCGGCGCATGTTTAGAGCGTGGCGTCGTAGGGCTACACACATGACGAGGTTTGAGATGGTGCCTAATATCAGGGGCGTGTACATCAACAAGTACCTAAAGTGGTGAAAGAAATAATCCAATTAATCTTGTTTTGATTTTTTAACAGCTTACTTACCTAACCAGTACCTACAGACCAGCATCACATGTAAAATCCTAGAACACATAATATGTACAATGAACAAATATATTTGTAATGAATTGTATATCATTGTTCCATGTACATACATGTACATGCTACTATATTATAGACGTTTTGTATAGGATACATAGGAAATGTAAAAGAGTATAAGTTGTCGAAAGTAGATATGTAGATTTTGTACAACATATTTTATTTTGTTTGATGTGTATGATTATAATTATTTTATTAAAACTACATTTGTAAGAAGATTATATTGACCTGATGATACTAAGAAGTAAATAGGCATTGGGTTTAAATATATGGTATTATGAGTGACAGTGTTGCGTCTACAAAAACTTGTTCGTGACAATTTCTAGGGCATAACTGTTAGCAGAGGCGTAGCTAGGGATTTGGGGGCCCCTGCATTTTGACATTCACCATCATGACATAAGATAATGGCGTAATATTTAATGTAAAATACAAATTTCGGACACTCATTTGGGGGGCCCTCTCAAGTGGGAGCCTCGGTGGATTTTCAAATTTGGACCCTATCCTCCCCACTCTAGCTACGCCACTGAGTGTTAGTCTAACAAAAAGCCGACATGGATAATAAATAGATAACTTAATGATATCTTTTTTGTTAAAAAAGTATTTTCTTAACCCCCCAAAAATGTTATCCACATACATTAATACATAAACACAAATTTCTTCAAGTCAAACATGTATGTTTCTAACTTACATAGATGTCGATGTCAGCGCGTTAAAGAGTGACACGTGACTTGTGGCGAGCCGACTCTCAGTGATAATATGAGAATTGTTTTTACTAACGACAGCATACTTCACTGGTATATAGGCGTGCAGAGTCAGCGACAGGAGTAACACGAAGACACATACTGCCAGAGGTTCATTTAAAACCCTGTTGGTTTTGAATCTGAAAGATTACAGTTTATTGCTTTACAATTGTTAGACATGAACTTGATTTATTATGTGTGTAATTTTGTATATCTTGTATTTGATTTCACTTTGTAAAAGAATATATTTCATTCTACCTTGTAAAACATGTAGTATATTTCATTCACATTTGTTATAAGATAGGTTAGTGGTATTGGCTCTAATAAGTGACTTATCTCTTGTTGAGATGGTCATAAAACTGTTGACCACGAAAGTAATGACCTTTGATTCACACTGTTGTCGAGATCCTGTGTGTCATGGAGGCTTGCTTGAAGTAAAATTATTAATTAAAAAATAATAGCGCAGTCCCATTTTCGCATAATTTTAAATATGGAGGAAAGATAGTATAACAGGCACTAATCCTTTATGAAGCCTTTATTAATAAGTCCACATCAACTTGGACGACTAAGTCCATTTCTCACACAGAGGCTTCATACAACCAGTGCAGTTTACACACCTATAGACTAACAGGACCAAGTCCATTTCTTACAGAAAAACTGACAATTACTTTGATCTCATACACATGAACATAACCTTGCAGGTTTTTCTCATATAGATTTGGTTTTGAGCAGGTCTATTTTTCACATAATAAGGCTTGTCTTCGAGTCCAAAGATCAAAGAGGAATGCAATATTTCCCGTGGTTACGTATCCCCAGCTGTGACCGACATATTTTGCCACATCCAGGGCAATGTTCACAATTTACTCTGAATATAATGCATTATCTTTAAAAATCATAAAATTTGCCTAGCTTTTCAGCACAAATTTGTTTCTTGTATTCTAGCATATAACAAATGAAATTTAAAAAATATATATTTTTTTAATTTATATGCAGTGTAGTTGTATCAATTAGTTTGGATCAGTCATGTAATTAAATTTGTAATAAATCTACACTAACAATAATAAATCTGTGCGATTAGAAATATCTTTACCCATTGTTTTTTGTTTTGCGCAATTTCATGCTTTTAGCTTTCTTAATGCTTTATGATTCTATCGTCTGGACCACTTGGAAAGAGGAATGAGAAGGAAGGGGGTATCTGTGTAAAGGTTAGCAATAGCTTACATGTAATTTATATTTTTTTTAAAGTTGTAGTACTTGAATTCGAATTCGAGGGCTCAAGCCTCCCCAAGCCAACCTTATGAAAATAGAATATTTCATAACTATCTATTGTTAGTTTCAAACTTTTAAACGACGACCTCATTTTCTACAAAAATATTTAGGGGACTAATTCAACTTATACCGCCACATCTGTTAGGTACATTTTCTTTCCCTTGTTCAATACCAAACAAAATAATTAATTCCAATAATCAATAAACTAGTTGCTTAATTTTGTTTATTCATTCTTGTGTTGTCAGGTAAAAGAAATATTTTGTTCCAAATTTCAACTTGATCCGAGATTGGGTTTGGCAGAAATAACGCGTACAAAAATTGTACCATATAGACAGACGAGTGAGTTGCTATAAGCTTTTTAAACATAGGATAAAACGTTATAAATAATCAGTGTCAGAGACGTGAACAAACGTGTTGTTATCGAAGCGACCTAATGCACAGGTTGATGCTATGTGTCACAAAGTGTATCTACTTTCAAAGTCATACTATAAGTTAATTAAATTGAGTAAAATTACGAAAGTTAGAACCCAAGGTATGTACAACACGTTTTGTTCAATCCATGTTGTGGGAATTTTGTAATAACCACACGAAATACGTATATAGGTCATGACACGGGGTTTGAATGCAAAGACTTGGGCAAGTTGATGTTGATATTAATAACGAAGAAGATGAGGAGGAAAGTGGCTACTCACTTGACCGGGTACGCTACGACAAGACATCGCTGAACAGAGACCAAGCAGTTGTAGACGTAGACACAGCGTTGACTGGCTATCCCCAGATATGTGGTAGAGTACAGTTTGAAATTATTGTACGACCAGGTGTCTGAGCATTTCTTGTCGAGACTGCAAGCCTGGTAACACACAAGAAATGTGTCTTTGTGTAATCTACACATGCAGGCCTTACGATACAAACATCAGGCACTAGTATTTAATGCAACGAAATTGAAAATGTATTTTGGCCATATAGTTACCGAATGTTAAACAAAGTTTAATTAAACTTTACAAAGTTGCACTGTGTTGTTTTTTTTTTTTATAGATGTTTACAATATTTTTGTATTATTTGTTGTTTCTGATGTTTCTAGATTTTCAAAGAATTAGGCTGGCTTATGTCTAAAGGTAATCTACATCAATGATGTCACAGAACTCAAGACAGAAATACCAACATACCTGAAATATTGCCAGTGTGGCCACGCTGTAGGCTTCAGCCAGATTTAACGCAATCAGAAAAGTGGTGCTGGAATTTCGCATGCTCTTTTTAGCGAATATGACTATACTTAGAATGAGACATACCAGAGATATGGGGTGACCTTGAATGTAAAGAAGATTGCAATTTTTTTTTTTTTTTCATTTTTGGAAAATATGAAATCGAAACACCGTAACATACCTACAATTGTATAACAAAGAGCTACACAGACATATAGAACGTGTCACATAGAGGCCTTCTTGTTGCTAAATGAGGCTCACTAATCATCAACTGTCTGACTGTGTCATATCTATTCCTCCTCAATGTATTTGTTTGTTTGTTTGTTTTTTTCAACTTATAATTATGCTGGGTTTTTTTTGTTACCGTTGTTGGCATTACTGCTGATGTTATGTTGTTGTTAGGGTTAGGGTTAGGGTTAGTTGTTGATGTTGTTAATAATGACGATGTTGCCGTTGAAAATTCTGCTTTTGTGGATCTTACTCTGTTGATCTTGTTGATTTGGGTGTTGGTGTTCAGGGGCGGACTGGCTATATTGGCATTTGGACAAATGCCCGGTGGGCCGGTAGGGCCACCGAAATGGTCTGATCGAAGCCACTAATGGCACATATCAAGTTGTTAAAGGTTTTATAATATTCGTATTATGTTATTATTATTATTTCTATAAAAGTCCCTCTGAGCGTCGTGTTGAAACAAAACTTTCACAGACATTACAGTGTACTACTATTTTAATAACACATTTTCCGAAAATAAAATGTAGAATGTAGACAGTGCTACTAGTAGGCTTCATCTTTTTAGGGCCTACATAATTGCTGATTTAAAAAGACGCTATATTGCTTATTACGATATAGAGTTCACTGTATGCATGCATATCGATACATTATCAAACTTAACAATGATTTTTAAGGACCGATACACCTAGAAATGGATGCCCATCACATGATAGAGAATTTGTGGGCCGAATTTTACAGACATGCCCCGGCCGATTTTGACACCCAGTCCGCCCCTGTTGGTGTTGTGATACTACTGTTGTGATGTTGTTATTATTAATGTTTGCAGTTGTTGATCTTATTGTCGTTGTTCTTGTCACTGATATTTTGTTGATATGGTGGATGTTTTGTTGTTGATGTTACTGTTTTGCACCCAACGCGCCTCCCGAAGTTTTGAGAGAAGAGTCAGATAGACTCTAAGTCTATAAAAGTGACGTTCCCCTTTCGAACCTAGTGCTCTATGAGACGGATGATGTAAAGATCCACTGTTTCTGTGGCCGACGGTTAACTAGGATGTTTTGTGACGAACACAACGACCAACCGCTTTTATTTTTTTCCCAAATATTTTCAGGTACACATTAGAGCTGGGTGGATTCAGAGGCGCCCTAAAGATCCCGAAAGTAAAAATTCCAGTGTTCACCAGGATTTGAACCCGGGATCCAAGGTCGCTGTACCACTCAGCCATCGCGCTTTTACTCTCAAAGCTATATATAGTTTTTAAAAAATTCAAGTGAATCATAAATAAACAAAGGGCGCCTCTGTATCTCAAAATGTCATATCATCCACTCAATAGAATAATGGTAAAATACCACGCAAACATACCAATGACTTTAATCCAAGTAAATATTGTGTTATAAAATTGGTATTCCTGTGCTGAAACTTTCCCAACCAATGGAACAGTTTTAGTAGAGACTGTATGATTCAGTTTATAATTGAATACAAGTGTTATTGACGAATTAGATACCATTCTATTCCTTTTCATTCCAAGTTGTTAATGTCCTTCAGATATCTGAAAGATTTTACGCTACAAAATTTTGTTTAAATACCACAGAAATATAGAAAGGGACAACATTTGTAGTTGTTTTTTTTTTTGTTTTGTTTTTGCGTGTCTGCATTTCTAATTGTTAAAATATTTTATTTTTTTTCACCTGCTTTGTTTTAATGATATTGATTCAGTCACGAATGTCTCTGTGGAAATAAACAAATCGCTCGTGTTTTAATGAGGCCGATATTTGATAGGCCAGGAAACTATTTCGCCTCGTGATCAGCGAGTGCACCAAGATTGTGTGACGTCATCATTACGTAGCAATAAAATGTACAAATGCGATATTGGCACTGGCCAGTAAAGGGAGAAAATCGAAATTCGTCCTGAATGATATTTTGACGTACGCTCATGTGTCTTGCTGTTTGACAGATCCAGTGGCGGATCTTGATGGAGAAAGGTGGTATTTGCGTGCCCCTTCCCCAAACCAAAACAAGCAAAATATTTTTTAAAAATATTTAAAGAAAAAAAAACTTATATAAGGGGAGGAACGACTAAAATCAGAGCCAAATATATTAAGAATAAGCTCCCTTTTTCTGTATAAATTCATTACCACTAATCGATTAATTCAATGGTTAATATTTTAATTGATTCCCATATTGTTTTCTACTATGAATAATTTCTCAAAATTTTTAATTGATCTGGAGAAAAACGATTACAAAGCGTAATTAAAAAAAACAACTGATTCTTACTTTTTCAGGTACAATAAATAATTGAGTAAAGTTTCAGCTTGATTCGGGAGTAGGTGTGGCAGAGAATAGGTGTGGGAGGAAATAGGTGTGGGAGGGAATAGTGTGGGAGGGAATAGGTGTGGGAGAGAATAGGTGTGGGAGGGAATAGCTGTGGGGGAGATAACGTGTTCAAACTTTTTTCCATACTTCTTGACAGACAGAAGTCTAAATCTATGAATGATTTGAAGTTGTAGAGGGAAAAGGCGAGTACAGCTTTAGGGTTTAGGCACTTATCTTTTAGACTTACTGAAAAGTACTCTGTAGTTAAAACACGGACGTTACTTGCGACAATCTTCTAATGGGTGTGTATTTATATATATATATATATATATATATATATATATATATATATACTAATTGACATGATGTTTTAATCAACCAAGTCCAACACCTGGTCTTCTCTTGTGATCTAAAGACATAATGCCCAATGAAACTGCTTCTACTGACAGGTGAAGGTAGATAACTGGTGCCTCTAAAACCTAGTTTCGAGCAGATGAAGCCGTCATCTAAAAAAAAAAAGTCTATTTATTTAGGACAGTGTTTCCCAATCGTGTTCCGCAAGGCCTGAATCTACTGGAATAATTAACCAATAGTCCACCACGTGAATTAATCTCTCTAAAAAAATAAGCAAAGTGTTCCGCTAATACTCAGAAAGTGCGAAGTGTTCCGTTACGGAAAAGTTTGGGAAACACTGATCTAGGAGAAGGTTACTCTGATTTTAAACTTTTGCTGCCTGTTCAGGAGTTCAGCAGAAAAATCAGTTCTGCAGCAAAGATGGTACCAAAATGTAATGTGTAGAATGGCCTTGGAACTCACTGGCAAGGCCAAGAGAGAAACCATGACGCCTGGACAACTCGTGATCCTATTATCTACAGCCCATGAGCGCGCTCCTCGATGAGGAAATTCTGGTGCTGCTGTAAAGGAACCACAATCAGCAAGTGACTTACCAAGTGACGTATCGATTATCTCTCGAGACAGATCTAATTATTCACAAATGTTCAAGATCCGCCCTGGGTCGTACTCTATTTATTGCATTGGTAGTTTTGTGGCTAATCCGTTACACTCTAGTGGCAATAACAACAAAATACACAAACCTCTTTATGTTGAGCTTCAATAGACCGACCTAATTACCTCGAAATATCTGATGTTCAAAGCCCTACTTCTTTGATTTCAACGTAAATGAGTCGGGACTAAAGCAAACTTTGAGAGTACCAGAGACTTTTGCAATAACCGAGTTCTAGAGATTGAGGTTTGACTGTAGTAGAGAAATACAGAAACAAGATATGCTTCAAGTACATTATTACACAAAATGAATTCTTTCCTTTTATCTCTTCAGTTACGCTGTTGAGAATTTTTTGTCGCTGGGCACGTTTCAGCCTCGTGTTCGTCTCGTCTGCTCTTTGGGTCAAGAATAATGCTCCGCCCCTTCAGAGGGACAACTCAAAAGTTGTTTTTTTTTGTTTTCTTGAAGTTTGTAAGAGTGTGGGTGTTACGTGGTTTTATGTACATTTTGAGGTCCAGAAGCGTGTCCTTGTAGAGGACAAGCTCATAAGACTTAAAGAAAATTTTAAAAGACCCCTCCCCAGAGGACAACGGCTTGGTCTGCATCAGATGTGGAAAAATATTCAGGTCCCAACTAGGTTTGCGTAGCCATGTGCAACACTACACTCATCCTTAGTCTTTGAAATCGAAGACATTGCCATTATTATTATTACAGTTCTTAGTATCTCTGCGTTTATTTGGTTCTTCTTCTTCTGCGTTCTCATGATCATCATAGGGTGCAGATAACTGCAGACAACTGGCCCTATTTGGAGGCAAAAACTTTAAGTTGATCGTGTTGGGATAGTTCAGTTCATTTAGTTCATGATCTAATAAATGTAGAAATTTGTATTCAATTATAAAATAGATATTACACACGTAAATCTTCTTTACAACTTCTTACTTGACTACTAACGTCACAGACCCAAATCTCTCTCTCCTTTTCACTCGTACTTCCGGTCACCTGACTACTTCTGCTACTATGTTCATGCTTTCACGCTCGAGAGTCAACACACATCAAATATAAAGTACAATAAGGTGACTATTGCTTATAACTGTGACACACAGTCTCCAAATAAAATGTACAGTTAGATATTAGGGAGTTTTTATCGTACATGAACATATAGGGGAGGGGGGAGTTTGCTTAAATACTGAAGTGTTTGAAATATGAATTACTTGGCTCATGGGAGTAGCCAGAATTTTTTTTCGGGGGGGGGGGGCCCTCCGCAAAATAAAATAGGTGTGTGTGTGTACGAAAGACGTTTATTGTTCTTCCTGGAGTTAGTGGAAAAATTGTAGACTCCCCGCCATATCCTGCAAGCGGGTCTGAGGAAGAACTGTGAGCTCACCCAGCGCGGGGCGGAGACCCGCCGCCAAGCACTATTTCGGTATTAAAAGCCAACAAAATGCATATTCCGCGGTTTCTACAGTGCATTATCCTGCTATTAAAAAGTTTTATTTTAAAAACCTTATGTACCATTCTTACAGACTTAGATCCTTCCGCGTCGTTCGGCGCACTGAGGAGGTTTAAACTCAAAACCCCCCTTGGCTTGGCTACGCTCATAGAATTTTGAGTGTGTAATTGGCTTTTTTTTTTATATTGAAGAGGTATTTTTTTAGCTTCAAACCCCGCTGAAGGAGAGTTTAAACTCAAAAACCCTTTGGCTACGCTCATAGAATCTGGTGACTGATGTATGGATAGTCTAATTTTGAAAAGGGTGTTTTATCGTAAATTTCGGAGGGGGGTTTTAAAAGCAAAATCTTCCTTAGTTATACTCTTGGAACTTAGGGTTTTTTGTTTGAATTATTTACTTTTTTTTTTTTTTGCTTTTTTTTTATAGAAGAGGGGGATTTGACTGCAACCCCCCCCCCCCCCCATTGGTAGGGGGGTTTTAAACTCAAAGTCCCCTTAGCTGCGCTGGGGCGAGTTATGGTTTAGTATTTGGCAAAATTTCGGGGAAGAAGAGGAAACGGTGCCTCATATCCTGTTTGATTGCCTCAGGACTTTTGCAAGAGAGGATTTGAGCCTCTTAAGCCCTCACTCAAATGGAGTTTGATGATGATGATGATGACGATGGTTTAGTATTAAAATCTCACCTAAAATAAACAGAATCAAAGCAAAAAATCAATCACTAAATTCGGATCCGATTCCGATTTCATTTCTGGGGTTACGCCCATGACTTGGCTACAGTGCGTCATTACTGTTGAGATATGAAGTATGCAAAACAAAGTTGTACAATTCAAAAACGCTAGCGAGCAACCAAGATATAGTGATATATATTGAAAGAGTGAAAGTACAGGAAGAAGGATGCAGATGCAGGAAGAAGATGAATGGCTGATTGTATATCACTCTTTTTCCTTTTTGACATGACATAGTGAGATGAGAAGACAGGAAAGAAAGAGAGAGAGATAGAGAGTAAGCTATACATGGACGTCAGCCTACATATATTGTTGTTTCTCTCTGTCTCTTTTACTCTAGCGAAATTTAGCAATCCCACCTCTGTAAAACCCAAACTGTTATAAAAAGGCAGAAATTTAACAAGTATCGAAAAAAAATAAGGGGGGCAATCCCCGATGACAGCGTTGGATCCAATCCTACATGACGTCCTTTACCTGAAAGCCTTCCAATGCAACAATCCACGGTCGCAAGCTGGGAAGAGATTGTACAAGTCCCCCCCCCCCCCTTTATGATCTCTGTGGAGAGAGCTTACCGTTCTACGTCTACGTCCAGTTTCTTTATATTTAAGTTGTCCCAAACAGAGGATGCGTATTCTAATACTGGTCTAACCTTTGTTCAATAGCTTTTCAGTTCTAGATACTTGATTTTGAAACATCTCTTTTACTAAGTCATAATACTTTTTGTTCGTCTGCCTTTTCTTCTTGTTATCTTTTTACCGTACTGTTTCCTGAAGGATGTTTGCCAGACCTGAGGACCTCGTGATATGTCAATACAGTGGTCAGCAGGTCTTCGTGGAGCCCAGTTGTAATCCGGTTTCGAATTTCCTCATTGGTGGTGCGATCTTTGAAGGTGTTACCGAGAATCCCTCTATAGTAACTCGATTCCATTTGCTATGATCCGCCCCTCTCTGATTCTGCAGTTAGCATCCAAGAAAGGATACAAGAATGGGAAGACACCCATAAAAAATGGACGGGACTGTCATTGAATGAGTTTTTAGTCAAGGCAAAAGACATAGAAAAAGACGGTCGACAGGTCATGTTTGATGGCCCAACGATTCAGCAGAATAAAGTATAAGTGAATGTGAATGATTTGATTTTTAAAATAATTTCGTCATTATGGGGCTTCAATGATAACTTTTAATTATTATAACCCTTATAATTTTTTACAATTGTATCTATTTTTAATATTTTATCACTCTGTCTGTCTGGTAAAAAAGTGTGTACACGTTATTTTTCCCATACACATTCTCGGATTTGAAACTTCGCACAGTTACTCATTGACATAGAGAAGACATAAATCAATTTTAAAAGTATCGAATTAGACAATTAGTTATTGGTTGTTAATTTTTTTTAAATATCAACAAGGGAAACTAATACTTCAGTATTCACATATATGGCTAAATTGGATGGGTTTAGTCCCCTTAAATAACTGTTAAAGCTATTCACGCATTCTCCGATCAAATTGATACTTCAAACAATTATTAATTGTACCAAACTAAACACGAATCAATAAAAAAAACAACACCTCTATTAGTAAATCCGACAGAGGGGAACCCCCAGGGCACAAGACGTAGAGGAAGATAAAAAAGAACGTGGCGACGCAGAGAACTAGATGAAGCCATTAAAAAACTAGCAAGAGACCGTGGAGAGTGACGTGTTTTTACTGAGGCCTTATGCTCCACGAGGAACACAAAGCAACGAGGATGATAAATTTATTATTTTGTTTGATATCGAGCAAGATAAATAGCATGTACATTATTGGTAGATTTAGTTTTAAGGACGAAGTTCTTCCCTTTTTTATTAGTTTTTTTTTTTTTTTTTTTTTAATATATTTTGCTTGTTTATTGATCGAGAGGGTATACCTCTTGAGGCCAACTCTCTGACCCCCTATCTATCCCACATGTTTCAGAGAAAGAAAAATGTCACAATTATTTATTACCTTGTGCGCATACCAACCTCGAAACCATTCGACGGCGAAGGTCAAGCATCGCGCGGAGCTCATGTCATTTTCCCTCGGTCTGGTAAGTTTAAGATTATTTACTGTTGAATGATAGGCCTTCAAATTTGATAATTGGAAGCATATTGGACCATGTTGGGTGTCATTTGGTTTTGCAGTGCTATAAAATGAACATAGATTGTTTTATAACTTTTCGATTCTGCTCGGGACTTACTCTGAAGTACTAAGAAGTGAACACAAACTGTCATATAAAATTAGAAATAAATAGCTCATGAACACTTTCTTTAGTCTGTACGCCGGATACACCGAAAAGTTAGCTATTTATAGTTTTTCCGCTCTAGATAAAATCTTAAATACAAAAATATAAATGCATGCGCAAACGTATTTGAAAATTAAATGAATTAATATCGGTTAGTCTTTGGCGTAGATAACTTCCGCTGTTGTCTAACTAGAAAGAACGTCTGGATTGCGTCCCTTGTATTGTTAATGCAACTCTGCCTAACCGTGACCTCCGTCATATCGAAGGCGCCGGCCTAACCGGCCTACACCATGTTTCATAACTAGCATTTCTTAAAATTAAAATTAATGTGAGATATTTTAGTACAGCTAGCCCACTGTTAGTATTTACCCAACGACCTAAGCATACTTGTTAAGAACTACATTTGTTTTAAGAAATCAACCAAGAAAAATTAACGCATTAAATATTTTAGAATTTGTTGAACACGAGAAGAGACGAAAGCCCTAATCTTGAATTTATATCTGATTTAGGACTAGATTTAGATATTGATATGTTAGTTCACGTTTGACGACAACTCGTGAGGAAACAACTAAATTTATAAGTGAAATTTAAGCCTATGTAATCTTTGTTTATTGGGCGTAGATTGAGATAGTATAGAGTGTAGGCTTCATTCAACCCGTAAATTAAACGTGGTTAATAGAAAGGAAAGCAACAACATAGCAATGTATTAACTTCGATAACGAACAAATTACTTTAAAACAACTGACCTATATATACTACATTTTTTTTAAAGGATACCTCTGCTTTTGGCATCAGTTGTCTAGCTCTTACATACTAGGGATCTTGGGCTTTTTGCCGCTTTGTTATATAGTACATTAAAAATTCTATATCATCAAGGTAATGGGAGTCCACCATTAGAATTTGAAAACAAATGGACGTCCAATATACTTCTAGAACTGGTTAGATTGTTTTGCATATTCATTTCACTAACTCTCTAGAAGACAAAAGCCACATTACTTTATAGCCTAGGACTCTTTAGACTTTCCTGGAACCCGCGGGGTAGTTTTTTTGTGGGAAGCAGGGCGTCTCTCTCGTTTTTCTTTCTGTCTTACTACTAGATTTAATGAGAATATTTTTGTGATGTATGCATATGTCGCCATTATTAGCTGTTCTTAATCTCTTCTCGCTGGACCTACAGTTCCGCCTCTGCTAAACGTGTAAGTCCAGGCCCTGTCTCTTACTTGCATTTAGTCAACTGTTATCACCATATGTTCACTTGTACTAGTTAGATAGACAAGTAGTTAGATAGATACCACCAGTACCGTTCATACCTACCTAGTGGCCTCAACCTTGTATACTACCTGGGGGTCAAAGCAAAGCCTGTACTCAAGGTTATGAGCGTATGGTTTGAGTCATGAAGAGAAAGACATAGGAGGAGAGAAATAAGTTGGGAGGGGGGAGGGAGAGGAATACATGGAGGAGGGTGGGTAAGGGGGATACATATAAGAAGGTTGTGCCCAAAGATAAGGGAGGTAAATCTAGTGTGTTCATAGGATGTATTTTGTAGACCAGGCCTAATGGAGGTAACTCGTGGGTGTTTCTTGGCTGTTATCTCTGAGGCGAGTTTTGACTTTCCAGAACTGCTTAGCACCAGCAACTTCAAAGTACTACTTTGTTTTAACGAGAACTGATTTTTTTTAAAGAGATTATTTTTTTTATCACATTTAAATTAATAAATACCGGAAAATATAGGCTAATGTCACAGCCAGCTTGCCAAACTATTTTCAAATGAATATCTCTTTAAATGCAAGTAAGCAATGTTTCTAACTATGTATTTAAATAAGGACTCTTTCTCTCCACTGGATATTGTTGAGTATAGCGGGCCCAAACTAAATTATATCCCCTGCTACTTGCAAACCATAAGAGTTTCTATGTCTAAACCCAGAGATCAGACAGGGGAAAGAATTGAAGGTATTGGATTAGCTTGAACAGTTTCTCTGCTCAACTCTTTAAATGGATACGGGCGAATATACTGAAATGACGCATCAAAGGTCCTCATAAAACTCTTATATCAAGTAAACAGATTGCCTCTATGATCTAGATAAGGAGTCGAACTTTACAGCACTAGAGTGACAGACAAGAGCCCTACATGACTATTTAACTATTGAATCTGTTAATCCTTGAAAGATCTGACAAGTTGTCAACTTTTAGAATACCCAATGATCAAAACATACATGCTCAATAACTCAAGAAATCGATACTGCGTTTTTTTTCTAAATATAGATAAACACATTCACACATACAATGTGTCTAAACTGTTTATTTTCAATTTTAAAAATCCTTAGAAGTCTGTGTTAAATTAAATAATCAAACAGTTATATATATAACAACGTGATATTCAGGGCCGGATTTACCTAAAGGCAACATACGTTATAGGCCCCCTCCCCAAGAAATATTTAGCACTGACATTTAATATCGTAACTTATAGATGGCCGAAAAAGGACCCTGAATCTCCCATAGCTTACGTCCTTTTCAAATAGCTTAAGTCCTTTTCAAATAGATTAGGTCCTTTTCAAATAGCTTAAGTCCTTTTCAAATAGATTAGGTCTTTTTCAAATAGCTAATGCCCTTTTCAAATAGCTTAGGTCTTTTTCAAATACCTTAAGTTCTTTTAAAATAGCTTAGGTCTTTTTCAAATAGCTTAGGTCTTTTTCAAGTCTAACTACGGCACTGGGTCTATTATTGTAGAGGTGTACGTGTTTCAGTTGGGAGTGACGATAACAACGCTAAGAATTAGGAAGAAACAATGCAGACGTGTACTGTGCAAACATTGCAGCAAATGTTTATAGTGTAAACTGTAACCTTGAAATGATCTTCACATCTAAGCAAGAGATCTAATAGAACTGTAACTTAACTTAAAAAAGATTAGTCTATAAATTAGAAAAAAAACAACTTAAGCATTAAAAGGAACTAATTAATAAGATGTGAATCAAATCTATTTATATATATATTTTCAAGTGATACAAGCAAAATGTTTGTTTTTCAATTGATCGTTCCACTTCTCAAAGATCTGACTTAGCAGATGTAATTAAAATAAATGAGTGACCTACATCTTTCAGACTTCTAGTCAAACGTCTCAATACTGGGATTTTACGACGTCCGCCTAGAACAAAGTGGACACACTCATAGATTCAATAAAACAACCTAATATTTAAAATACGAACATCAAGTCAGATGTCCAAAGGTTAAAGTTAGATTCCCCCAGGAGTATATTTTTTAAGCACAATATGTTCCTTAGCTCTTTCTGCTCTAATTAATAATAATAATAATAATAATCTTTATTATCAGTGAGTAAATTTGTTTTACAATTGTGCACTACATCAGTCAGTCAGAAGGCTACCGCACATCAGTATGTAAATCTCAGAGTGAGATTAGTGAGGAGGCTCTTAATAATATGGTAATGACATATAAGATTTGGCCAACTTGCACATTTAATTATTTTTTATGTTCAGCGTACAAATGAAAAAAAAAATGTTGGCGGATGCCTGGACGGCTGCAATGTTGCACTGCCGTAGATGCGTCCCTTGTGTATCATAAACTTTTAGTTCTGAAAGAAAAGAAAACAACTTTTGGTTTTAAAAAAATGAAACTTGCATCTTTTGTGTAATAAATCTGGCCAACAACAAAGTTTACACGTGTAAGTGTATTTGTGAACTCTGTGTGGGTGAACTTCACCTTTGCCGATTTCGGTAAGACTACAAGAGCAAACCAGAAGTATACACCTGTTTCAGGTAACAAGTTAAATGTACCGGAACTTTCTTGTAAAAGTTCCCATACAGTTTCCAGCAACTTCCACTTCAAAAATTTTATTTTTGGCAAAATATGAAAAATAACGAAAATTATAACTGGTTTCAACTGCTTCAAGTTTAGTGACTGGTTTCAACTGCTTCAAGTTTAGTGACTAGTTTCAAATGATTCAAGTTTAGTGACTGGTTTTAGCTGCTTTCAAAATGATTCCTCCCTTGAACGACTTATTGCACCCATGTTATTTTACCAATTCAAACTTTATCCATGACTTTATGATATTGCTAAAATTGATTCCATGTTGTTGGTTTTTTTTTTTTTTGTATTTTTTTTAAAGTCTAAAAGTAAATCGAACGCTTGAGACAACATCATCCCCAATAGTTTGATTGAAGTGAGTCTGTAGAAAGAAATCTTATACATGAACTTAGTGTTAGACTCAATAAAAGACTTTCATGTAAAATAAACACTGATAGTAGGCCTACTATTTTATACTTCCACAGTTACTAGTAAACTTAGACACGTCAATCAACTGGCTTTAAACAAGAAAAGCATTCTAACAAATATATTTTTTCTAAAGCCAATACCTCCATTATTAAGCTTCAAATATAATAAAATAAGTTTTAACAAAATAATTAAAAATTGTGCGATTATTTATTGGTATGTTTATTATATGCAAAGCTAGCTCTAACACAATCTAGATGTAATCTATATTAGATTTCCGTAAAAAAATGTATGCAACGCTTATAAACTTCATAAAAATTGAAGCCTCTTTAAGTTCAATCAGTTATTACATAATTACGGTAATACGGATGACTACGCCATGTTGGCTCTAGACCTAGCTCTAGTCTCCAGCCTCATTTTCGTTTATTTATTTTTTTATTTTTTTATTTTTACAAATTCTAAAGGTCAAACTAGAGTTTTCCCCGTGAGGCCAACGAGCTATCAATTCTTGTCTCATCAATATATAACAACTGTTCAATTTCTAGGAAAAGCGTAAGAAACCTTTTGAGATCAGCTGTCCAGGTTCATGCATCCAGGTTCCATGAAGTTTTGACTTGAATAGAGGTATTGTTAAAATAAAAGGATTCAACACTCAATTATATTCGCGATTTCCTTTCCATTAGCTGCAAATAAACAGTAGTTTTCAATAGGTTAACAAATACATTGGTGCTTCATTTGTTACGCGACAACATTGTGAACTGCTTGTCTATAACTGAAAGCTTTTCTTCATAAAAGCCTATATCCAAAATAGATGTTTCGTTTTTAAATAGGCTTCGTCGAATTTCACTGATAGCACTATAATATAGGACTTTAATCTCCCCGGTGTTAACTGGAAACAATTACTATTGGCGGTAGTTGTCCACCGAAACAAAAGGGTGAGGCCGGAATTACCAAAAAGAGACATGAAGCCCCCCCCCCAAAAAAGAGGCATAAGCACAAAAACTAAATATATAAATTATAATATTAATGAACCATTGTATAAACATTGTTATTTTAAATAATTTGTTTAATGTAAATAGATATGTAGATTAGATATATAGATAAATATACAGACAGTCAGACAGATAGATAGATAGATAGATAGATAGATAGATAGATAGATAGATAGATAGATAGATAGATAGATATTGGAGAATAAATATAGCAAACTAAAACAGTGCTGACAGGGTCACGTTATACATTATCTCTCATTAAAAATGGAGACGCTAGAGTTACCATTACACATTTAACAAGTGTGCATCATTCATTGTTACAGGACCAAACTTCACATTTCTATTCAAAATATGGTTAAATGAACAACATGACTAATACAAAAAATGCTTAGATCTAATATTAGACCATACAAATGTACACGTTTCTTCAAGCACTTCTGAATGAATAATTTCTCAATCCTAACCTCTAACCTCTCTGACTCCGTTTTTCACTCGATTGTAAAAATGTCAACTATTTGGCTGGAACCTCATTTGACAATGTCATTTGGCGGCAATCACACTGTACACGCGCGGTATTTTCAAATCTGTCAGATGAGAAGTTACAGTGACAATGCAAGTTTGGGTTTGAAAAAAAAAAAAGTGAAATTGTTCATCTTGAGTTGCACTTGGACGAGCATACTTGACCGACACAGTGCCGGATATAACTATAAACATGTTCTCTTGTCGCAGTCCGTTTTTTTTCCCTAAAATATTTCTCAATAGATAGTCGTTTTATCACTAGTTACATCTGTGAGAACCTTGCTAGTAACAAAATATTTGTAAACTTGGTTTCTTTAAGAGACCTTGTAGTAGGTCAACATTTACCAACCTTTATACATATAATTTAATCTCACCTTATATATATATATACAATTTAATCACAATGTTTACAAATCTTATATATAAATTAAATCAGCAACATTAAATAGTTAATTTAATATAGTCTATCGGTGTATATAGGCCTTCTGATTTTCACTCACTGATCAAAGTATTTATTTCTGGGGTCAGTGGGGTGTGCCTCTGCAGTGCTGGTCTCATGTTGAACCAGCAATAGACTAAACCTAGTCTAAGACTAAGGTATACACCATTAAATCTTTGCACGTCCTTTAGACTACAGTGGCTCTATGAATCGAAAATAAGAGCATTGATTGACTAAAAGCTTATCGCCAGGGTAATACTGTCGTGTAGTAGTAGCCATACGGGGATCGAAGGCCAGAAATAATATACTTTATTGTTTGCATAGATAGTTAATATGAATATGATATACAGATTTAATCCTAATCAAGTTAATTAAAAATAGCCTTTAAAATTATACATCCACTGTAATAGACAAAAAAAAAGATAGCTTTTATTTTGTGACTGGGGGAAAAATAGAATAGGCCTACAGCATAAACACGGAATAAGATTAAATTCTGAAACTGGACTAGACTAAAAGATATCCATGAGAAATGCACATGGTCTATGTTGAACTGGAAAACTGCTATCAGTGTGTCGTCCTAAGTTACAACTACAGTGCTACTTCAAGCACGTCAACTGTGACGGTGTAACCTTCTTATGGCTGTGTTCAGTGTTCGAAATGTTTTGATAGAATTCATTCAATTCGACTTTGTCCTGTACACGGCTTGTGAAAACTTGTGGTGTCAAAAATTAAAATAATCAAATAAACACTAGCGGCTTTTTGCGAAAAAAAAAAGGGGGGGGGGGGCGAGTATTTACATGCTTTTTATCATTTACTTTGTAGCGATTTAAATAAATAGTGTCCTTTTTTATTTGTAGTCGTTTTTCTGGTTTTTTTTTTTAGCGTAGCAGTTAACGTTTCTTTTAGGTTTATAAAAACACCATTCTACGCCCCTGGTCATAGTAAGTTTAGGTGTAGTTGTTAACATGGACTGAAGGCGAGACTCTGTAGCCCACCTTTACATTAGATAACTGTTATGTCATAACTGCCACCTTTATTTTAGTGTTCATGACTTTGATTAATTTCTCGTGAAAATCTCCAATAGGTTCTATTGGCGCTCTATAGGGTTAGGACATAATTCTAGTATGAGCTTAATGTAAAAGTCTTCAGAGCGAAGAACTGATTCTTTATAAGGAGGACACATTTAACTAAGCATTTTTAAACTAAAAAGAAGAGGAAAATTAAGAGTCACTGTGGGTGGTCGTCTTGGTTTGGAACACATTTATTCCCAAGGGCGCCAACAAATACATGGAGACATAGGCCAAATGTACGTTTTTGGAGAAAAAACGTATTTTGTATGGAAGCGTGAAGTTTTTTAATGACTTAGATCAGTGGCGTAGCTATGGTGGGAGGATGGAGGAGGGGTAATTTGAAAATCCCCTCCGGGCCCCCACCTGAGGGGGCCCCCAAATGAGTGTTCGAATTTTTTTTACATTAAGTATTAAATATTACGCCATTATCTCATGTCATAATGTCGAATGTCAAAATTCAGGGACCCTTAAAGAGGTCAAGCCGCCCGGGCCCCCAAATGATGGCAAATTCCTAGCAACGCCACTGACTTAGATATACTTTACACATGAAGATCAGAAGATTGCTTGCGTCTGTGTGAGTGTATTACTACTGATGTTGTGTTGGATTTAATCAGCAGACGAACAAGACATATGCAAGATTATAATCAGATAAACTTAAAATAACTTGATTCAATTTCATATAAAGATTCCAAATAGTTTAATACTTAACGAGAACAGTCCAGTCACACTCACTATCTAATAAATGTTCACTCTATGAAAACCTAAGCATCAACTAAATCTATTTCTAAGCTACAGTCTCGGTTTTGATTAGTGTCGTCATTTTGGTGCGTTCACATTTGGTCGCCTAAGATGCATCGCTATAACCCTACAAATATATGGGTCAGTGGGAAAGCTTAATTAAAGATTAATATGAAATCTTGGAACTTACAGTTTATACATTCATTATTGTATAAATATTTATAATAGTTTAATGCAGTTATGGAAAAACAGTGTAACATTCGTTAAAATTGGCGTTAGTTAAACGATAACTAAACGTAGGCCTATACGAAAAAAAAAAGCCTTGTTCATAGCTGAGTTAGCTTAGAATACACTAATAATGTTATGGCGTGTGTGTAAGACGTTGACTACTAAAGAGCTTCAGCTATATAAACGTCCTGCACAAAATGTTTACGGAAACACGCCCGCTTCTAGTAATCAACAAAAACCGTTACGTTGACGTATGTATAGAAGCAGTGTCGCGGTATCTGTCCCAGGTATTTGGTACCGGCATGAAGGTAGAGGAGGTTGCTGGGACCATTGGGAAAAGGAGGGGGGGGGCAAGGTTTGGTGAAGGTGGGGTCAAATTCCGACAGGCACGTACACTGTCTTGTGTAGCGGTCCTCCACAATGTGGCGGAATAGTAGAGAATGAATAATTACTTTAACACATGTGTCTGTGTGTGAATAAAGTGGAGGTCTCGTTTGCTAGTATTTGAATAAAAAAGTTAACGCTCTACACTCATTGTATTGCTTTAAAAAAAAATCAATGAGGATTATAAACAAGGGCATCTAAATGAAGGGGATTGTACTACACCTTACCCCTTGTGACGCCGAATTCATAATTCAATGATATACTTATCTAATTAGATCTCAGCCGGAGACAATGTGGGATATTTTTGTTTTAATGTACTTTTACTCCCTCAAGTATGCCACTACTTATTACTACACACATAGTTTATCCTGTAGTGTGGTCGAAAGTTTGTAAGGGCTTTTTGACAGGTAGAATGGATTATATTTATCATTCAATTTTACAGAGAGAAAACTCCATTGATCGCAATATAAAATGGCTGAGATTTATAATTATATAAGTCCTATAGTATGCTTCAAATGTATAATTCAAACCTATGGTCTAATGTATGGTTGCCTAAGCCTAATGTATGATGTCCACCAGCCTTCGTTAGAGCTATCCAATTTTCTCTTTCAGAGGTGCAGAAGACGGAAAGAAAACTTAAAGAACAAGACTCCTGACGGACATCGGCTTTGTCTATATCAGATGTGAAAAAATATGCAGGTCGCGTGGCCATGTGAAACACTGCACTAATCCTTAATCTTCGGAACAGTAGATATTATCATTTTTATTAATGTATGATTGTCTAATGCATTATTTTAGATTTGTAAGCCTATTTCATAAGTGCATAAGTCAATTATATAATTTAAAAAAAAGGCTGTGTGTTTGTTGTACTTGATATTGATGGTTGGTGAAAAATAATTATTAAATATATGTTTTTATGATTAAGGCTTGTTGACTATACACAATCTTGAGACGTGGCGATTTCAACCTACCGTTTGTTTTCGATCAAAGATGGCGGATATTTCAAAAACGACTGTTTGAGGCAATTTTTAACAAATCAGAAACATTGAACTGTCTGTACAAATGAAATCATCAAGAAATGCTGTTTCTGACTTCGGTCTGTGATCATGCCACATGCCATGAAATGCTTGTGGCTAGTAGAGTGGCTACAGATTGTGTTCGAACTAGAATCAAGTTATCGCCTGACACAGACGTGTACTAATAGAACAAAATATGAAATCACTTATGTTGTTACAGATTAAGATTACAACGAATTTGTTGCGCTTGTGCAAAGAGTACATTTGAGGTGAACTAGGTTCAATTGAAACCCGGACATCATATTTTTAAGTGGGGCCCTCTTTAGTCTTGAGCGATGATCGTTTATTGTTGTTTTTATACTTTTATTTTATGAAGATGTCAGCTCTCTGTAAGTAACTTTTTATTGTGACTTGCACCATCTAGCTCATGGGGAAGACTTCCTTCAACTTTCCTGTTCGCTTCTTCTTCCGCATCTTCTACTATTGTACAGCCTTTATTTATTGCTTGCTTTTAGTAACTCATAGGCCACGCGTTGGGGAGGCACAATCGGTATCGTGCCAATATTTATTTCATTTTACGTATTGAAAGGATAATGAAGAAGTATATTATAAATTTTTCAATTGAATGTTTCATAATTCATGAAATTTAAGTATCCCGTAGCACATACACTTTCCCCAATATCGCAATTTTGGAACACACAAAAAGGAAGATTGAAAAAATAATGTTTGTTGTTTAAATCAATTCCTCCTTTATGAAACTATGGATGTCTATAATTTCTCATTCTATTTATTTCTTGTAATACTCATCATTAGAATGAGTCTATCCGGAGAGATTTGCACAATCAAAGTCTTCTACATAAGACGGTGTACAAAATGAACATGCGCACCTATTTATTCTTTCCTTCCTTTACTTTATTCAAATTAAGTTGAGTGCGGGAATTCCCGTTAAAGCCGCGTTCAAAATAAATTAAAAAGACGACTTTCACTTTACAGTGATTCTATTTTGTAAACTTTGACATTCATACCAATTACTGTGTGCCCAATTAGGTAGTTGTTTCTTTTTTTTTTTTTTCTTCTTAAAGATAAAGCCCTATATAAAATGTCAATTTTTTTAGGAAAAAAGTTGGAGCCGTTTTCAAAATACCCGCCCAGTGTCCAACCATGAAGAGTTTGCAAGCTAATAGAAGAAATTGTAGACATTAATTGAGCATTTATTAAGAGAAGTTTGTCATTTCATTAGGACCTATCTTTTCCAACTTCCCACCTTCCCACACAGGCACACACATACACAAGATTAGACAATGTTCTTACATGTTTTGTAATTCTTTGCCTCTTCCTCGTATTCAGGTAACTTTACACGCTAGTTAGTGTGTCCTTCTCCCAACACATGTGTCGACACTGCACGTGGTTATGAGATTTGTACAAACACATGTCCAACTTCTCTCTAATCCTAGGACTTGAATCCCTAACCTACCCCCAGATTGTCCGTCCATGTCTTGGTTCATCTCCTGAAACCAGGGGCGGACTGGCTATATGGGCTAACGGGCAAATGCCCGGTCGGCCGGTACCAAATGGGCCGGTCTGTTCGCGACCAAAGAAAAAAAATTCAAACCTAAAAAAGTGACAGCAGCAAGACACAAAGGTCCGAACAGGTTGTTTTTTTTTTGTTTTTAAATTCTTATTACAATTAATTTTGTTTGAAATTCAACAAGAATATCCACACAAAAAAATACACTATACACTGTACGTATTATCATTTGCAAAACTTTAGACCGTATTTTCTGCTTTGCACGAGCGGCATGGACTGCTTTGATGTCTTCGAGGTTGTGTTTGCCCTAATCATTTTGCTGGTCGGCATGGGCCTTTGATTGCCCTCTCATTTTTTTTTTTTTGCTCCTTACCTCCCCGTCTTTTAATGGTTCCAATGAAATTTAACCAAAAAAGAGGGATGAGAGGTTAAGTTACAAAACATTGATATAACGCAGCAAAAATAAAAAAGGCGCGACAATTAGCTCTTTAACAATACTTAATAGAAATTAACTTTAACACATACACACAGCCGCGAAATTGCAAACCACCCAACTTATTCACAGCTCAATATGGGTATGAAGCTCTACTTTCTGCGATTTGAAACGAATAAGTAAATTTCTTTTTGTTTATTTTTAATATTTAATATTTTAACATCTAAAAATACTACACTTTAAGCTTTCAAAAAAAATATAATTAAAAAATAAATCTAAATCAAGTTTTATACTATTATAATGGCCGATGAACATATGCTTAGTATGAAGTCATTAATGATGAAAATAATTACAATACTTTATGTAGCCCTGTCACATCTGATATTTAATGAAAGGAGATTTATATTTGAAATAATGGGTCATGGTATATTCAGATACAAATCGCGTTTTTGAGAATATACTAAGAGGAAGCAAGAGCTTTTCACATTAAGTAAGCACCTCTCTAACCGTTCTGCTTTCTCTTATCTTTTAATGGAATGGGTTGCCTGAATCAGCCAGGAAAACCATGGATTTAGCATATTTTAAGTCACAGATCAACATGTATGACTAGAATGACACATGAAATGCGTAAGACGTAAAAATCTTATTTTTTGAAGAAACGTCTGTAATCTATAACTTATACCAAAAAGCTTCAAACTCATTAGGCTGCTATTGTATTGTTTATAGTTTTCAGACTACATACATGTATAAATAGAATACTTATCGGTTTTCGATGCGTTATCAAACTTTATATATTTTGAATAGAATTAGGCTTACACCTATGATAAAACACATGGGCGTAGACGAGAGGGGAGGAATTCAAACCATTACTGGCCTCAGATCTCATTGTCTGAAAGGGAAACTTTACTTACTTCCTCAGAGCAGCCAACTTAAGCAAGCTACAGTGTCCAAATTTCATGAGCGTAGCCAAAAGTGGATTTGTGGTTCCCCCCCCCCTTTCCCATACAAAAGTAAAGCATTTTACCATTTTCTACCAGTCGCTAGACTCCAGTGAATAGAAGATTTAGTTTTTGATTTTTTTAGCGGAATAGTAGCAGGCTAATTGCACTGTAGGTACCTCAAAATATGCATTTTTTTTAAAGCTTAAAATAATGGAAATAATGCTTGGATCCGGGGCCTCGAGCTTACAGCGCTCCCCCAGACTCCCTAGCTGTCCCTTGGCGGTGTGTACTGCCTTTCACTAATTATAGGAAGAGAGTATTCTAGGGTAGAAAAAACGTTTGAAAGAATGAAAGATAAGAATGTAATGAAGAAAAATTACATACACACACACTAATATATATATAAATTGCGCAGGGGGTTTAAAATCCCCCCACACCGAAAATATATGACATGCCATTTGTGGGCCGGTTTATATAGTAATGCCCGGGCCGATTTCGATACCCAGTCCGCCCTGCCTGAAACTTTAAAGACATAAGAGTGTAGGATCTATAGGTCATAACTGAAACTTAAAAGACATAGAATGTAGGATCTATACGTCATTACTGAAACTTTAAAGACATAGAGTAGGATCTATAGATCATTACTGATACTTTAAAGACATAGAATGTAGGATCTATAGGTCATCTACTGAAACTTTAAAGAGTGTAGGATCTAAAGGTCATCTACTGAAACTTTAAAGAGTGTAGGATCTAAAGGTCATCTACTGAAACTTTAAAGACATAGAATGTAGGATCTATGGGTCATCTACTGAAACTTTAAAGACATAAAGTGTAGGATCTAAAGGTCATCTACTGAAACTTAAAAGACATAACGTGTATGATCTAAAGGTCATTACTGAAACTTTAAAGACATAAAGTGTTGGATCTATAGCTCATTACTGAAACTTTAAAGAGTTTAGGATCTATTGGTCATCTACTGAAACTTTAAAGACATAAAGTGTAGGATCGAAAGGTCATCTACTGAAACTTTAAAGACATAGAATGTAGGATCTAAAGGTCATTACTGAAACTTTAAAGACATAAAGTGTTGGATCTATAGGTCATCTACTAAAACTTTTAAGACATAGAGTGTAGGCTCATTACAGAAACTTTTACGAGTGTAGGATCTATGGGTCATCTACTGAAACTTTTACGAGTGTAGGATCTATAGGTCATCTACTGAAACTTTAAAGAGTGTAGGATCTAAGGGTCATCTACTGAAACTTTTACGAGTGTAGGATCTATAGGTCATCTACTGAAACTTTAAAGAGTGTAGGATCTAAGGGTCATCTACTGAAACTTTAAAGACATAGAGTGTAGGATCTAAAGGTCACCTACTGAAACTTTAAAGACATAATAAAGTATAGGATATAGTATATGACTATTGAGAAAACAAGTCACCTTCTTAATTTTTGTGTTATTTTAAATTTTTTAACCATTTCATCATTACGTTGATATAATCGTGTTGATTCAATCCCCGTTTGCTTGTTACCATTGTTAGTTCCTCTTGCTTTCACTTGTCTCAGTAATCCCCCTTTGCCTTACTCTAGTTTAGTGTAACAAAGCTAAGACCTGTACTGAGCAGAGACTGCTACACATCTGATACTCACTCCCGCAACACGAGTTCGCCTAGTGTGTGTAATTCGTCTGAACATTGCAGATAAAAAAAATGAAACACTCCGAATCTTGTGAGCAGCACACACACACACACATAACATGGCAAACTCATTCAGGCAAACACAGGCACATGCAGAAACACACGGACGTCTGCATGACGTGCAAGATAACATTTATACTGCCTGGGACGACAATATGTTGCAACATATACAGACTTTTATACAAATTAAAAGTCGTTCTAGATCTATAGTCTTAGCAACAGCAAACGTTTTAAAAAACCATCATCATAAAATAGGTCAGCAGTTCTCAAATCTGGCCCAGATAAGCATAATGCTATCAAATAGGCAAGCAGTTCCCAATCTGGCTTAGATATAAATAATGCTATCCAATAGGCAAGCAGTTCTCTATCTGGCCGCTGGTTTCGACCGACACTCAATATTAGAGCGGGTCGTATGATTTAACAAACACACACAATCTTGCTTAGACACTGCTACTTTTCTTCATCGAAACTGTTGCAATGATTAGTATACTTTAGTGCTACAGTGTTATTGTTATAAGGATTGTGCGACCAAGTAAGCTAATGAATACAGTCGGTTGTTATTGCTTTTGATTTTTAAATACAATAAAATTTTAAATATTAGAAATAAAAAAATAAACATTTTAGCTTTTAGTGACAATGTCTATATAAACATTTTACTTTTAGTGACAATGTCTATATAAACATTTTAGCTTTTAGTGACAATGTCTATATAAACATTTTACTTTTAGTGACAATGTCTATATAAACATTTTAGCTTTTAGTGACAATGTCTATATAAACATTTTAGCTTTTAGTGACAATGTCTATATAAACATTTTAGCTTTTAGTGACAATGTCTATATAAACATTTTAGCTTTTAGTGACAATGTCTATATAAACATTTTAGCTTTTAGTGACAATGTCTATATAAACATTTTACTTTTAGTGACAATGTCTATATAAACATTTTAGCTTTTAGTGACAATGTCTATATAAACATTTTAGCTTTTAGTGACAATGTCTATATAAACATTTTAGCTTTTAGTGACAATGTCTATTCGCATCGACTACAATCTACTCTTTGATAAGCCAAATTCATTCATTGATCATGAAATAAGCATCGATCATGGAAGTGACAACTTTGGACCTACAAAATACCCAAATAGTGATATCAGCCGAGGTGGTCGTGACGACTGACCTGGCAGACTGAGGCCAGGAACATTCCTCAGATGATTCTTGCTACCTTTCAGAGGGTGGTTCTACTGCAGACCTGCCACTTCGTATAAGATGATTCCTCGGTGGACTATGCAAAGCGAGACTACAATGAATTGTGTTTTCCTCTTTAGTGTCCCATTCCTAGCAGTACCAGAGTGACTAGAACTTATTTTATAGAGTAGATAATAATCAGACGTTTACTTGTATAGAAGAAAAAACTTTTAAAATTCGAACCCAATGCATCTGCTCGAGATTACTTGCTTTTTTCACCAAAGGTTAACATGAACAGAATAGTGCATAGATCTTCTTAATGCAATTCAGTCACAAATTAAAAAATAAAAAAAAATCAATAATAGTAGGCCTATATTTAAAAAAAAAAAAAAAAAAAAAAAGGGTGTTACATATTGTGATGTATGTAATAGTTATACGTGTCTATACCATATTTGTGAACAAGAAAAACACCCACCCCTGTACAAAGCTTAGCAGAAAACAAGAAAAAAAAGCTTGGAAGAAAGAGATAGAAAGTGTTCTGATAAATTAATCATATTTCGCTAATGCACTTATAAACACCGCTGTCAAAATGTCAATTACAAATATAAACTGCCAGCAATGAAACCTAGCAACGTGTTTAGCCGTACACTTTCTATGTAGATACACTCAAGTATAGTCCGTGTTACATGCGAGTTAGCCCAGTAAACATGGCACGTTAAATACAACTAGAGAAAGACGTATACGCTGCCTGATCATTTTGTGGGTGTTGTTATTTTGAATGTATATATTGCAGTGGGTCTCAATTAATTGTATTGGCGAAGACAAGAAAGCAGACGATCTTAAATGCTGCTGAAAGAGTGTGTGTGTGGGGGGGGGGGTGTCACTTGGATCATCGGCGTGGGACTAGGGGAGGCAGTTAAAATTTCCCAGTAAAGGCGATATTTTAATTCAGTGTAACTCGAGCATCTAGCGAGGGGAAAACGAACATAGGAAGGGGGGGGGATGACATTCCCATCAGTGAATATCTCGGAATGTGCAACTCCAAGTTACTCTACAGTGTCTACACTATATTCACACTGCCAGATCATCTTTTAGCTCCAGTTAACTAAAGGCTTAAAACAATTAAACACAGGAATATAAGCCTAATCTAAACTATTTCGAGTGTGTGCGTGTGTGTGTATGTTAAAACTGTGTTTAAGTACACTTAGTTAACTTGGCATCATGTTCAATATATACTCGGGCATTTTGTGAACTAGCGATCAATTGTTGATGTCAAATGGCGCATCTCTAAGGATACTATTTCTGGCCTTTAGTAAAAATAACTTTTAATAGGGTCAAAGATTGCACACAAACGTGACTCCCTTGGTGTGGGCTGTGTCCAAATGAGTTCTAATGGGATGGACACAGTTACAATTATTTCTCTTTATTGTGCAAATAAAAATTGTATCTAAACAGACCCACCAGAGATTCTCATAGAGACACGCCCTACAATATTTCTTTTGTTGTATCAAATGTACTATTTTCATTTCTTAAAAATACATGCGTGTTTATATGCGTAGTACAGGGGCGGTGTCTGGTGGTGATACAAGTTCTCCAGTGATAAACATCCCGTTTTTTTTTTGTTCAATGGATGTTTACAGCGAAGGTGTGGTTTCAATGTGACTTGGGATAGTTGTGAGAGAGAAAGGACTCATTCTACTGCGTAGCCTCTCTAATCCAAGCATACGTCAACTTTGGATTGAATAACTCTCAAGCAGTGTGAACTAAGAGCTGGTTCATAGGAGCAGTGCTTCAAGATCCCTGTTCTAAATAACCCGCATTCTGAGCATTTTCTTACGCAAAATACTTTATTGAATTATTGAATTGTAATAAGGCTCTTTCGTGTTGCAGTAGATAAACCCGGTGTCTGGAAACTTAGGCAACCGGAAATTTAGGCACCGATAAATTGGGCACTTTTTTGACGGGCGGAAAATTTGGGACTCTTTTAAAGCGACCTTAATTTTGAACATAATTTTAAACATTTTAACGTATATTTTATCCTTAGGCTATTGGCTAATGGTGATGTTATCAAAAATACCAACTATTTCTAACAAAATGTCCATGATACGAAAGAGAAGCTGGCAAAACGGAGAATAAATGACAATCATGACATCATCATATAATATTGACATCAAAGGATTCAGGGAAGAGGTAGAGATGATTTCCTGTTCATCGCTTCGCCTCCACCACCAACCCTTAAGAACAACTGGTGATTTTTTGGTATTTATAATAAAGCAATTTGTGTAAACATTTAATTACCAATTTAAATTATTTAGATTCAGATATACCTCTGGGTGCATAATCAGATAACACTGGATGGTTAGTAGTGGGCTCCTAGAGTAAGTAGCTCTGACATCTATCAAAGATACCATCTCTTAAACTTTCAACGTTTTCACTCATTCTCTATCTTTGCCTTTTCAATGTCTATTTAGAATATATCACCTGCATTTATTATTTATTTAGTTTGGGCGCCTTTTCAGCCTACAGCCTCTATTCCTCTATATTCTCCCTTCCCAGAAGCTATATCGTTCTATTCTTTATTGGTCGCTTCCTTTCTTTTTGTCTGCCCCTATTTCTTTATCTTGTTACTGTGCTTTGAAAGAAAGTCTTTGCAAACGAAATTATCAATAGGTGATAGGCAATAAAAATAGTCGCTAGGGCTACTGTAGTGATTAATTGTATGATTTTATTTAGTCTGAGGGAAGATGGTCTATCTTAAACCTGTCACAGATGTCCTCACGTTGATACAAGTTACCAGTGTCACAACAAAAGATGTGATATCGGAGATGTAAGTGTCTTGTCAACAGAGACTTCAGGTCACAACTTCACACTGTGCATACCTCCTCCTGGCCGGCCCCACCTACATGAAGAGCGAACGGAAACTGAGCCCACAATCACCCCTTCAGTTAGTTCCTTTTACTTACTGTAAAGACCGCTGAAGAATGTGAGGAGTTTTTAAGTAAACATACATTCTCTCTCCCTCTTTCTCTCTCTTCCCCCCCTCTCTGTCTGTCTTTCTCTCTCTCTCTCTCTTTTTTTTCTCTCTCTCCACCCCTTTCTCAAACCAAACAAACTCTCTCTCACAAACACTTTAACACCCACACTTTAATACCCACACACATCCACCATATAATGAAAAATAAGCGTTTTTAAAAATGAGGCATTGTTTTAAAATGAAACAAATAAGAGTAAAAACAGCACAAATGCCTTTCAAACTCATCTTTAAAGTGTCACAACACATCCTATCGTGAGTTGCATTCTGAGTAAATAAAGGTCTTTTTGTCGTCCATGTATTGTGTATGCACGTGGATGAATGAAATAAGAAAAAGGATTACAAACATTTAACAAACGAATGTGATATCAAAAAGCAAGATGCTGGCTGATATTTGTAACCCAAACAACGAAATGAGTAAAACCTCGGTCAGCGCGTGCTTCAAACAATGTTTAGAACATAGAGATATTTAAAGATGCAGCAAACAATCCTTGCTTTCATAGTCATTTTTTGCTTTATTAATGGATTCGTCTGCTTAAAGACAACACTATTTCTTTGGCCTGTACTATGTATGTGCACTGGGCGTGATTCCGTACTTATTATGATCTTGTCCTTATTCCCTACTGTTATATTTTATTTTAAAACGATTACATAAGTATTAACTCTTTCTCTCCGTACTTACTTTCCACGTTCCTATGGAATTATTCATTTTGCTCATTAGTGTTTCACTACCCTGTTAGGATTAAACTTCAACAACTTTTTCTATGTTATTATAAAAGGATGCATTCTCTTTTTATATAATACTAATGAAAGTTCATAAAACCAAAAAATTAATTAATTAATTAATTTAATGAGGTCAAATCAACGTTGGTATCGTCAATTAGGAGAGAAAGAGGCAACATCATACTAGCTGCACTTTGATTTTGTAAATTTAAAAAAAAATTAACTGGTGCTGTTAATTTCATTTGATCACAAATAATCAATCAATTCATTTCACGATTTTAAATTCAAGGCTGGATCGATTTCATTCTCCGACGAGTAGAGACCCGGGAAGTACAAACTAGTCGATAAAATAATTTTAGTCAACAATTCATTTCTTGGAAGCCGGCTCAGTAGGGCCTAAGTACCGCAGAAATGAAAGCGTTCGATATTTCAGAGATGGCGTACGTTGGTGCAAATTAAAGAGGCAAGACTTCCGCTAAGTGATATTTGTAGTTAACTTGCTACGGTTAGGGCGCTGCTCCTTATGGTTATAGACTATTACGTCTTAACCCAAATTACCTGCAAGACTGCAGGGGGGTAGCACAGGGTAGTTTTCGAACTCAGGACCACCGAGACGACACTTCGGTGCAAATACAACTCAACCAGGAAGCCATCCGATTTTTAACATTTTTTTTTTCTAATTGATGATCTGTAAGAGTGAACATTTCACTTCACTAGATCCAGTAGATCTGATTAGTTTCGTGTCTTTCCAATTGTGCTTATCGAAGTGTTTTTCTAAAGTTCATTATAAACCTTGTTTTAAAAGTCTCTTTGGGGGATAAGGGGGGGGGGGGGGAGGCAGGCAGTTGAAAGGGAGGTGACACAGCCCTGCAAATGTTAGCATTTAGATGTTTGAGAACCTTGAGAGGTCAACAGAGCTGAGCTTGTCAAGCCTGCTAGTCAAACTGTGACCTTAATCACATGGTAGATTGCCTTAAATAGGTAAAACCTTGCGTCTAGTTCCCCCCCCCCCCCCCCTCCAGCTTGTCTTGGCGGGAGACTAGTTGAATGAGGGGGAAGGGAAAGGGAATAGCATGAATGGGTTCGGGCAGTAATGCGGTCATTTAGCCGGTAAAAAAAAAGGTGCACAAAAAGTAGGTCTAGTGACAGTCTAGTCTCCTGCGGTTTTCAGAGGTAATGGATTTGTTTCTTTTGCACGAGTCCATTAAAACAAAACTAGATGCTTGGGTGGCGGCGCTTTAGTTATTCATTATTATTAAGCATTGCATTTAAGATGAGATCTATTTGATACACGGACTAATATTTGTTTACTATTGGATATGTGCAACTTAAATAAACAAGAACAGATTTTTAAAAAAAATCAATACGCTAAAATCAGTTGACATTAAATCGAATAAGCTCAGACATGTGAAGTCTTAGTGAAGGTAGATATGACTGGGGTTGTCTTCATGAAAATTTATCTAACCGGGCTGTCTTTTCTTATCTTATAAATAAAATACAAACGTTACTTCAAACAAAAAGACTATTACGTCCTACGCGTGTCCCTGGGTCAATCTAGTCATGCATGTTAATCAATGACTTAAATTCTGCCAAGTCGTTGGTTTTCCTGTCTTAGTGAGGACAGGCCTGGCTGAGGTTATCTTGGTGAAGATAGAACGGGTTGTGTTATAATTTTGATGATAGGGATGCCCTAGGTGCCTGGTCGTGGCTCTGGACTCGATGGTCCCTGGTTTGAACCCTGCCCGTCATCCCTCGCCTACTGCGGTAGGTTTTGGGCTAAGATGTAACAATCCGTAGGAACATCCGAAATACGCGAAACAAACAAACCGTTTGACGAGCAGTACTTCTGGTGAGTGAAGCTTTGGAACACAAAAGAACAAAAACTAGAACAGACAAATCAAGAAATCTTGTTGGACAATGACTGATTAGTCAGGCTGTTTAGAGATCTCTCGGCAATGATAATAGTAAGGATTTCTCTCAAAATCATACTAGATTTCGCATAATCCTGGTTACATTAATAGTACGTCGCGTGTCGTTAGTCGCACTTTACGATACGACACGATATGGTTGGATACCAATCGCTACTATGACGTAATGTACAAGCGACAAAGATCAACCAATCTTTTCTGGTTTCGAAACACATTCAGAACATCTTTTATCTTTATCCCTTTAGTTTCATTATTTATTGTCAAAGTATCAGAGAACATTAAGTTTGCATTCTAAAAATATTTGGGGTTCAGACGGGAAAAAGTGACAACGAAACTCTGTGTATCTTTTGCACCAGTCCCTCCCTCCCCCTGACAGACACACACATACATACATTCAACACACACACACACCTTACCTTTTACCTTTACCTATCCCGTTGGGGCACCAAGCAAGACTCGTCGACCGTCTTTCTCCATTCCTCCCTGTCTTTTGCATTGTTTAGAACCTCTTTCAATAGCGGGCCTGTCCATTCTTTTATGTTGTCCTCCCATCGCTTTCTCTGTCTGCCTTTTCTTCTTTTTCCTGGTACTGTTCCATGAAGGAAGGTCTTTGCGAGCCCGAAGATCTTGTAATTTGGCCATAGATTTTGAGCTTGCGTTTGTTCACTATAGTTGGCAGGTCATCATGGGGTCCAATCACTGCAGTAACACAAACACACACACTAGTTGCTTAATTTGTTTTCATTAACCCTCCTCCTCCACACACAAAGACAAAATTAGTCCCAACAGCTTATCTTGTGTACAAAGTACTTAGACATACATGTAGATCATTTTGTTTATATCAATACTATTCTAGGTGTCAGTTAAGTTTGTTTGGATTAATGTTAAGGAGACTGTAAAATGTCTAGTCGGAGTGGATAAAAGTGAAAGTGTGATACATCTGGATATCAAGCTTCTTAGAACCAAACACACATTTACACAATGAATAGGAGGAGTTAATACACACACACCTGGACATACACACCTGCATACACACACCTACATCCATACACACAGACACCTGCATACACACACAAAACATTATAGATATTAACGGTCCATTTATCTGTTGGTCATTTTGATTAATTACCCGACTTGTAAGATAATGTACAGTCAATGTAAAAGTATTCGAAGGTTTGATATACCTCTACAGACACTTGCTACGTAGATGTAAGTCTGTCATTATTATTTTTTCGTTGGTTTAATACGTTAGGTTTTCCCATCTTAAACATATTTTTCGACTTTTGTCCAACAAGAACATTTGTAATGTCTTAAAGAAAATGATATTTGTTCAAACTTAAAAAAAAAAACAACACTTGTGTACATGGTGGTTCTACCAATACAAAAACAAATTGTTTTAGCTTCACATGCAGTGAAGAAATGTAAACACATAGTATTATTATACAAGTCCTGGACAGAGCTTAGTAAAGTGGAATTAGGGTTAGGGTTAGGGTTAGGGTTAGGGTTAGGGTTAGGGTATTTTGAGAAAGGACATTAACAGGTAAAATTATCCCTTTCAGATCTTGCGATCTATAAGGCAGATAATGTAAAGGTCGTCTGTTTCTGTGGCACACAGTTAACGAGGATTCCATGTGGCCAGAACAACCACCAACCGCACTCCCTTTCCCCTTTTTACAATCCCCCACTCTGCCGCGACCCCCACACACACACAGCAATAGAATAAAAGACAAAAAAACAATTAATATTTTCGATGATCTTAGGCAACCCCTGGCTAATCGTCAATCGACCCCCAAGGGGGTCGCAACCCACAGGTTGAGAACCCCTGCATTAGAGTGAGGCGAAATCAAGGTCGTGCAGCTCAAAATTCCAGTCTTCACCGAGGCTTAAACCAGATATCCTTCGGTTTAAAGCCAAGCGCTTTACCACTCCGCCACCATGCCCCATATGACATTAACATGAATGTTGTTTAAAGATGTAATTGTCCATTCTTCAATATCTTATCTCTTTAACATTTCACGACTAACCACTTACCTTAGCCCCCCACCCACCTCATTTCACACATGCCAAATTTTTTTTTCTCGGAGTAACTGAGGTAGTAGATTTAACCTGTAAGGAAAACTGAGAAAGGTTTGCGCTTAACTGTAGAGAGTACTAGCTAGAGAAGAAGGTTTGACTCAGCAGAATTCAGGGTTGATTAAAGACGCTAGTAGATTGCCGTAAGAACCCCCACCCCACGCACACACCAACATACACACGCACACCACATACACATATCTTTCCTAGCCTAATAAAGAACAGTGCAATATGGCGCTCAGGGAAATATCAGACAGCCTCAGTTTTGTTTCGACAGAGAATTAATGTACGCTAATAAACACAATATTAAACAGAAAACGCTTCTTAATTTGGACGTTTATGTTTAGGCCACACAGTGCATATCTATTGTATTCCTCAAATCATTCTTTATTGGAAATTTTTATCGACAATAAAACTCAAAAGTACGAAATCTCTGTAATGAGTTTCAGGGGTAGAACATATACATCCAACGAGGTGCCTGGTGAAAAAGCTGATTAGTTACTGTTACATTTTTTACCCAAGACCAAAATGCCTGTATGGAGTGTGAAGCTCATTCTTCCTATGCTATAGTCAACAGTTAACAAGTGTTTGTTTTTTTTTTGCCTGGCCCAACAATCAATGACCTTTTCCAAACCATGGCCAGGTACTCATGTAGGCGTCAAGCATTGTGTGGTGTCAGCGTCTGTGACGTTTATAACAATATGGATCTTGACTTCTTCTTCTACTGTTTGCTATTTCTGAAAGTAGATGCCAATACAATAAACAGATCTAAATAAATTCAGGTCAGGAGGTGGAAAAATGCGTTATGTCAAGTTCTCACCATAAGAATATATCAAATTTACAATAGACATAAATATAGAAAGCCTTAGAGGACCAAATTCAATGCAAAGGACGTCTGGGCCTTGAGGCCTTAATCTGCTATAAATAAACGAAAAGGACAACTAATGATGTTTTTCTTGACTGTGGAGAAAGATAAGCGTTTGTCTTTCTGTGTATGTGCCTAGGAAATGTCTTGCTGAAACGTCGTTTGCTTTTACTTTGTTTTTCTTTGTTTTTGCTTTGGTCCAGTAGGTTTTGTATATTTATAACTATTGCTCACTGTCTTGTGTAGAAATTCTCTGGACTGTAATAGAAGAACTTGATTACTCTAGCAATTTTGAACCATCACAAGAAATAAATAGAATGAGATATTATAGACTATATTATCCGCTTCATAAAGAAGAAATTGATTAAACAAAAAACATTTTGTTTGTTTCTTGCATTGTATACCTATCATTGATATGAACTTTTTTAAAAAAGAAAGTCACGTCGGTTTGGAAGATAGGAAACTCGAGTCTCCGTCAAGCGTATAGCCCACCCCAGAGCGCACTTACCTTATATGATATAAAAGTCGTTGTTCTTCCTAGGCACAGTGGGTCACTGTGTTTTTGTAAAAGTAGACCAAAATGAGGTCAATGTCGTAAGTTAAAACCTTTAGCATACTATAAAGCATATTGGCTTCATTTGTGTAGGCATCGTCAGTAGGTCAGAGTCATCAATGGGTCAGAATCACTCCGTATGGAACGATAAAGACCAATACAACACTTTGAAGTTATTGTGCTAGAAACTCTCAAAGGAACTTCATTTATGGTGCTTGCACTCTTAGCTAGTAGCTATCAAAATGACAAATTTGTGAATGTTTTGGGCGACTGGTAACCGACGCTATTGTTTTAACTACTCAACTGGCCGTTGTTTATATTTTTATTAATGGGGCTCCGCCCTTTATTGCCTACGAAACATTAATTGAAACAGCTTTCACTAGCCTGGTTATTTTGGTTGGTCAACATTCAGTTAAAGTGGGAAAAAAATGGGCTAATCTGAACTATTTTCCATGTTTTGTTGACTTGTAATTGTTGACTTGTAATTGTTGATTTGTAATTGTTGACTTGTAATTGTTGACTTGTAATTGTTGACTTTTAATTTTTGACTTTTAATTGTTGACTTGTATTTGTTGATCTGGGAGCGTGATGGCTGAGAGATGAAACAAGGGGTCTTGGGTTCGAATCTCGGTGAAGTTTGAGATTTAGAATTTCGGGATTGTTTTTTTTTAGGATGCCCCTGAGTCCACCCTGACTTTGGTTGGAGAAAGAAAAGGTGTATGGTCGTTGTGCTTGTCACATGACATCCTCTTTTACGGTGGGCCATATGACCTATACATCCTCTACCCAATGGACCGAAAGATTTGTAGGAGGTACTTTTGTTACTCTGTTCATGTGCAAGTCGTCCATAATCTGCATTAAGTCCCCTTAGTTATCAAAGGTCACGAACGTGACACAGTTTACATTTATGTGATTTTATGACCTACAAAGGATCCAAGGACAAAGTAAATGGCGCCAAAACCTAAAAACAATGACGACTTGATTCAATGACTCTTGCAAGGTAACGGCATCTAATAGATTAGAAGACCAGCAAAAGTTGTGGAAACATTTAATTTCAGTTAAAGAACAGTTGTCAACTAGATTAATACGTTAAAAAAAATTCATTTTAGATTTTCTTCCTCGTATAGAGCTGACGATGTAAATTGTTTCTATTGCCAATGGGAAACGGAGACCAGGTAACCATTAATGTTGTGTGGTCTCAGACACCTCCTAAAGCACTCATTTTAAAATCCCAAAACCTTCGCCGGATCCGAACTCGATATCCCTCAGTTCGGAAACCAAGCGCTTTACCACTCTGTTTATTAAGATTCTACGTGAAATCAAAGTTGAGATCATTCTTATTGTTCGCGGACTGAATGAAAGAACGCATTTAATACGTCACTGTGTTGTAACAAGGAATGGTCATTGAGGCCAAAAAATCAACCAGGGCCGCCTTACGCATAGGCAAACTAATCAATGTCGTAAGTTAAAACCTTTAGCATACTATAAAGCATATTGGCTTCATTTGTGTATATACGTTTGAACAATAGACACAAGTGGGGCTTTAGCACAGGACTAAAATAAATTGTATAGAAAAAATTACTAAACGTGGATGAGATTCCTTAATGACTCTATGTTTTCTAGTTTAACTCTTTCTCTACCACGGAAAATGCGATGTATGAATTCAGTTATTTGTCGATGTAGATATAGACAGGCAGGTTTTCAATAAATTGCATTCTTTGATTATTTTCGCTGTTTCTTTTTATTATTTTTTTTAAATTTCATATGAGACCACAAAATTGACTTTGAGTTGGGCCTCAGATTATCCAAGGCCGGCGCTAGATCAAGGATGATTGCAACATTTCACAGAGATACACACCCAGCTAAGACCTACATAGCTTGTCACGTTTAAAACAGACAAAGCCGTTCTTTGTCAGTAAGTTTGACAGCGCTAAATGCATCCGTGACAGATATCGTTAAAGGCATGCGCCAGTCCTGTCATCGTGATGGCTACACAGCACGTACATTTAAATGGATATAGATCGAACTCTGTCACTTAACTCTAGGGATATAAATACAGCGACGCCTATGCCTCTTGTTGCTAAACCCCACGGGCGGGTCCTAATTAAAAACATTCCTCTTTTATCCAAGTGGTCACTACTAAACATAAAGCCTATTGGGCAAGTGGACAAAAGAAAACCTTAGCTTCTGACAGGGGGAGAAAAGGGAGGGGGTGGACTTCGTAACACTTCACTTGAAGGTGTTTTTTTTTTATATATATACATATCTCTCGAGCAAAAAAATATTTTCACTTCTTTTGCTGGTTAAGGTATCGTTATTAGCTCCCTTGTTCCATACGTAAAACACCGGAAGGCATTATAATGACACAGAGAGATCCTAGAACAATACAGGCTATACATTTTGATTTGAACCGTTGAATGCCTTATAATGAACAGCTCACTAGTGAACACGCCACGACACACTTGATTCAAAGTTTTAGCACTGTCTGGAAAGTACAATTACGAAGAAAACTAACGCCAGAGGCGAAGCCAGAGAGTGATGGGACGAGGAAGGTTCTTTTATTCTCGTTACGCAACTGCTTGTTGACAGCTATATCGTAGCTAAAAAAAATGAAGGAAAAAATATAATTTATAGAAAATAAAAAAAGAGATTAATGTGCAATGTTTCTACAATATGTGTTTTAAACTCAAAAAGTCATGAGTCAGCAAACAGGAGGCAGGGAGTAGGCAAGAGCGATCAGTGGTCTACTGACACGGCGTTCATTACGTCAACGACAGAAGCACACTCGTATATTTGAAGGTTTCTATGTCAAGTCCTAAGGCACATGTTTTGACTCTATCTAGGTCACTCTAACCACGCCTAAATAAGCGTGAGCACATAGCCCCACGCCTAGGCTGTCCCCTTTTACACTGGCCAACTTAACTATATATGGTCAACAAGAGAAAGAGAAAAGTAGTGCCATCATGCGTAGTAATACAAACACTAGAGAGGGGGAAAAAAGCTATCCTCCCTTCACTTCAGTTTTCGAATATTAAAAAAGAACAGTAAATGCTGGAGCTGCAGTTGTGTCAGTTGTCTCAATCATAGAATTATCCAGAGAAATACACATAACAATTACCATACAGGTTTATTAACCTTTTAGATGCGTATGGTAGTTTAGCCTCTAAACACTAGGATTGTAATTCCATTTTGTGTGCACTCATTGTAAAAAAGCTCAGCACTTCAAGGGTTAAATAGGGTGTGATAAAGGGAATGATATACACAGGGCTGGATTTAAGGTTGGACAAGTGAAGCTACTGCCCAAGCAGAGGCGAAGTGATGGGAGGGGGGGCAAGGGCACGATACCCCGGGTGCCACCTGGAGGGGGGGGGGGGGCGCCACACGCAGAGAGACGCCTAAAATATAAAATTATTGTAGATATTTTAGTTAGGTAATACATTCTAATGTTATTAGTATTATATTATTAAATACTGTTTATTTATAAGCCTATATTTCTATGCGATGTTCATGGGGAAATGAGGGTGGGAGCGCCAATGAAGTACCTTGCCCTGGGTGCTCGTTTTGCTCACTACGCCCAAGGACTCCACAAGAAATGAGCCCCCACGATAGAGACTTTAAACATCTCTAAATTTCGACAAGGTTAGATACTTTTTTTTTTTACCGACAATACTAAAAATCTTAGGGCTGGTCACGTGGTCGTGGTTAAGAAAGTGTCCGCGTGCTCGTAATATATAGCTCCGGATTTACGGCTGTGCATCAACAAATTCAAAAGTATACATTTATTTTTTTAATTAAAAAAATGTGAATTAAATATTATTTGAAGAAGGAAAATGAGAATAAGTTTACAAGTACTTAATTTCTTTTTTTATAACATACGGCAAACAGAAGTATTACTATTAATAAGTTCAGTCGAAAAAAAAAGGGGGGGGCCTCCACAAGGATCCTACCTTGGAGCTTCCACTTGGGTGTAACTATACAACTCGCACACGCCCTACCTTAACAGAAAACATTGAATCTCCCTCCATCTATTGCGGAATTCTATAATTGCATGTGTGTGTTCTATTTCAAATGTAAAATGTACTACTTAAGTTTTGGTTTATTACTTCTAGCAAGAAATTATCGGGGAAAGAAAAAATGAAACCAGTAACAATCCATATTATGGCCTAACAATTAGGTTAAAATGGGTAAAGCATGTGTCAGATATTAGTTAACATGTCCGTCATTTTTATTATTATTTGAAAACGATTTAAAGGCATTGGAATTAGTTCTTATGCAATCTCAACTTTAATCATGAGCTCTTCATACCACTACTCTTCACATACGCGTTCATCATTTATTCCAATTTTACACCAAGTTCTATTTTTCATTTTCAACGTGAGCCGACTGACAAGATGTTGATAAAGTTAAATAGTGTAATGGGTGAGTATTGGGTCATGCTAACAATGAAGTAAAATTCTCTTCTTTCTACTCACATTACCGAGTGGAAATAACACAAAATGATTATCTTTTGTCTACATGATGAGATTCATGCAATCTTCACCTTTGGCCTTCAGCATTGACCCAGCCACCTGGGAGACAGAAGCACATGACAGAACATCATGGCGTCTCGCTGTGAAAAACTCTAGAGAAAATAGCAGAGGACAAGAGAATAGCTCTGGCAGAAGAAAAGCGTCAGAGAAAAAAGCAAGATCAATGACACCAGCACGAATAACCTGCCCTGTGTGCAGCCGAACATTCCGGGTTCACTAAGGTCTCACTAGCAACATGAGGAGGCGCAAAACCCTGGTGCAAATCCCTCAGCCACCTGGATGACAAAAGTGGTCATCATCGAACCACGAAGGACGAACTATATATATATATATTGATAGCTTGAAGTTCACAACTGTTGCTATTCAAGCTGAAAAGGCTAAAAGAGACACAAATAGTCTGGTAAACCTGCTGACTAGCTCTTTCTGTTCTTCTCATACCCTTAGAATAGTACCTCTGAGTTCAAAACTTTAACTTGAAAGTTTAACATGGATAGGAAACTGGGCGTCTGTTTGTCTAATCCCTGGCAGAAACGACCCTACTGAATGTAGGTGTTCAAGGTGAGAAGCTTATTCCAGGACCAGTTAGTCGCCCAGCTTTTGTTGATCGGCATGCCCCCAATTAAATATTCGATCTTAGTCTTAAGACTCATGTATCAATATGGAAAATTCATTCTTGTGGACTCGGGGTTCTTCTTCTTTTTTTTATTAGAGAAAAGTTGGGGAAAGGGAGGGGGTACTCGTACCCTACTTTGAGAACCAGTAAAATGACATTTTGAAGAAACCTTGCTTTAATTCTGTAAAGTGTCAGACGGTAAATTTGTCTTGCTCTTTGAGATGTTTGGAGTTAAAATACAAGATATATCCTTCAGGGCAGTCCGTGTGTTGACTCACCTAGAAAGGGGCGTGTCTTTGTGCAATGTGCTAACGTGTGTTGGTCGCATTAGTATCTAGATTTATGTGCAATGCATCATTTTGTTTTTTGAGTGTGCGTGCCTGCTTGTATGTGTGTTTGTTTTTGTCGCATTAGTTTCTAGATTCATGTGCAGTTTTTAAGTGTGTGCGTGTGTGTGTGTCTGTTTGTTTTGGATTGTTATGAATTGTGAATGTACAAAACAAAAACAACTTCAAAGACCATTAAAAAATGATGAAGTATAGCTTTAAAAAAAACGTTACTGCCAAATCAGATTAGGTTATGTTAGATTTAGATTTGCACAAGCATTGGGAAAGAGTGAAGGGGGCGGGGGGAATTAAAAATCCTTTTAAATAAATATTTTTCTTTTCTATTGTATTTTGGAAATGAATACCAGCAGTCTTCTTGTCACCTTTCTGTCTCTCTTTCTCTGTCTCTATTTCTCTGTCTCTTTTGTTTTCATGGCATATATTCTGCTGGCTGGTTTTGATAATAAACTGCACGAAGTTTTTACACATGTCTATGTATTTGGTAGTACTAGTGTCAGAAACTTTGCCACTTTTAGCGTTACCTAATATTTGTGTTTTGTAGTAGTAGATACACTATAATGAATCTCCACCCTAGGTCGAAAGCCCTCTTCCTACTATAAGAGACCATATTGAAAACATAAAAAAAAAATCTGACTACAGATCAACAGAGCTCAAGGAAATACTGAACAGTTTTGTACAAACTAATTATCTTAGCAATCAGTGGATCAGAGTTTACACGGATGGCTCATCCCATAAAGCCACCACAAATGGAAGAGCTGGAATACTCATCGAATGGCCAGATGGAGGAAAACTAGAAAAATCCATTGCAACTGGAGAGCTCTCTGACAGTCACAGAGCAGAAAGGGAAGCACTAGCACTAGCTGCTACCATGCTAGCAAATCATCCAAGTTCCCCACACACTCAGATTGTCTTTCTAACCGATACGAAAACTACCCTCCAAAGCTTGCAAAACTCTGATTCCTCTTACATTAAAAACATCAGAACAGCACTTACAAAGCTCAACAACAAAAGCAAAAAAACTGATATTCAATGGATACCAGCTCATATACATCTAGAAGGAAATGAGAAGGCTGACACACTCGCCAAGAGTGGGAGAACTAACTCACAAATAAACTCTGCACTCTATCCAGAAGAAATAAAGAAATTAATTGTAAATAAAATAAATAAGAAATGGACGAGCTCTCATCCAAATCACAAGAAAGATTACGCTTACTATAAGCTATCCCGACAAGACCAACGTCTAATCTTTCGACTCAGGACCAGACACAACAGAATGCGACAACACATGTACCGGAAGCTAAAAATTGGAACCAGTGAAATCTGCCCATGTGGAGTATCACCAGAGAATGCCGACCAAACTCTTTACCAAGAAGCCCATATAAGACACTGGCCCCAAAAGAAAGAAAACTATATGGAGAGCTCCTTGATTTGGAAACTACTGCGCAGTTCATCTCATGTATTGGTCTAGTCATCTGAACGCTTCAACATAACAATGAGAACGAAGAATGTCACCTAGTGATTACAGATGCCCAACCCGTAACCACAGCTGTATATCAAGGATTGGCCTCATGAGAAGTTGCTAAGGGAAGACGTCTATTCTGAAAACGTTTTATGCCAAATAAGGATGATGAATTTTGAAATGTAAGAAATTCTTGATATTCACAATATTACAAATAGATCTAGCGTGCTGCCTCAAAGGGGAGATCACTACGATTGCAAAGAAATAACTTACAAATAACACAAGTATAGGCTAAAATAGACAGAGAATCTCTGAGTGATAAAAAAGGTGGGGGGGGGGGGGGGGGGGTGAACGAGTCAAAATAACCAAAGTAAGATATTTTTAGCAGGACAATTTTCAAAAATAAATGCAATTACTACACACATGGAGTTTTAAAAATCGTCTGCTGAAAATAAAATGCAGGCCTATGTTTTAAAAAAAAAAGTCTTCTTGTCTGCACAGACAAAGTATGTGTATTTTTATCCTCCTACTCATTTCCCCTTTCTCCCCCCTCTCACAAACACCCTCCCTCCGCCCCATTCCCCATTTACGTACGTCTTAAGGTGAGTTGTTTGTTCACAGGAGAATTAAACAGAGCTTCTCAGCACACGTGGCGTACAGATATTTTTAGAAGTCCCCCCCCCCCCTTTTTTTTTTCTCTAAGCTAATGGGACATAACTGGTGCTCTCAGTGAAAAAGTCAATCGCTCCACTATCACTTGCTGTTCCTGGTTCTCTTTTTTTTTTCCTTTCACTTACTTTTTTTTTTTTTTAACAACAACCTGATGATTTCTAGGATATTTGACAGTAACAATAAAGCAATTAAAATCAATAACATACACACACAAACTTCTTGGCAAGAAAAGGAAAGTTATGGTTGTTTATATTGCCCATTCTGTTTAAAAACAAAATGAAAAGTTAGAATTCGTAGTGCATATTACACTATGTAGGCCACTGATTCTCAAACTGTGGTCCACGGACCCCCAGGGGTCCATGTGACGATCGAAAGGATCCGCAGAAAGATGAAAATTGCATACAATTACAAAGGACTCCTTCGTTAAAATTTTTGTAAAAGTTGAAACAAGGCGTTGAGTTGTAAAGTAGTTATAAGTTGTTTTGTTTTTTTTCAACCCGAACCTATGTAACAAATAATGTAATGCTTAGATCTAGATCTAGTAATTGAACATCAAGAATAAGAGTACTCTCGCCTCATAATTAGATCTATTATTTTGCAATTTTTAGATACATGATCTAGATTCTAGAAAGATCTAGGTAATCAGGTAATCAATCTATTTAAATGTACATAACATGATTAAAATCAACAGACATGAATTATTTCGATCTAGCATATTTGAAACATTATCTCAATGGAAACTAACAGGAAAATTACTTAGTTTCATATATTTGCGTGAATATATAGTTCTGTGATTAATAGCCCATTCTAAAGAAAATCCGAAAAATGATTTTGCATTATATATATATATATATATATATATATATATATATATATATACTCTATATAGGTCTGTGAATCGATCAATCGCGGATAAGAATTTGTTTCCGATTTCTAGTTTAGATATAATATATCTGTGGTGTGCTCGTTGAGCCGGGCATAATTAACACTCATATAATCTCATCAACCTCATCCAAGTCATTGTTTTTTTTTAATTATAATTTCAATAAAATGTGTTGAATAAGTTTTTTTAGCGGCCCCCGAAAGGGGAAAGGACGCTATTAGTTTTGTGCGAAATGTCTGTCCGACTGACCGTCCGTCCCGTTTAGATCTCGTAAACTAAAAAAGATATTGAAAATCCGACACCACAATATTTTAGGTCATTCAAAGTTCTGATGCAACGGCTACTTTTTTTTTTTGAAAGCGAAAAATCTAATTTCTAAAATCAGTTATGCAAGCAGTTTTTTAAAAGAGAAAAAGCTATTTAGTATGCATTATAAGTTAGACCTCATTTAAAACAAATATTAATCTTGTAAGCTTTATTTTCCTCAACTTTGTTTTTAATGCAGAATAGTTGTATTTGTATTTTTTTCTTATTGAGGATTCGAATAAGAGATTGAGCCTTTTCAATACAATTAGATTAATTAGAAGACATCAGTTAGGCCAGCGGTGGTTGAGCGGTAAAGCGCTTGGCTTCCGAACCGGGGGTCCCGGGTTAGAATTCTGGTGATTTTCTACTTTGGAATCTATGGGCGACTCTGAGTCCACTCAGCTCTAATGGGTACCTGACATTATTTCTGGAAAAGTAAAGGCGGTTGGTCGTTGTGCTGGCTACATGACACCCTCGTTAACCGTAGGCCACAAAAACAGATGAACTTTACATCATCCGCCCTATAGACCACAAGGTCTGAAAGGGGAACTAGTTAGGCCAGGTTCACATCTAATTTTACATTCACTTTCACCTATCCTTTGATCTGCGGGACCTTTGGGGCACTACACAAGATTTGTTAACCCTCATTGTCCATTCTTATCTCTCATTTGTCTTTGATATAATTTCATTCGGATGTTCTTTTTGAAAATATTGAAGCCTGCCTGGGTGGACCACTTCGGGGGCCGATTTTGATTTTGTGTTTCCACACAAACTGTCTTTTGTATCCTTGTTTTTTTTAAATTTGTTTCTTATATAATACGCATTTATGTAGCATTTTCCCTTAGGGGTCCGATGGCAAGTTTTGACTTTATAAAAGGGCCCCCGGGTCAAAAAAGTTTGAGAACCTCGTTCGTTCTTTCTCTCTCCCCTCTCTTTCTCTCTCCCTCTCTCTTCCTCTCTCTTTCGTGATCTCTGCCATCTCTCTCTTTAGTCCGTTCTCTCTCTCTCTCCCTATCGTTCATCATAATATTCCCATCCTTTTCGTTCGTTTCTCTCTTCCCCCTCTTCCCCCCTCTCCTTCCTTCTTGCCTATTTCTCTCTCTCTCTCTCTCTCATTCGTACGTTTTCTCTCACACCTAACGTTCTCCTTCTTTCTCTTTTTCTCAGTTTCTCAATTTTTGTCTTATTTTAAAATCGCCTCCCCTTAAGACGTCATCAAACCAATGCAAACAGTGGCAGGCCTCAACTATTGAGTAAATGGAAAGTGTGAACAAGAAAAAAAAAAGAAGGTGGATGAGTTTTACACTTTGTTGGTTTTGAACTAATGACTCGTGACTAACGCGGTGCAATTAGTTTCAGTTTTGTCATTGTAATCAAACGAAGAGCTGTCACTCTTCTGCATACTTTTATTCAAGCATTGGTTACGTATTGTGGGAGCTCATATCTCTTCTGTATTGTGTATGCTCATAGCTCCTATGCATTGTGTATGCTCATAGCTCCTATGCATTGTGTATGCTCATAGCTCCTCTGCATTGTGTATGCTCATATCTCTTCTGTATTGTGTATGTTCATGGGGTCTATCGCGGTGCATCCCCAAAACTTTTTATTGCTTGCCCTAAGCTCTTTTACATTGTGTCTACCAAGAACTCTTTTGTATTGTTTATAAATAAACTTTTGTTTTTGGTGTTATGGCAGGTCTGAAACTGCAACAATTTTCTTAGGTATATTTAGGGCCCCCAAAGATGTCTGCACGGTCTGTAGCACTCCTTCAGGTAATAAATATCACAATAGGGTATGCCGCAGATATGCCTACACTTTTTAGGCCAGGAGGCCATAGAAATTTTCCAAACTTGTGTCACGGCTCGCACCAACTTAAAGACGTCTAGTACAATGTAATTGAGCCGTACCGGCTTAACTAGCACTGTGGCATACGTTTTGACGGCCGTAATCAGCTCGTCACCGGCCGAATATGGCCCTCGGGTTGTAGTTTGGGTATCACTGGGGAATAGTTAGTTGTATAAATTATGGGTGCTCAAAATAGGACCCACGACTCAGTGTTCTCCGGTCAGCATCGTGTAGAAAATGTACATTGTTTAAAAAATCTATACCTATGATTATGACTTCCAAGAAAATGACGTAACTCAGCGACCCATCATGAGGGATTGGGGGGGGGGGGGGGGATCTTGTGCATCTGAATAAGCAAACAACAAACTACAAGGGAAGCAAAAGTTGATTTGACCTGTGTATGAGGGCATTACAAACGAAGTTGTAACTCTACATTCAGCTGGGTAAAGGGTGAACAGTGTCGACTTCCTAACCAACAACACTCTCCAACATGATCTTCAGCTAAATAAAGAACTTCTGAGGGGAAAGTCTTTTTAGGGATTATTTTAGTAAAAGATTCTTGGATTTCATGATCTTTGAATCCAATTATGGCCGAAAATTCAAGTGTCTCTACAGACCTACAACTGGAAGTGATTGACTTGCAAAGCCAGAAACTCTTGCTGGCTTGTTTTCTACGCATTGTCGCCTATATTAAACTTCATTGGTTAATGAACAAAATTAAAATGTTTATCCCAGTCGCTTCTGATCTACTTCATTTCATTTTGTCCATTTTTTTTTTGTGGTGATGCGGCGAGTGTTGGACATTGATATGACTCGGTGGACGAAAAAGGGTAGACATCACTGGTAGACATCTTCAAGTCACGATTAGAAATGTCGGTCCAAAATCCAGAGTTTACTCTTGAAATCAGAATCAAAATAACTTGCCAGAAGTAAAATGAAGATAATCTACTTCGTAGTCTAAACCTGCCGAATGACAATGGGAAGGAACCCCATGACCATTCAGACGACCGAACGATAGTCCAGGGCGCATACTGCACGACTATCCAGTAGCTGGTGGATTTAAGCTTCTAGTCCAGTCTGTAGTGCTACCTTAAAGACCGATTATATGAAAAAGACTTTCACATCGCATTAGCATTTCAAATCACTTTAAAAGGAAAGGGACACTTAAATAATATTTTATACCATAGTTTTATTGTAGGCCCATAGATTACCCTCTCAGCACGACTAGATTTACGACCTCTGACCCAATGTAAAAGGCACAAAGGTCAGGGGAGAGCAGCGCTTCAAGTTATTTGCTGTAAACGCGAGGCTTACGAAAACCTCAGAGGAAAAGAATGCGTGTTTTGTAAAAGCACGTTCTGTGGGAGTACGAGGCAGAAGGTGAGCGACTGCCTGCTTACTCTTTCACGGACACAGCTGAGCTATTATCTATAAACCTTCCAGGGGTTCTCGTTTTGTTGTCAGATTAGACTACATTGCAAAGGAGGCCTTTCATTAGCTACAATTGTAATTTTTTTAATTCGAATGTTATGAATTATGGTTGTGTGTGTGATTGCCTTTAAGTAGGTGTGCGTATGTGTGTGCTTTGTATACATGCCCCAGAATGTGCTTTGAGGTTATAACCTTTAGGGTGACCCCTGACGTCTATATTCGTTTATTACAGGCCCACGATAGCCATTTGTTTTTCTTATAGTTTGTTGAGATCTGCTGATTCCATTCGCTATGTTCAGGTAACAGTTTAGCAGACGAGAAGGGGAACAGAATCACTCAGACACACACACACACACACGCAGTGCACAAACACACAATTAATTCCAATGATGTAACATGGCGTACTTGTCTGGTGACATTTTTATCTGACAGTTTTATATTGTCAATGTTTTGTTGTTATTTCTGTCGTTACGCTTCTTCGACATATCTTGACAGCCACGATGTTTTTAATCGCCACTGACATTTTATGTGCGCTGACAGCTTGCGCGTGTGCTACTGCTCGAGTCTCAAAAGGAGTAGTGTGTAAATATTTGTAGAATTAACTTCTGAGAGACTCTTCCAGATCCTCATTTTCACGAGTCCTGCCATCTAGTATGACGTGGAGATGGGAGATCCACTTTTGACCAATCTATTCCACTCAAGTCTTTATCGTTCTTAGGGTCTAGTCTATCACAGTGTGAGAATCTATCGAGGATTCTATCAGGTTTTTTCCTCCGTCTCTTTACTAGCATTCCACAATCTCAGTCTCAAATCAACAACTCTACACACACACACAAATTTAAAAAAATTAAAATATGTCGAATAATAAATATTCAGTCCAACAAAAAAACAAACAAAAAAAAAAACCCCTCTAGATATGTTTTAAAATACTCGTTATTATGACATTTAGTAGACCAAAATTCTTCATCCCTTCTGACAAAGAGTTTACAGCTGTTTTTCTTTAACTCTTTCTCTCCCAATCGACGATAGCAGCGTTGATTTTGACCTCATTAAATTAAATTAATGTTTAATTTTTTAAACTTGACTTTGTGTTATATAAAAAGAGCATGCATTTCCCCTTAATTCTATACCAAATACAACATTTTCTGATAACAAACAACAAAGCTATTAAAGCCCAATCATAACAGGAGTAGTGAAATAGTAATGAGCAAAATGAAGAATTCCTTCGAAACGTGAAAAAATAATAGCGGAGAGAAAGAGTTAATATAGTCATGCGCAGTTCTAGGCCGGAAATAAGTTTGAAAATTAAAATAACCGATTCACGTTAAATTTTAAGAAAATCTTCTGTCTGCACTTCTTTCTTCGTCATGTTGGAGCTTATGATGGTGGAGCTCATAATAGTGGAGCTCATTTTAATGGAGCTCGTTGTAATGGAGCTTATCATGGAGGAGCTCATTTTAGTGGAGCTTATCATGGTGTAGCTTATTATGGAGTAGCTCATTTGGTGGTGATCATTATAGTGGAGCTCGTGATATAAGAGCTTATTATGGTATATGCTCCTTGTTCGCTAGTACTATTAAAGCATGGAATGGGTTGCCTGAGCCAGCCAGGAAAACCAATGACTTGGCAGAATTTAAGTCATTGATAAACATGCATAACTAGATTGACCTAGAAACAAGCGTAGGACGTAATCGGCTGCTTTTTTTAAGAGATGTCTGTATTTCATAAGATAAGATAAGATTACTTCTGTATTGAATTCGAGTTATAAGTATGACTGTAGAATACATTGTAAAATCGCACAATATTTTCAAGTCGTAAAATGTCAATCGTGTTGGAAAGACTTAGGACTTTCCAGTGGGAAACAGAAGCAGTTCATGGTAGACATTAGTAGACATGGTAAATTCTGTATGCATCACGAGGTAGACCTATTTGTGGAAGTTGCTGTGAATACCAAATCGTCTAGCTCAGTGGGTATCAAATGTGTGCTACTGGGTCCTTGGGAGCCACTGTTCTCTCCCTTGATGGGGACCATACGTACATGAAATAAACACTGCATTCTAAATTTAATGAAAATTGTTTTAGAAAAATAATTATGGGCACTTTGAAGAAATATTTTTGGGATCCGAGAATACAAAAATTTGAGAGCTGCGAGTCCATCAGGTCTCCATGGACCTTGAGTTACCTTAAGGGAGCTTACTAACTACTGAGCTGTTCAAATGAAAGATTTCATGACCCTTTCAGGTGGGAGACTTACCTTCAAACTATGCATCACTTAAGATTCGAAAGGCCCAAATTTACCTTTTGTTTGGAAAGGGGGGAGGGGGAATGGCTGGCAGACTTGAAGGTGATCTCATCGCACTGATTGTAAAGCGGAAGGATTGTAGAGCAGAAAGATTGTGATTGTTTCTTTGTGTGTGAGACACACATTTTCATCCACAAGGCAACTGTAATGGCATTGCGCTTGGGGCCGCCGCTACGAAGTTATTTAAGAAACCATCGCCAAACAGAAATGATTGCTGTGCATAAAATGCAGGGGGGGGGGGGGGTGGCGGTGGCTGAGTGGTTAGGCGTTCGGCTTCCGAGCCTGGGGTCCTGGGTTCGAATCACGGTGAAGACTGGAATTTTGAATTTCGGGATTTTTGGGGCGCCCCTAAGTTCACCCAACTCTAAACGTGCCTGACTTTGGTTGATCTTTTGAGGTTTTGCGAGAAAACCTTCCAACAGTTTCTCTTATCACAGAGGAACTATGGTACAATGGAGATCACGCCTAAATGGCTGCCTAGCCGAGAGGAGACGAGGTGTGCCCTTGGCAATGAGCAATTGGTCTAAACGGACAACAGGTTGCGACGTCGCAGAACAGTGTTCGGGTCTACTGAAACGATTGGTCTCGATGGAGAGCGCACTGGACTTTCGTTTCGATGGTTCCAGGCTCGAACCTTGCACACCGCAACCCTCCGCCGTCCTGTGTGAGATTTGGGCTAGAATATAATAATTTTCAATTCTGAGGGAACATTTGAAACATATTAAACTAAACGAATGGTATCCGTCTAACAAAATGTGAAATGAAGCCAGTTGCTGGGTCTTTGAAACAAAAATAACGTTCAGAAAAATAGCCATTTTAAATAAGCACCAAGAGAAATTTACAAGACATAAGCACCTCAGGATGAACTGAATATATTGACCTTCTACTGTTTCTTTTTCTATGAAGTTTTAGTAACTCGTTTGAACAACGACAGGGATCAGAATAACTCGTAACTTTGTACTGCAAAGATTAAAAAAGAGAACCACTCACAGTCCCTCTATGCATCAAATGGAATGTAGCAAACACAGCAAGCAAAATTTTGGTTCCTTAAATTTGGTCCACGTTTCTCTCTCTCTCTTTCTCTCTCTCTTTTACGCTATTAGTTTGCAGTTTTATTAGACAGTAAGCAAAGCCAAACGTTCGACACTGAAAATAAACACAAGCGAATGAACTATTTAAAACATAGAAAAACTGTCAGTCTTCCGGTAACAGCATTACCGTAAACACTCCTTTTTATCTCTGTGTAAATCTTATCTTTTTTTTTTTCTTTTATTAATCGAGTTTTCTCTTTTAAAACACAACGACAAGAAGAAAAAACTATGAGGGGTGGGTAACATATCCTATAAATAATTATTTTTTTAAATCCGTAAACAGAATAATATTATATCCACGAAATGTGAACAGAAAAGGGGCGAGGCAGTGCCGAAGGCCTGAGTCAGAAAATAAGTCAAATCTTTGAATGTTAAGGTCATCGCAGATTGATAAAAGCAGACATTGATTGGATCATGTAGAGTTACGTTCCTGCTGAGATTATTGTGCATTGACTATGACTATGAGCGATTCCCTAGTAATCACCTGGTAATGAAATAGGTTCATTTTAATGAGCAGTACAATCACATTTAAAATACGTCATCCACCCTCCTCTACTGACCCAATTCCTATTATTTTTTTTATTTTTTTTTGCGAAACCAGGGGTGTCACAGAATTTTCTAATTTTTGTGACCTATTCGTCAGAACTGCAAATTTCCGAATCCTTTTTGTTTTCTCTTTAGTAGATTTAATCAGGGGGGTAGGAGTGTTTTTAGAATGGCATCTAGTTCCGGAGAGATACCATCCTCTCCTTCCCCTACGATACAATACTTTCACTTGCCCCCCCCCCCCCATTTGTTCCCTTTTGCGGTTACATTGCATAGAAAGCTCAATTTGCCGTAAACTGGTTGACGACAGTCGACTCATTGATAACAATCTTTACGTTATGTGATCTTTCATTTCACGGTGACAAGAGGAGTGGGGGGGGGGGGGGGGGGGGGTGGAAGGGGACGCAACAACAAGTACGACAACTAAAATGACAATATTGTTAAGTGCGTAGTGGACACCTGTACCCAGTCCACCCATTTTAACCCGGAGGCGTTGTTTTTTTTTCCTTCATGTACTTATAAGGCATTGATGCGTGGCAAGTGACACACAAACAGACAGACAGTGAAACTCAACACACACATGGTTGGGACAGGGGGGGGGGGGGGGAGATACTTGTCAGTGTGACAGTTACACTATCACCTAAGCATACACCAGGTCGACTCTGTGTGCTACCGACTAATCCCCCCTGCTTTGCCTAAGAGTCCACCAAAACGCCTCGCTTTCCGAAGACGACCAAATTGAAGTAAATGAACCCCCTGAAAAAATGCTCTATTTAAATCCTGGCCACCGAGTTGAAGTGAAGGAACTGTTACAACGTACTTCGTGGCCATTTGACACATGTGAAAAGGGTGGGAAGATATTTTTTCTAAGACTGAATGGCTTTGTTTATTGTGTACTTTTAGAAGTCAATGACCACGTGATTTCATGGGCGTCTTACATTTTTGTACGACACAAAGTATGTTTTAAAATCAGTGCCCACTGCCCACTAGTGTACTATTTTTTTTATTAGGTCGGTGTAGACATTTGCACGCTACTGCCATGATGTAAAAAAAATTAAAGTGAAATTGATTGTTTACTGGTCTTGTCTAGTGTTCTCAGACAGAGGCGTAGTGAGAAAAACGTGCGCCCAGGGGCGAGGTACTTTATTGGCGCCCCCCCCCCATTTTCCATGAGCATCACATAGAAATATAGGATGCGTGTAGCGCCCCCCTGTAGGTGGCGCTCTGGGCATCGTGCCCCCCTCCTGTCAATAAGCTCGCGAAAACGCCATTCAACCATTATTTTTTTTTTTGTGAGAGAGATAGAAAGAAAAAAGGTTGGGGCAGATGAGTAGAGATAGTGAATGTAAATACTGGGCAGGTGAGCCTACTCCTCTTTCGGCTCCTTAAATGACACCCGTTCTTGATCGCATTTGTATATTGCAGGTCTACAGCCCAACTGTAACAATAACGCCAAGATGATTATGTACCTGTGTCAATTCTCTCCCTTGTTTCTTTTTTCCCTTAAGGAGATCACAGGATCATTCATCATCTGGGGTCTGTAGGTCCGGCATCTGTCAACTGACCATAGTGTGTATAGTGACTTAAACAATAGGACCAACTTTCTCATGTACTGGAGCGTGACCAAAGTTTTAATGTGGTTGGGGATGAGAAGAATAGTTGAAAGTGTTCGTTTTTTAAAGGAATTGTGAATGTACTAGAATAATAAGAAAGAACAAATATTTTTTTTTAACCACTCGGCAATGGCCAAAACCATATTTTAAATTATCTCTGAGACTTTAATGGGAAAAAATGGTATCTGAATTCAAATTCGGGAAAATAGCAAAGTAATGAATACAAATACTAACTGACAAATTCACTCTTTCTTTTCAACATAACTCTACCCATTTGACAGAGGAAGTGCTCCATCTTCTTTTAACCAATGTTTCTTGCTCCTTTCAAGTCCAAAACATTTTGACTGCTCTTACTCAGCAATTTTAACTGTTTAGTCAATTTTTACCTGACAAAATCTGCCATTTTTTGAAAAGAAAAACAGTTCTTATGTCACATTGAAAAAATTAATAAACAATTATGTGAATTCTGGTCTCTAGATGATCGTGAAGTATTTTTTATTTTTCGTTGACAACATAGGAGTTTTCTATGAGATTTAAAAAATAGATAAAAACAGCAACCTATGGATTACATTGCGATTTTAAGATATGATTTACATTGCAAAGATAACCCTTTCAGCATTAAAATAGAGAGAACAAGAATTGATATGGAGAAATGTGGAGGCGATATAATGGAACCTGAAGAAAATCGTAAGGAAATAAAAAGAGGAAGATTGGGAGAGATTTAAAATAAACAACATAAGCAAAATAAACAACATAAGCAAATTAAACAGCATAAACAATATAAACAACATAAGCAATATAAACAACATAAGCAGAATAAACAACATAAGCAAAATAAACAACTTAAGCGATATAAACAACATAAGCAAAATAAACAACATAAGCAAAATAAACAACATAAGCAAAATAAACAACTTAAGCGATATAAACAACATAAACAGAAGAAACAACATAAACAATATAAATAAAATAAAATATATAAAATAGACAAATAAACAACATAAACAATATAAATAAAATAAAATATATAAAATAGACAAAATAAACAACATACATAAAATAGACAAAATAAACAACATAAATAAAATAGACAAAATAAACAACATAAATAAAATAGACAAAATAAACAACATACATAAAATAGACAAAATAAACAACATAAATAAAATAGACAAAATAAACAACATAAATAAAATAGACAAAATAAACAACATAAATAAAATAGACAAAATAAACAACATAAATAAAATAGACAAAATAAACAACATAAATAAAATAGACAAAATAAACAACATAAATAAAATAGACAAAATAAACAACATAAATAAAATAGACAAAATAAACAACATAAATAAAATAGACAAAATAAACAACATAAATAAAATAGACAAAATAAACAACATAAATAAAATAGACAAAATAAACAACATAAATAAAATAGACAAAATAAACAACATAAATAAAATAAACAAAATAAACAGTGCCAAATGCATCTATTGAAAGACCAGTGTTGCAAACAATATCAAAATGCTTTGTGCTACAAGGTGAAATTTAATAATGAGGAATTACAAAGTCCACAAAAATGATTACATGCCTTTTAAAATACATACATACTTCCGGTATTCGGTGAACCGGATACACAAAAATTAACTATTTATAGATTTGCTCTATAATAAAAAAAAAATCTCCAATGGTTTGAGTTTATGACATTCAGCTTGTTTACTTTGATTCTTGCTTTGTGTTTGATAACTTGATTAGTTCTAAGCTGGAAAGGGACAATAAAAAATATATATTTAAAATCCCACCGGTGCTTGCTTAAGAAAGTGATAAGTTCACGAAAGATAATGATCAGATACTAAAATATTGATTGCACAACACGAGATATTAGTTCTTTTAATAACAATGCACACCTGGCATTGGATAATGGTGATCGCTTAAAGCATTATCCTAGCCTCGCCTTCGCCAGACCTTTGACCTTCAGAGCCTAGGTCGGTGCCTCTGTAGACAATGGGGATTACCGGATCTCGCCTGAGAGCTAGAGAATTTTATTAATTATTATTGTTTCAACAAGCTTTCATCTAAAATGTTGTAAGGCTACGCTCCGGCTGCGGGGTGAAACGAACAAGATAAGAGGCTTAGGACATATTTTGTGTGGAAGTTGTTTTTCATCGTTTTTCTCTGTAGGCGAAATCAAAGCGTTTTACCTGAGTTAAAAAGTCAAGCTAGGCACTTCACTTTTCTCATAGCTCACCTCGTGCTTACTCCCCCCCCCCCTCCCCCTATTCCATAGACCCGGCTTCTAGAAAAGCAAAGAACAACTCACGCCAAACAAGGTGGTGCCCATATCAGCATCCGAGCGCGTGCGAAGACGAGCTCATCCCGTAATACAGGGAGTCTAGCCTCAACACTTTGAAAAACTTTTTCTTTTCCTTTTCTTCTCCCCTCTCTCGTTATCATCCTGGCTGTTCCACTACTTAAACTCACACCCCCCTCCCCACAGGTATTTTTTTGGAAGTTGTTCTGGAATTGGCATCTTGTCTTAAAACCTGCGAGAGCCTCAGTTTCGCTGATTTTCGTCCAAGAACGTGCGAGCCGGCGGTTTTGTGTGTAGTGAGTGAGTGTGTAGGACCGACACGACTACTTCTTCACAGTTCTTCTCTCCTCATCATCAGCTTCCTCCGCTCCGCAGGGTCTTAGGGGTAGCTCCTTCAAGTCCAAGTCCGTTCTTCAGCGTCCAACATCGTCAGTTGCAGCTACAGCAACCGATAAGTTCATTCCTACTTATATTATTTTTTTCAACCCACTACAGCAGCAACCAAACAACCAGCAGCCATGGATGCCATCAAGAAGAAGATGTTGGCCATGAAAATGGAAAAAGAAAATGCCATCGACAGGGCAGAACAGATGGAACAAAAACTCCGCGATGTAGAGGAGACCAAAAATAAGGTATTGTCCAATTTATTCATTCAAAGTAACACCAAAAACATGGGAAATAAATGATACATATGTACTCTAGTTCAATGAAACATGTAATGTAGGTCATCAGATTATTCTATAAGACGATTTCTTTCGTCGCAGTGTAAGAAATCTATTGCTTTACATCTGCAAGTCTTGGCTGTAGGCCTACTTACATTATACATTGTAAAGTAAGGACAGCATTAAGACGTTTAGTAACAATACAATAAACGTAGCCATCTATATAACCATTTATATTTGCTTGCTAAGCAAAATAAGCTCAAATGTCTTTTAGGAAGGCTACCCTTATAGAACAAAGCTAGAACTAGGTGCCTACAGTAGTATGATTTCGGTGATCGCTTCGAATGTTTTAAACTATATAATAAATTGAGTGCATTATGTACTTATATATTAAATCTTTCGATATGCTACTTTTTAAAGTATACAGAGTGTCTATTTCAACAGTTCGCATTGTGCTTTTAATGCTCTTGTTTTTTTTTCTCTAAATAATCTGGTTAGGACAGTACAAGTATACTCTGGCAATACAATTTTATTCATAAGCATATGTGTGCAGGTGTATTTATGAAAGAGAGAATATATATATATATATATATATATATATATATATATATATATATATCATAAGGTCCGATATTATGTCTTTCAAACCAAGAACTGGGTCTGTATTTAACTCATACGATATAACCAATGAAAAATTAAAATAAAAAAAAGTATTATTAAAAGAGATTGTCTGTGGAGATTCTTTCCTTTTAAAAAATTGCTTATCAGGCAATAAACTTTGGCATGTTTGTAAGCATGGCTGTTGTGTCTGTGACGTCATCAACCTGTAGTCAGACTTGGCAATGACTATAACATACACATTTGAATGTCATAACAGCGAGTGGAGGCAGATGGCATGAGCTTTGCACGAAAACAAAAGACCTACATGATGAGGGGTACCGGTACAACGAGAGTACAGAGGCGGGGTAGTAATACAAAGGAAAAACGTCAAAGCATAGAACTATTCTTTATAAGAAAACAATCTGTAGTTCACAACCCGTTGTATTGTATTGACACAGCACATCAACACGCTATCACAACAAGAAGATATACATTTCACGAAAATGAAAAATTTAATGTGTAAATGAGGTAAGAAGATAAAACCCGCACATATTTGACAGAGGCAAAAGACTTGCACAACAGTTCTATGCAGAATAGTGACATTATCTTAGCACTATTCTAAGATATTTTTTTTATTTACAAGAAATGAGATTTAAAAAAGAGAGAGAGAGAGAGAGAAAAAGAAGATTTCAAAGGCTGGAACTTTGCTCAGCTTACATCAATGCTAATAGGTTTAACTTCACTTAAGCGAAGAGCAACTTGACTTTTCTTCTTGGTAATAACCGTATTATGCAATAATACCTCAAATAAAACACCAGAGACTACATTTAAGTGTACACTTCAATACAGACCAACTCACCTTATTGTTTATACAACTTATCTTGTATTAAGGGAAATGATTCGTTGCATAATTTCTTGTCTAACCACTAGTGTGTCCTATGTATTCACAGTTGGAAGAAGAATTCAACAACCTCCAGAAGAAATTCTCCAACCTTCAGAACGACTTCGACACTGCCAACGAGGCTTTGACAGAGGCCCAAACCAAGCTCGAGGCTTCAGAAAAACACGTTGCTGAGGTAAGCATTAATTGAAACGTTTGCCATGTGTGTGTGTGTGTTTTTGTTTAAATTATTTATTTAGTTAAATTAAATATTTCATTAATTTAGCCATCTGGTCATATTATAAATCTAGGCTACATGTTGTTTTTTTTTAAAGTGACTTTAGTGACTAGACGTTTGTTAAATTGGCTTCAAAATTATGAGGAGTCAATTAAAAAAAAAACGCAAGAGAATACGCTAAGGAATTGTAAAGTTCCTGCCACAGAAATGCGGTATATTACCTTAGACACGTGGATTACGCTTGCTTAACTGCTTTGGAGCTTGCTGTGGTTAACGCTTTTAATATGCTTCTGTGGATAACAAAATGGTTTTGTATTGGTGAGTCAGTTGTAAAAGTACCATTTTAAATCTATTGTACAGGATGCTTATAAAATGCTTCTGGAAATGTGCTTCCATAGTAAAGTGTTCTTTTTGGTGTTGTGCTCGCTTTCTATTCCACGTGTAATGTGCTACCATTGTGCTCGCTGATGTGTTAACCCTTTCTATCCTATGGAAATGTGTGACTAAAAGAAATGTTGTCATAACTGTTTAAAAACTGCAATTGCTTCAAATGTTATGTCCCGTATGTCGCAAACTGAATAGGCGATGCTGTCTTTACATGTATTTTTTTTTTCTTTTGCTAGATTATTCTTTACACTTCTTATCATTTATTTTCATGAGTTGACATTAAGTCTATATAGCCTTTGTTATGAGTTGATAACAATGCACAACATTCTCAATTAGAAATGTAGACTTTGCAATCTATGGTAGCTTTTATTTACAAAATATACGATATAATTATTTTTTTTTGCATTAGCAGTCATAATATAAATGTACAATTTTTTTAGTTGCTTGTTAAAAGACGACTGCCGAGTCATGTGACATGTTAAATAAAGACTTGTTACTTATAGTTGGCTAAAATTCCAGCGAATGCTAGGCGGGCTAGAGCCATCCATTCGAAAGTGGAATTTATATATAGATCTAGATTCTAGAATGTCAGCGAACGCTTCAATGATCGCCAAACGTATAATCTAGCCTTCCAAACTAGTTTGTGTCTCGAGAGAGCGAGCTTCTAGAAAAAAAAAGCGAGGTGATTTTACATAAATAGTAACAAAAGAACAGAGAAACATTTTTTTTAAGTGAATAAAGTATGAGCCTAATTACGCATGCCTAAAATAAGAAGCAAACATTTGAAGTACAGGATATATGCTTTCTGAACATGGCAGATACTGCCTTTTTGAATACATTAAAAAAATGAATTTTTCAACATAAAACCCACCCTTCTTAATGCGAAAGTTGTGCGTTTTCGTCTTTTTAATAAAAATATATACATATATATTCTAGGAACCATCCAAGATTGAGATATAGATCTTGATACTAAATATATTCTTATTATGCCAATGTGAGTAACAAAAAGTAGGGCACAAATATGCTTTCTGCAAACAATCGAGTCTAGAGAAAAATACACACATAGGCCTACACACAACTTCTACAAATGAGTATTACATTTGAAAAATGATACTGTTATGTAATTTTCAGCACATTTTAATTGTGTAATAATATAGTAAAATTCAAATTGACATCTGTAATTAAAAAAACAAAACTCATTCACAACACTTTTTTTTTGCTACGAAAGCATTTTAAAAGAGAGGGGCGTGTCTTCATCGTAGGAAAAGCCCGAACTACTTTTACTATATGTTTATTTATAGACCATAACTGTTTTTCTTGACTTGTTTGAATAAAAAAAATATTTTAAATGCTTTCATTTTTTAAATAACAAGGGAAAGGGAATTCTTAAACCTTGATTCAAATAGTGGATTCTCTCAAGAATGAGTAAGTGTGTTTTATAACAGAAAAGAAAGTATAGCTAAAAAAAAAATCGCGAGGAGCGGTTAGTGACGTCATCACTGCCCTATTTGGAATGCAACGCGAGGAATCCGCCGCGCAAGTCGTTTATCAGGCTGTGCCAGGATTTGGCGTGCACCCCGCCGCAAAGAGGAAAAATAAGTTTCTATATTTATCTTCCGGTTGTTGTGATTATAGCCTCCCTTTCATCGACTTGGAAATATTTCCACGTGCAAAAATAGTTTGTAAACTTTTTGTGACTTTGTTATTTATTATAAATTTATAAAAACAAAGTATATTAAGGCCTTCATAAAACTTCCCCAATATTTGTGAGCCTAGTGTTATGGGCGATCGCGAATTCTTGGAAGCAGATGATGTTGAAAATGTTCAATTGTCACAGGAATCACAACTATCAGCTGTTAGTACAAATCTATCACAAGATCTATCGCAAGGATCAGCTGATCTTGACACAGCACTGGCTTCGTCAAAAAATAGGACTGTTGACAAAAAGAAAAAGAAGAAATCGAAGCGCGATAAACGGTGTTCGTCTCAGGATAATGAAAAAGTGTGTGATGGAAACGAAGCAGGCGACTGTGATAACTCTGGCAGTATTAAAAGTTCCAAAAGATCTTCCAAAAGTTCGAAAGTCAAAAGTGAAAAAAGTGACACTAGTGAAAAAAAACATAGAAAACATTCTAGCAGGAGGCCGGATCCCGAGGGTGGAAACCCCGCACAGCCCGACACAAACGGTATTATAGAGTATGAGCGGATCATTAACAGCACGGACCCATTATTTTCGGACTTAGAGCTCGATCTCACAGACGATGCTAAGCAGGAGGCCAACAGACCTAGGCGCCCCCCTAGGCAAAGCAGGGCTGGACTATCAGGGGGCATCTTCATTCCATGTACCCAGCTAGGCATAAACTCGAACACTATGATCAAATTTGCTATCATTGGGACAGAGCTTCAGAACATTTTCCAGGTGTCTCAGAGGGTGGGTAGCCCATTTGTGTCGTCATGCCATCACACATGTTTTCCGTTGTATGTTTTCATTCTTTGACCCCATTTAGATAAGCCTTCACATTAATCATTATCATTGTTCTTATTGTTTGACTTATTTCAATGTAACAAAATGTACAAGTTTTGTCTATCTTGATTAAAACACGGATTGGAATATATATTGTTTATACAATTTTAAGCTATTACTACAGGCAAAAACCTACTTATGTAAGTAATGTGCCTGAACAATAGGGTTATGTGTAAAAGTAATTCAGTTTATAAATAAGCTTTACGATATGTGTGTAGTAGATACAAGCGCTACACACTCGTGGCATAGTGCGCAGTAGGCTACTTCAAAGCGAGGCTTTGCTGCACTATTCTCCACCCCAGAATTACCTCAGCCTTACGTTTCCAGACTTTCGCACCCCGCCCTGGCGCTGCCATTTTTTTTTTGGTTGGTCTGTTTATATACGTGTCTGCAGACAAGACTCGAGCTGCCTGGCACCGAAACGCCCCCCCCCCCTCCTCATCTCCTCCTAGAGTTCTCCTAGAAAGTGTGGCAACTAATTTACCTGTTTATCTTGATACACACTTTTAACTCCTTCCCCTCCCCCCCCCCCTCCGTTTCGTTTTGTTTTGCTCACATTAGCAAAGTAGGCTGGGAAGGTGTGAGCCTCCTGTCTGATTGTACACCCCCACCACTTTTCTTCAAGGCGAAATAATGAGCAATATCTCTGTTTGCTATCTCTTCGTTGGAATTTTATTGCTAGAAATAATAGTAAGCAAATAAGCTTTAAGTTAAACGCATTTCTAAAAGAAACGCTCCAACGTTTTACTAGCCGATTCCTGTTCCACTACCTTTCAAAGGTACAAATTCGCTGTTTTCTTTCCATTTAAAAAACAACAACATATTATTAATTTTGTTGCAGTAGTAGACCTGCATTTTTTTGGCAACATTTAATTTTGTGTTCACACATTAAGAGAACGAGACTCAATTTGAATAACATAAGTTACTTGCAACAACCAGCGTATTTAAAGACATATTTGTACATTGAGTAAATATTTCAATCAAATTTCTTTTAAAGATGATTTCTGCGTTTGATTCTATTTAGCCTGAAAGATTTTTTAAACTTTTGTTCTGAAGAGCTAAGTAAATAGCCATAGATTTCTTCCACACAGTCATACGCCCACATTGACACAAACACACACACACACCTTTCATGAACTCACCATCCTCCTGCCAAGGAACCGGTTATCCCCAGTCTATCATTTTCAGAACATCTTATGTCTGCAAGGGAAGATGACTCACAGGTCGTGTGCCGAATTCTGGAAAACCTCAAGGCACCGATAGCTTAAACCGAAAGTATGCTCTTAACATTTTTACAGTATCTTCTTTCCAAATGTCTTTTTTGTTTTTCCGACATTGACTTTTTGTTAAAACAAATGCCTAACCGCTACCATCGTGTGCAATCAATTAACGGGGGAAGATTGGGGATTACAAACAGTATCCTTCTAAAAAAATAAAAATAAAGGTAGCCTATGGGGTATCTTGCAGTTAGGTCATGATTATATTTTCTTAATCTTTCAAGTTTCATTCTGATATAGATTTATTTATTGTTGAAATGTAAAGCTTCTCTTAAATAAAGCTTGCTGATGAAATGACATGTGCGAAAATGCTAACACACGCACACACACACACACAAGTCACAATAACATTGTTCACGAAAGAAACAAATATGAAGCTAAGTGCTGATACAGTGAATGATACAAATATGAAGCTAAGTGCTGATACAGTGAATGATGCATACATGCGATACTAAGCAGACGTTTAATACTTAAACTCTGGATCTTTCTTGCAGTCTGGTACATTTTTCTGTGTCAACCTATTTCCCACATGTTAGGGGTGGCGGCTCTGACAAAAGGTCACAGTTGTACGTTAAGTGAAAAAAGAAAGTATCCTTAGACCCGTTGATCAAAAAAAAAAAGGGGGGGGGGGGTGGGTAGCGGTGAGTGTGTGCACGTGAGAGTTACGCTGGCAATGCCCGGACTAAAAAGAAACGAAGTCTTGAGATTATAAATTGTGATACGGCTGATTCTAATGTAGACTAAATTTTTTATTTGTGTAGTAAGCCACTGGTTTGTTACAAGCACTTATAATATTTACGAGATTTTCTTTAACAATCCAGCAGAGTCGTACATATAAACACTTCAGCATATAAAATAGTGCAATGCAATTTTGTAGCTCTAATCCATTGTTCTTTTATTTCTTAAATTTAAAAAAAAGACATTTTAGATATAGAGACGCAAATTAATTTAAATGCATTATTATTACTTTTGCAATACATTTATTGTTTTCTCTAATTATTTTCAAACTACCTGGTGTAGCCTGTGGTAAAGGCGCTACTAAATCTCTTTAATAGGACCAGCTAAGATGATCATGGAGAACAAGAAATGTATAAACAAAAAGGAATAATCAAACCTTCTATGGTCTTACATTTCAGCGTAGAGTTTTCTTTCTTTTTAACTTACTGCCTTGTTATATATATATATATATATATATATATATATATATATATATGTATGCTCAGCTCTAATATACAAGACATTAACGTTGTCTTTCAGTGTAATAAGGAATAATGTAGAATACAATATTACACGTTGTTACCTTGAACCAGATGTGACCTACATTTCGTAACATTTGCCTGTCTCATGTCCATTAGCGCTAAAAAATAAATGTATTGTAACGCATTTGAACAAGTTTAAACATAAAGCTTGGTTGTTTTACACGTTGATATCAAATATAAAAATAAATCCCATATGTAAATATAATGCAACAGGTAAGTCCATAAAGGCATTAAGTGTTTTTTTTTTCCTGTTTTATTTTCCTGTCTTTTTTAACTTCCTTAATTAAGAAACTATTAGCTAATTACTTTAGGCCCTAAACCTGAAGGTATGTGGGTAAATTATGATTGGTCTCATAATATATAGGTCTACTAGATTTCAGTGAATTCTTAAAGCTAAATATAAATAGCCTACTTTTCTGATTATATTGAGCCGTGAGATAATTGTTAAGATTATTTTTTAGCATGGTCCCATTATGGACTTCTGCATCTTTGATATTTTTAAAATCTTCAAGAATAGTCTAGATATGCCCGTACACCCCCTTCTCATCCTCATGCATGTTCCATCCGTCCTTGATAAGCCCATTTCATATATCTAAAGCCCGATTCTTTAAACTGTATAATAACGATCAAGTCGAGCTTGCATCGTTTCGAATCAATGAATGTGTATTTAGTTTACTAGTTTGTAGGTCAAAAGAATGTAATACTTTATGTGAAATGCTAAACTGTTACAACAGGAGCGCCAATAATATAGAGTCACAAAAAAAAAATAATTTCGTGACTCTTAAAATTAAACTATTATATTTACAAAAAAAAGTAGATCTATATCCCTTAGTGAATCGTCAACCGTTTCACTATTTTTTTAAAAAGTGTTTTAATGAAAAGAGTACGCGTTTTTACATTTATAATGTGTAAAAATCTATTTTTTTTGACATTCGTCAATTTGTCAATGTCATATTCCTTATATGGTAAACAGTATGTTTTCTGAGGGAGGTTTTTAAAGTCAGAGAACAGCCAGGTATTTAAGGCAAGACGGAAGGACATGGCATCACGTGACGTCTCGTATTGTCACATTAACAAACTGGCGTACAGATACTTAGTGACTCACAATTTGCAAATTACGGACGAATTGGGAGTGGATACTAATATATTATAGACAATTAGAAGTTTCGGATCTTAACAATTTCACACTGTGCAAGCGATTTTCAGAGTATTTGAGGAGAGAGTTGTTCTGTGTATTTTTCTATTTTGTTTCTCGGACTTAAATTTGGAGAAGTGTAATACGGTCTGAAAAGCCGGCCTGTGCTGTGTTCCTGTGTGTTGTTGAATAGTGATACATTTTTAGCTCTTAGATTTCTCTCACAAGTTTTTAAAAATGGCCTTGCAAAATGCAGCTGCCGGTGCTCTCGGTGCTTTAAAGCAGAAAATGGGAGTATTAAAAACAGAAAACGATTGTCTTAGAGACGAAAATGAAGCACTAAAACGGGAATTGTCACGCAAAGATGACAATATCTGTCAGGTGGGTTAGGCCAGGCATACCACTAACTAATATAAGATCTAGATCACTAGAGTCTAGACTAGATATTGTCTAGATCTAGATATCTAGAATAGTTACTATTAATGTAATAGTCGGTTCTTTTGGAGTAACAGCGTTTAGATATATCTAGATCTAGAGTCTAGATTTCTACTAACAGTAACATGACTCTCATGATCTAAAAGATCTTTGGGTCGCTGCAGAAAGAAAGTACATGATAGTATGGGTAGATTTGTGTGATCTAACAGTTTATCATTATAGTTAGAATTAAATATGAAATGAATGAATTAGCAGAATATGCTGCTTTATGCGTTAGAATAGATTTCATTGAATTACAAGCAAATCTAGATAATTCTAGATCTATTCAGTAAGCCAATTAAGCTGTTTAGTTTTGTCTAAAAGTTTAGATCTAGAATCTAGATTTATATTCTAGATCTACTTATAGTATATTTAGATCTAGGTTGACTAGGTTACTAGGTTGACCTTACAAGCATTGAAGCACATATTATGATATATCTAGACAATATGGCAGAGGCAGTCTTAGATTTAGAGTCCTAGTCTGAATTGACAGAAAGTCAACATAATTCTTAGACTAACTATAGATCTAGATCTATATATTCTATACTCCAACTATTATCAATCTCATATCTAGATTAGACTATCAAGAATAAGAATTATGTAAGATTTGGATCACCTATTCTAGATTCTAGAAAATTATTGTTGTACTACATAAATCAGTCATCTTAGTATACTGCCTTATAAAGTAGAAAGTGATAGTCTCTATAGTCTATAGACCTGAGTATAGGATGGATGTTGATGTTGTAGATAAGATCTAGATAAAGAATCTAAAGATTAAGATATAGAGCCTAGATTATTAGACTTGGATAACTAGATTATAGTTGTTGTATGCAATCATTAAACAGCTTTCCCTTTGACTTGGTATTACTATTATTAACACAAGAACTGTGTTAAATATAGAATGACAAATTACAAGGCATACAGACAAAAGTAATAGTCTAGGTCTGGATCAAGATTCTAGATCTAGTCAGTATAATTAAATTTATAGATGCATTGCTAATGTCATTGGATACGTGCATGAACAATGGTGTAATAGGAATATTTATTGGTATTCTTACCAATATACGATATAAGCAGTCAATGTGCTGCACTAATAGTTAAAATAAAGCCTTCCATAGCATATTGATGTATCAGATGTCATGTCATTATATACTTAACGAGACACTAATCAGCTGCAGACTCTAGACTTGTCTAAATTACCCAATATATAGGGCAATGTTACCTTCTATATAATAATACAGTGTTGACATTTTGATATTCTATCCCTCTCACTTAAATAAAAATATGGGTGAAATGAACTTCAGTAGATCTATACATTTTCTGGCTGTACCAGGAAACTTAAATAATCAAATAAAAGTAATCTATAAAGTATGAAGCCACTTCATTTTAGTCTAAGCACCTAAGGAAGCGAACTTTACCCTTATAAAAATTGCAGCCATCTAGATAAGCAGAATGACTTTAGGATTATTAGCAATGGTTAAAGGATTGATAGGAATATTGTATTTTGTATTATTCTTCAAACAGTTGGCAGGAATAAAAAAAAATTTTTTTTATTGCCATACTAATATTTATATAACATGTTACTGACATATTTTCTCAAATATAAACTGTCTAAAAAAATCCAAATAAAGAAATAAACTAGACTGTTGTTATGCTCATTTTTTAAGAAATAAAATTAATTTTGTGGAGAGAAAAAAAAGAGGGGGACAGTAAAATTGTAACATTGTTGTATTATCATTCTTTTTTAATGCTATTCCCTTCTTTCACTAAGTAGAATAGGGTACATTTTTTTTAAAAACTTATCCTTGTACTTGATAAAAGGTGTCTAGTTTGCTGTATAATGAACTAAAATTTAATTTATGCTATTTTAAAATTGTATAGGTTAAAATTCTCACATTTTTTTCTTTTATTTTCTGCTAATGAAATACCTAACTACAAGAGATTATTAAATAATTTCAACAACATAAAAAAAATCCTAAAACTTTTATAAATATAAAATCAATAAAAGAAATAAGCTAACTTTGAAATATTTATTAAATATTTCAGGAAAAAAAAGCTTGATATACTGTGTAAACCTACTTTTGTTCCAGAAAAATATTGTGAAAATGACAAGATTGCAATATGTTTTAAATAGAAATTACTTATTTCTTGATTGTAATTAAACATTTTTATTGGTATTAGCTAAATAGTCAGCAGTCACTTTATCCTTAAAAGCAAAAAACAAGAAAATGTATTAACTTGTACACCTACAAGTAATAACATTGATCCTTACCTACAAGGGATAACATTATAATTCTGTTACACCTATAACTACCTGGAAACCACCCTATCTCAAAGAAGCATGCAAATATCTGGCTGTAAGAATTCACAGAAAGCCTGTGGTAACCATCATGTTCAATTTCTCCTAGGTTTCTTTATTATATTGTATGGAAAAGTTGTTTTAAAAAAAAATTTACCAAAAATTATTTTTTTTATCTCATCAGCCAAAAAAAATTAATGAAATAATTATAAACTACAACTGTACTTATTCTTTAACTGCACCTCTGAGCATCTGATTATAACATTGACCTGGGCTTCAGACTTCATTTGAAAACTGACTGCTTAATTGAATAAAATGTTAAAACACAGAACAATTTATATGCTATCTAATCTAGCCACTAATAAAGCAAACATTGCCAGTTGGCATCCCAATAAACCTTTTGTTGCATCCATTTATAAACATTAAAATTCCCTATTTATCTAATGTAGGATGATTTTTTTCATGTCAAAAGAATCATGAAATCTGAATCAGCATCAGACTATAATGCTTCCTGTGTGTAACAAAGCTGTTGAAAGCAGTCAATTTTCTTGTGTTTGAAGTCCTTCTAAGCATAATTTGCTCTTCAAACATTTTGCAAGGCATAAGTGTTTCACAACCTGAAAATTCACTTTTTGGGTCTTAGATTTCATATGATGCCCATGTCACAAGTTTTACTATCACAGGCACATTTTTAAGCATAATAAAATGAGATAAGATGGGCTATATCACTTTTTTTTTAATGAGCATTCAATTAGGGAATATATTGATTAAAAGTACATCAAGGTTTTGGTATTACAACAATGCAGTTGAATTGAATTTTTTAAAGTGCTTAAATCATACCAATGTATGTATTCCAATTTATAAAAATGTTAGCAAAATGTTAAATTTCATTGAAAATATCCATAATATTCACTTTTTTGTTTTGTCTTTTTTATTTTAAAAAAAATGCTATTTAGGTTAATACCTATTTGTTGTACAAATGAACCAACCATATGCAATTTTAAAATAAAGGAAAAAGAAATGACTCACATGTTCTAAAGTGCAAATTTAATGAAAGCTCATGTACTTATAGTATTTTCATATTATGAAATTCATACTATTTTTGGTATTATTTAGCTTTTGACATTTGTTGTTGAGTTTTGTTAATTTAAAAAAAAAAAAATAATTTTTTTTTAGATCTTAAGTAAACTTCTTCTATTTTATGCAAAATATTTTTTAGATCATTTGTCTCTCAATTACTATCAGTAATTTAGTGGGTTTTTTTTTTATCTATCTAATTTTTCATAAATATGCAAATATAGTTTCTTAAGAGTTTTATATATAAATAAAATAATATTAACTTAATTTATTAATAATTTTACAGCTGGAAAGTGATACTGCTGGTTTGAATAGGCGTATCCAACTTTTAGAAGAGGACTTGGAAAGGTCAGAGGAACGTCTTCAGAGTGCCACAGAAAAATTAGAAGAAGCATCTAAAGCAGCAGATGAAAGTGAAAGGTGAGAACTGAGACACTCTCTACTAGTATATTCTAATCTTAGGCAGTATTAACAATTTCATGATTAGATTTTTAGAACTTGTATATAATTCCATAGTTTTCAATATTTCCCAAAGCTTTGCTGTTTAGAGCTTCTGGAAGTTTTGGTCATTTACATAGTAATATGAAAGTTGTGCATGCTTAAAAACTTCATTGGGTAACTGCAGGGGTTGCGAGCAACAGGTACTTAGCAGTGTTAAACCTGTGCTCAACATAAACAAATTTGCGCTTTCCTTTTGACTAAATATGCATTTTGGCATTAAACTTACCATAAGAGTAATTATTAGTAGCAAATTTTAATGAATGTTTTTTGTTATATAATTATTCAAATATCACCCCTTTTTTTTTTTTTTTTTTTTTTTTTTTTTTTTTTTTTTTTTTAGAGCTGCTGGGGGTTGAGAGAAACAGCTGTTAATCCTGTGCTTAGCACACACACACACACAAAATTACTTAGTTGTCAAGTTAAGATTATTTGTATTTGTTTGCTAATTTTTTATATTTTTATTTACTTATTGACAATATTTTTAAAATTGCTAATAACTACTACATTACTGGTTGTGAAAAGGGGTGCTAATTTTGTACTTTGTTTCAAAATAAGTCAAGTCTTGCTTCATACTTCTTTTTTGTTTTACAGTTTCTGAAACTGCAAAAGTTTCTGGAATTTGTTAAGTTTAGACGCTAAAAAGAAAATTGTAACTTGGTTTATTTATATCAAATGCATGGTGTTCCTATGTGTTGGCATGCTTTGTTTCTTTCCTTGGGTTCAGGCAGCGTCGAACAGTAGAAAATAAATTAAATGCTGGGGATGAAAGATTGGAAGAAGCAGAAACACTACTCAGACAGGCCAGACAGGTAGCTAGTGAATCAGAAGCACGATACGATGAGGTAGGTTTTTGAATGGGGCAACTAGTTGTCAAAAGACAATGTCACAGAAAGCCTTTCAGTACATTTTGGATTTGTTTTCTTCAGGCATTCCTTTTTCCAAATATTTTAATGGCCATCGGATCAAACCAAATATATTCCAACGTAATAAATCCAAAGTGAACTTAAGATAAGACTTGTCTTGACAAGACTAATTTTATTTCTTCTTATTTCAGACCTCTCCAGTTTTTGCTGATTGGGCCATCATATTTTAACCACAATATTGTGGATTTAATTTTTTTTTTTTTTAAGTTAGCAAATTATTTATTTTTTGTCCTGAATATTATCAGAGGTCGCAAAGTGCTGGAAAGCAGAAGCTTAGCTGATGATGAGAGGTTGGATGGTCTAGAGGCTCAACTGAAAGAAGCCAAATACATTGCTGAAGACGCTGAGCGAAAATATGATGAGGTGATTGGCTTGCCATGCTAAGGCTGGCTTAAAGAACTGCAGCATGTTAGCAGTTATTGACAATCATTCTTTGACCAACAAGCCTTAAAATTTTGCAGATGAATAACCATTGTAACTTGTCTTGAATTATAACACCATCATGTTTTGGTTTGCAAAATATATCTAATGCTTTGTTATGATTGCTAAGCACAGACTTCTGCTTTATCTAAAGGAGCTTTTTGTAGTAAGGCTTATTGGCATTGCATTCTGCAGTTAAGCTCTAATTCTGTATCCTTTTGCAGCGCACATCATTTCACATATCTGCGGATCTGCACACTCTGTTTGTCTTGTAGTAAAGTAGCAGCGGCTGAAATTTGTGCAGATTAGTTGCGCCCTTGCTGCATGGCTAGCAGCTGGCTATGTTTTAAAGGACAACTCCTAGCCATGATTAGTGTGTGTGTTATCACTTGCTTCCTTATTTTGTCTAGAGGGCGTAAGGTATTGGAAAACAGAAGTCAGGGAGATGAAGAAAAGCTCGACCTCCTTGAAAAGCAATTGGAAGAAGCCAAGTGGATAGCAGAAGATACTGATCGCAAATATGATGAGGTGACATTGAATAGATTCACTGTCCTGAAGCCAGTTTTTATTCCTAGTTCAGTTCCCAGATACTTAATATTTTCAGTTTAAACCACCATAGATGACATGATTGACGATGTGCCATATTTCTTATCACATGAATTGAACAGTTACATTTTCCTGCACAGAATGTCAAATATTTCAAGTTCTTTTGATTGATCTTTTGCTGAGACTAGTTGTTTGGTTTTCATTTGTGCTCGGCATCTTACTTTAAAATTCTTTTGGTTAGATGATGTGTTCCTGCACTCTCTGGAACATTTCCATCTCTATTAAGTAGTAGAATATTACATTGTCTTAGAATTCCTCTTAGATGTCATCTTTCTTGTTTTGTCTTGAGTTTATTTTGATGCATACAGAAACTAAATCTATAAACAGATGGGGAAAAAATGTTTGCCCATAGTTAACATTTTTAATGTAAACTTTTGTAACCTGTTTTAATACCTAATAACTTGTTTTAATAGTAGATTATTTGTCATGTTTACCACATTACTGACATTTGAATTGAGATCATGTCATATAATTGCAATAACCATTTGTTTGTTCTAGATGCACCTCTCTGCTAACCAGCTTACTGATAGCATCGTCATGTGACGATGTCAGCATGTTACTTTAGTTGTAATGATCAGTGAATATAATGTGCATGATAATTAAGAGAATATATGTTAGAAAGAAAAAAAAGCAACACACCTATGTTATATTGTAGCATGAGTTTGAAAAAAAAAAAAGAGATGTACTTAAACACTTTTTTTTTGGAATTTAATGAAAAAAGCATGAATAACATTCTAAGCATGAGTGAATCACAAAGAGCATGACATACAGGTTACTAAATTTACTATTAGAGAGTTGCAATTAGTTATTGCTAAACATTTTAAAGTCAAGATATTTTTCATTGTAATTTTTGTATTAGACGCCCATTCTACACTTATTACTAGTTCTGCAACATTATTTGATCACATCCTACACACCATTACAATTGCAAACATAGACACATAAAATGTGGTTAGAAGTGGTGGAAACATTTAGATCAAGTTAGTTGACAGAGTATGGTGTGTTAATCCTACAGGCTGCTCGTAAGCTGGCTATCACTGAGGTGGATCTTGAGAGAGCTGAGGCCCGCTTGGAGGCCGCTGAGGCGTAAGTAGTGGGGCTGCTTGTATTGCTTTTCAATAATTTTGTGGAGTTTTGTTTTTTCCCATAAAAAATGAACTTTGGAAAATATAAAGTTCGATTTCTTTAAAACTCCACAGAATTTATAGGGAGAGAGTGGTAAAATTCAATGGAATTGTCAAATTTATCATTAACTTGTAACATAAAGGGATAAAACTACCACGCTCTCCTTAATCAGCTTGTTTTAGTACAAAACAGCTGGTTTGTTTGGTTTGTTTCATCAGACAACAGCAATGTTTTAGTTTTCATCCATTCTATTTTGGTCTTCAGCAAAAGCTTTTTGCTGAGCAGGAAAAGGGAAAATTATTACCTCTTTTGCAAACCTATTAAGTTTCTAGAAAACAAGACAGGTTGCTGTTGGATTGATGATTGATATGTTACATAATGTTTAATGGGTGTAATCCATTTTGGAGTGTTGCATGTCTTCCCCCAAACGTCACTTAGGCTGCTCGCAAATTGGTGGTGTTAGAAAATGAATTAGAAAAGGCAGAGGAAAGAGCAGAAAATGCAGAAAGGTATGACTAGCTTTTAATTAGAGGGTTTTTAGTTTGTTCAATTCATTTATTGAGGACATTATTGGTCATAATTATACAATTAAATAAAGCTTTAATAAATAGTACAAAGTTCATCATAGCTGTGGTGTTAGTGGAGATGTATGTGAACCTTTTTTTTTTTTATCTTTCTTTACATAAGTTGGATTTGAATTAGAGCATGTCCTAGTAAAATTATAACATGGACAACATTCACATTACTATTTCAATGGAGCACATTCAAATAACCTGCTTGGTGTATACCAAGTAAAATGCATGGTTAAAAGTTTATAGAATTTTGAATTGTTTGTCTAATGTATGGGGAACAGTGGGTGGGTGTTTACACTGTAGCATGGGAATGTTAATGTTTTTGGTAATGAAACAAAGAATGTCTTAGAACCTTTAACAATTTTTAACAAACTTTCATGTTTGAATTAATATAATAGTAAACTAGAAGATGTGTGACTATTACTCATGGCCTAAGCCATGAGGCATGTCCATTAACCGCATGTTTTGTGATTGCTGTTGAATTTTGCAGGAAAGTGAAAGCACTAGAGGCTGAAGTCCATGCTCTAACCAATAACCTTAGATCATTAGAGCGATGCGAGGAGAAGGTAAGAGTAGTTTAGACAAGACTCCTATCATCGCTGCATCCCTTGTTTAACACTCTCAGCTTTAAAGCATTGTAGCAAATCTGTGCATTTTTCAAAGTCTACTTAGCGCAGTATTTCAATTTGATTCAGGAGAAAATTAAATTCCAGCAACATTTTGCACAGATATGTGAATGCTTGAAGACTTTTATGAGACTGATGACTCTTTATATTGGTTACTTTACCTTTTTTTTGCTTAAATTTTGATAAATTGTTGGATACATAAATATTTATTTGTAAACTTTTAAAGTGACCAGATATTAGAGTCGTCAGTCAGCGATTGCTGGACAAAGCTGAATGTATCAAGCTTCACTGTGAGTTAAAAACCAAAAACTGCAGACTGCCCTGGCCCACTCACATTTAGACTTTGGTTGGACAGAGTTGGGTTGCAGTGCCCACTGTGTTGCCCATCTTTCTCTCCTCTGGTGGTTGTTCGCATGGTGATGTTGAATTGTGAGCCCGTTCTGCCTATTGTCATCCGATTAATATCAGACGTTACATTGTCTCTATTTGGATTATTTTGGTCACGTTTGCTCTAACTCCAAACAACAAACAAAAAAAAATCCAACTTTTGCAGCAGCTTTCAAAACTTTCAATTTCTGATCTTTTAAAGAAAAAAATAATTTGAATGTTGTGAAATTTTTTCATTTTTTGGAATACTAAAATTAACCTCATAAAAGCTGCTGTAAATTAAAAGGCATGAAACAGTGCTCAATTAAGCTGGGAACTATTCTGTAAAATCAAGAGTAAATATGGTAGCTTTTTTGTTTTCTTCCCTTTCCAGCAAAGTTTGGGAGCTTGATGAGGAGCTACATATAGTGGGTAACAATATCAAAACCCTGTCCATCCAAAATGATCAGGTAAGCCGGGGCCTCTAAATGGGCCAGGCCTGCGGTTTTTTTCTGCCAGCATTCGTTCTATAATTTAACTTGCTCTGTTCTTGCAGGAAGATCATTGAATTGGAGGAAGAGTTGAAGGTTGTGGGCAACAATATGAAATCTTTGGAAATCAGTGAACAAGAGGTAGACCTGCAGAATTTAAGCTCGCTCCCTCCTGGAAACCTGCATGGTGTCCGTCAGTTCGTGCCGTCAGTCTTTATTTGAACTTGGCCCAAAAATTTAATATAAGCAAGGCTAAAAGCGTGTCCTGCATGCATCAGAGAGCCCAAAATATACCTTCACCCATCTTCAGGAAATGTTTTAAATCTATAGAAATTAGCAGAAATGTCAGAATACATAGAATCTGTCAAGCTAAAAATGATATTAGCAAAGCCTGATACAGAATTTTCAAAGCAATTCAGCCAGTATTCATTTTATTCATGAACCCTAGTGTCTGTTGATATGGGAGATTCAAAAATGAGTCGTCAGATTCTTTGCTCTGTACCTTTTAAAGCTACATTTTTTTTTTATGAGTGGGCGGTGCTATTAGGAAAAGTAATTTTGATGAGCTTGATACTTGACAGATTCTCAAACGCGCAGTAAACGTTTTTGGTACAAAAATCTAGAGCCTCATAATTATGTATAGAGTAGTTCGCGTGCCATAGTTCATCCCAATTGATCTAGCAAATGTATATGAAATTAGGAACATTTTCCTTCCACTTCCTCATCCCACTTCTTTATTTGAAACAAAAATGAAACCCAGATAATGCAAGAGTTGGCAGGATTAAACCAATGCAATGCTGGTTACCTTTTTTTTTTTTTTTTATTTATTTTTTTTTTTTTATTTTATTTTTTTATGTTGTTTTTTTTTAAGCTTTTTTTTTTTCTTTGTCTCATTTTTTTTTCATCTTTCTCTTCATCTTTTTTAAAGCCCATTTGTGTGTTTCTTCAAAGTTGAATGAGGTCTGTTTTTATGCTAATTTTTGAAAATGGAAGTCTTAACACGTATACCAAAGAATTTCTAACTGTGACATAAATCTATTTTTTTTTCCTCTTGTAAATTTTCTATTCAGTGCCTCCGCATTAGTTTAATCTGTGCAGAAACCATAGTACAACAACTTTTGCAAACTTGTTGAACTCTCAGAATCTTGTAGTAAATGACTAACTTGAAATTGGGTTATTAATGAAGGCTCGTGATTTCAAATTCTAAATGATAGACAAGAAATTTAATGCAGCAGTGCATGGTCTAAAAATATTTTGGGCCCTCCAAATAAACAAACAAAAAAAATATAACCTGAAATATGTGAAGAGCCACTTATCAACTAACATGTGTGGAAACTGGCTGATTCCTGCATGAGTCTGTCAGCCTCTCTTTCATAAAATAGTACTTGAATGGATTATCATTTCTTTTCATTCCTAACACAGGTCCATCCACCCTTTTTTTTAAAAATACCTTTTAGTTGAGCAGTAGCACATCAAACGTGTGTGTGTTTGTGTGATTAGAGTAGATTTTCAAATTTAAAAAATATATATTTCTTGTTCAGATTACATCCTATCTTTAAACCAAATAATTTCTGTTTTATGTAAGTTCCAGCAAAGTATTAAACTAGTCTTCATACTTCAATCAGTTGAAAGTTATTTAATTGCTTGCTAGAGATTAACTGGCATGACCTGCGTTAGTCTATTATACAGATTTCATTTGTATCTATGAATCTTGGTGTTCATTCTCTTGGCTAGCTTCTCTATGTAATGTAGCTATTGCCTTAATGCCATGATTGATTCACCAGCTGCATTAGGTAGAAAGAATGGAGATAATGTTTTAGGAAAAACAAACTGTATTTTCTTTGTATTCCTTCTCAAGCTGTTTCAAAAAGTGTTGTAAGAACTATTGTTGCCTGTGTGCTTGTAATTAACATTTTTCTGGTGATCACCGGAATTGATGAGCTACTTCTCTGTGGGATCTTCACATATTTCTTTTAAGTCATTAAGTGCTCAATAAAACCACTTTTGACGATAAGTTTGGGGGGGGGGGGGTGAGATGTAGTTAATTAAAGGGCATCTCCATATGTGATAAACTTTTTGTGACATTTTGCAATTCTTCACAATTACTGACCTATCTTTCATAAATGTTGACTTACAAAAATAAAAAAGATAATCTCTTTTGTTTAAAGACAACCTCTTCCTGTTTTTTTTCCCCTTCTTCATTTCGGGCCTCATATCAACTAAACAAGTGGCTACACTTGGGCTTATTGTTAAACAAATTCAAATGAAAGTACATCTAAATTAAATTTAATAAAATTTAATTGTAATCATTCATTATTAGATCAAGATAGCAATTATTCAGAATTACACAATGCTACAATCTGTTTAATCAAATAATTCACAGGCTTCCCAGAGAGAGGATAGCTACGAGGAGACAATTCGGGACTTGACACAGAGGCTTAAGGATGTAAGTATAAGGCATGATTGTTCCTACAGTATTTTGTAGCTGTGTAAGCAAGTTTCAGCTGGCTGATGTCAATTTTGAAAGATGCTTGGTATAAATTTCTTAAATTATTGTAGCTGTGGCAGGATATTTCATTTGAAACATTTTTTAAAATGTTTTAAGTTAATATCATTTTATGTTCACTAACTTGTTTCCTTGAATTTTCAGTTCATATTTTGTCCTCAAATATTTTATCTTAGGTTCAATTTTGGTCATATTCATTTATATGTAATCCTAATTATTCAGGCTGAAAACCGTGCCACTGAAGCTGAGCGCACTGTCTCTAAACTGCAGAAAGAGGTGGACAGATTGGAAGGTAGACTAATGGATCCTGATTGACTTTAGTTTTTAGATTTCAGCTTGTCTGCCTGTTACCAACATTGGAGCATGTGCATGCGTTTCTTATGATATTCACCTTTTTTAAAACAAGTTATGCTTTTAAGAAAGAAATTGATCATCCCGCTAGACCAATATAGTGTATTGATTAGTATCATACAACTTATTTAACTGTAAATTTCCATGCTAACAGTCTAGAACTAAAGTTGTGTAACATTTATTAGACAAAATTATTGATATTGTATCTTTGTCTTTCATAACAGAATACAAAAATGTTAACATATTTCTTCATCATTTGTCTTTTTCTATGGTTCAAAATTTGAAGACCCTTATTTATTGATTTCTGTATGCAAACTTTTTTCATACTTTTGTTCAACATAACAAGCTAAAGTGTGTGGTTTTCTTCTATTGGAAGTAAAATTGGTTATATTGTTCTTCAATTAAATGTTACACAACTATACCATTGCAGCCATGTCATAGAAATAATACTTGTACTCACATTCTTGAGCTGGATGTCGAGATCAACAGCATTGATCATGCTTGTATTCCTTATTCAATAAAAACACTAACCCATTTTTTACAGACAACAAGGCCACCTGGAAGAAATGGAAAATATGCTGTATTTTTTTTTTTACTTTTTTTTTTCTCCTAAGGAGGGTTAGCACAGTAATTAAATAAAAATGAAAACATGCATTATTCCATTCTGTATACCTGTACTGGGAATAATTTTGTTTATTTATATTTAAATAACTGTGCTAATCCTATGTGGTTAACTTTTTTTTTTTTTTTCTTGCTTCTGTTACCAATTGGCCAATTGTACTGCATGGCTTTTATCTGCCCACTAAAACTTATTAAACGCATGTGTTCCATACATTAATTCAGGCAGAAAGCAGAGCAGAATTTGCTGAAAGAGAAGTGATATCCCTACAAAAAAGTAAAGAAAGAATGGAAGGTACATTTGTTCCCCATTCAAATATGAAAATAAATACACTGTTGATTCAATGGAAAATTTATTTAGAATCTTAAATAAGGCTTAAATATTCTAAAAAAAAAAAAAAAAAAAAAAAAAACCTCTTTTAATATTAAAACCAAACTCTAAGGTACCATACATATTACATAGTTAATATTTCTTAAATACTCTTTACTAGAAAAAGTAAGCTAAAGCTAAATGCAATGGAAGCTTGTTTAATCATCCTAAATATAACTGGCTAGGGTTTTTAACACATTTTTATTCAAGTAGTCAGCACTTCATATATATTTTTTTCTTACTTATTTATTTTACATAGTAGACATTGTTCATCTTTTAATTAAAGTACTGATAGTCTAAATCCTGAAGCTTTTAGTTTTATAAATGAAAATAGCAAAAGACTACTGTAATATGACGTGTTGCATTTTTTTGACATGTACTAACGCATGTGTTGTGGCATGGTTTGCTGTGTTTGCAGATGAATTAGAACAGTCACGTGAGCAGAATGCTGCGTTGCGAATGGAAATGGATCAGTGCATCAATGATCTGGAAAATCTTTAGTGTTCATAACAGGTGGACTTTACTAACCTTTTTTTTTCTTGTTTTAACCAAATCTTTTCTAAAAATGAGATTCACGTGAAATTAAGTTGTTTTAACTTAATTTAGATTTAAGTATCACAGGTTAAAAAGTGCTTTGTTTTTACAACACTTTGTTCACATTTTTCAGATGAGCTGCTGGCAGAGAAAGAGAGGTACAAGTCAATTTCGGATGAGCTGGATTCCACGTTTGCCGAGCTGGCTGGCTACTGAGCCTCCTATTGCCTTATTGACAACGTTGATAAAAGAGCTTCCTCATCATTTCACTCATTGTCGCAGTTTATTAAATGTATTGTGATAGGCTCGGTCTGTTGCCAGAGTTTCAAAAGGCATTTAGGCAACGTTGTCCACTTTCTCGATAGCTTGTTAACAACTCTTTTTTTCTGCCCATTTTTTTGGAATTGTAAGCCAAGTAATCTAGTAATTTTTTACCAAATACTTGAAGAAATTTGTGTGTGTGTATGATGAGGAAATATGTGGTTAACCGAATTCTATCAGGAAGACCAAACAGACATTGTATAAATTGTTTCTTGCTTGCACCTTTCATATTTGTACAAAGAACGTTACTGCTCTAAAAAAACAAAAAATTTCTATTTGGCTAAAACATGCTGCTGATATTTCTAAGAAATCTTTTCTCAGTGATCACCTGGCACAGGGAGACGAATGACCGGGCTTTGTCATTGATTTAATTCTAAGCACTCAGAAAGATAAGAGCTGTCCAACTTGTACTCTTATCTGATATATAAATTGCTCTTCCTGTCCTGTTTAAAGATTTCCAACACCATGTTTTAGCCACGCCACCATTTTTTTTAAACTCATGGGGGTTGAATATTTTTAGCAATTATATATATATTCATTGTCAAAATGAACAACATTTTAGTAATTTCACCTCTTCTTGGGTGATCTTTACGATGCTGGAATCTTGCAATGAGAACCCCTGGGTCAGAATGTTGGTGATTTTACCAGGCAATTTGCTCCACATGGATCTATGACTTGTAACAACTTCAACATGCCAGTCTGTCAACACACGTCCGAGCCCCCTCTCAGAAAGTAACACCAAGTAGAAGGGGACAGCCAGTCACACTAAGTTACCACCTTGCACATTGCCAACTGTTAAACCAACCTCCTAGCTGATCTATGTTAGGCAAACCTGGTAGAATACATCAAACCCTGACTAGTTTCACCACCTCATCACTACTCATACTTAAAACAGCTTATTTTCGCAGTGGCTAGAAAAAAAAAATATACACCCAATGCAATGTTCACTTGGATTTTTTTTTTAACAATAAATTGAACTATACAATTTCTATAATTATATTACTATTTTGTACATTTGAGAACTTTGTTTATTTTTTTTTTTTTGAGCGAATCCAGGTATAACATTATCTTATTTTGCTAACTGATGGTAGCTATAGTTCAGTATGCCTTGATAAAAAAATTTCTGTGAACATAAGAACCTCACAATAAAAAGGCCCATGAATACTGTGTATTTATTTCTATTTTTACAAAATTCGTGCTGTGTATTTATTTTTTTTTTTTTTCAATTTTTTTATTTATACAATTAAAGATGCTTCTCTGCTTCTCTCCATCTGGTCTGTTGGAATAAATGTTACACATAAGCTGGTCTTAATCCAGTCTTGTCCTAAAGCATAATTTCAGACAATAGAAATTTGATCTATGTATCTTCCTGACCTTTCAATTAAAAGTTTTGTTTCGCTCATGGATGATGTCATTTATTTATAAATGTAATTGATTGTCCTTCATTCAATTGATGTTCTAATGAGAGAGATCTTAAAAGAAACTTTAAAAAAAAACAAACAACAAAGGTCTTACACCAACTGAAATTGTGTACTTGCTTAATATTTATGTGTATCTCTTACACCTAGTTCATAGCCATGGCTTAAACCAAAAAAAAAAAAAAATTTTCTGGGGCTTCATTAAAATTTTCATAATTTTTTCCAAATTTTGTTTTATTCTTATTTTATCATTTATTTTGCTGAACTGCAATATATTAAAAAAGAGTACACTCAGGCAACTTTTTTTGTAATAAGAAAAGTAAACCATGGCAAATTTTAGTAAATCTATAAATCTAGTCTGAGGGGCAAAAAAAATGTCTCCAGTTCATGTAGATTTCTTAATTTTACAAGGTAATTATTAGCAAAAATGTATGGGTGTTTATATCATGTACTATGACCAGACTATCCTGCCATCAAAATTTGGCATTTTCTCAGTACAAGAGGTTAATTTTAATTGTATACCTAACTGTGAAAATAATTGGCTTCCTAAAAACTTAAAGGGAGCTTGACAAAAGAAGTTAGGGAGTTGCTTATAGTGGGTCAACATGAGATAGGCAGAGTTGATGACTCCCAAGACTGAGGCTCCTCAAGATGCAGAACCCCATTTTGTCAGTATTGCAACAGGTCCAACAAGTACTAGTTGCAAAAAAAAAATTAAACAAAAAGAACAGTTTGATGAAAATGTTTCATTTAATATTACTATCACAAGTTTAATTTGTATAATGAAAAAGTAAATTAATAAAATTCTGTGAAAACAAAAATCATTTCTACCTCACTATGGTAGTATTGTTAAGTTATAATAATCATTACCAGTTGCAAATGTACAGCAATAATATCAAGATATCCATAAAACCACTAGTGAAGTTTTACAAATATGTTGGGATTATTAAAATGGCACTTGTACTTGGTCTGCAGTATTGAGAACATAATCAGCCAATGGAATGAGCTTGTAATATCCCAGACTGTCCAAAACCCATTCTCTCATGACTGTAACTAGTCTCATATGCTTATATAATCCTGAAAGTAGAACATGCACTTTACCAGAAAGACTATAGGCTAGTGATATTTGAAAAAAATAATAGCTTTGTTAAGAAACAAACAAGACTAGAATTGTAGAACAAAAACAAATTTTTTATTTGGTTATAGAAAACTGTAAAACAATAAAACTAGGTATCTACTTTGGCACTACAGCTCTTTGTTTCTACAAATTTATAATATCAGGATTTTCTCAACATGCTGGTACACAGGAAAAGGTCATGTTCTCACCCTAACATTTTTTTTTTTTTAAATTCAGTTTAAATAAGCATTTTTTTTTTTAGCTTATCTAAAAAATTAGCCTATCTATTTTGCTATCTAGAATCACAACCATTTTTCCAAACTGACAAATAAGAATCAAACTAATTTACCATTGAACATGTCCAGTTCCACTGGAGTAGGTATATTGTCACCATCAGAGCATCTGATGATCAATTTGTATTTTGTTGGCTGTGCAGCAAGTGCTATTGGGTCATCTACAATTACGGCTCCACAAGCTTGCAGTATATCACACAAGTCACCTGTTTCAATAATGTCATCATTAGTAGTAAGTAATAAAAAAAAAAAGGTGAACCTGTTTGACCAAGAAAACAAAGGACATTTAGGCCATGAGGTCTTCATCAGCTACAAAACAAACAAAATAGGCTCAAGTTAACTCATCTGTCCAATGTTGAAAAAGTTTGATGTTTCGCTAGACAAAATTTTTATTTTGAAGTAGCCAAACATTTAAAAATTATGTTAAAAAAAAAATCGTTATTCTGGTTATCATTCCCTCACTATGCTAACTGCTAACAGAAACTCACACCTAAATTGCATTCACATGAAACCTAGAATAAACCAATACTTGATGATTATTACCATAGGCAGAATGCTTGAGAGAAAATTAAAATCTTTGATATTTGGTTTCCATTTGTCTCAGGTGGCAATACTACTGAAACAGCTATTTTTCAACTAGCATTAAAATGCTTTAAATGAATGTGTATAACATTAGCATACTTAATTTGAACCTGAGTTGAACTACACTTAATTTGAAAATAAAAGAGTATATATTCAGAAAAACATTCAAGCATAATGAAGGTGATGGGGTGTATTACACCAGCACGTTTAGGAGAAACAGCCCAAAATCCTTATTTTCCCATGGGTATCTACTTTAAATAAAATGATTTAAGATCATAAACCTTTAGACATTTCATCACTATTCCCAATGCAGGCAAAACAAAAATTGTTAAACAGCAAGTTTTTGGACATCCTTGCACGCTTGGCTCCATTGAGTTTCTCTCCACAAGATGTATCTCCTTCTATTTCAAACTCTCCCTGAAAAAAACAAATGCCATTTAGTTTTATGAGAATAAATAGAAATTCAATTATCAGTTAAAATATGTAAACAAGTCTGAAATATTAATTTTCATAAGTAAGGTACCATTATGCAAAACAAAATCATAGGAAAAAATTTCATGAAGATTAGACTATCTAGCATTTTAAGTGGCTTCTATTTTGAATGTCTCATTGTTTCTGAAAAAAAAAAATCCTTATTATGTATGTCTATGTGACCTCCTTCAGTCGCTAAGCGACTATGAAACATCTCTTAGAAATGAGTTGAAAGCTTGAGCATTAGCTATGGTCCGAATAATGTCGCCCATGCAGCAGTTTCTCCGTCTCCACGAAGCTAATGTGTTAGAGGAAACAACAGGTGGCAATACAGTTTGGGATCAGGGTATGACAAGGTTGTAGCACTGTGCTGCAAAAGCTTATGAACTAGTTTTTAAATTGATATTTTTTCCTTTTGATTTCTCTCTCTAGAAGATTTGTGCCTGTGGAAGGGTCATAACTTCAACAAAAAATCCTACATGTGTGATTAGTTAAGATATACAGGTTTGAAGCATTAGTAAGCATTATCATCTTTCCTTTGCATTCCTCATGTAATATAGGGCCTCAGTAAAAACATGCCTTGGTCTCTTGCTAGTTTATTAATGGCTTCCCAGCTCTTTCCAGTCCTCTTGACTTCATCTAGTACACTGCATCGCCATATTCATTAGCTAGAAATGAATTTTTTGGCAAAGCCAAATGGCTTTTTGGGATGGTAAAATGATAAGATCAGACTGCTATACAAAATAAATTCTACAAAGTACAATAACAGGTGGTATGGAGAACAAAAAAAAAAGATAGTGGGGAGATAACATTATAGAGTGAACTGATTGATTGAGAACAGTTCAAGATGGATGGCATAGTGAGCGATGACCCTACCTCAGGGACACAGCCTTCCCAGACAGCAGAAAAATAAATAAATAAAAAAAAAAAAAAACTTAAAAAAAAAAAAAAAGTTGTATCAATTAGTCATGTAATTAAATTTGTAATAGATCTACACTAACAATAAAAAAGCATTTATAAAAATAATTTTAAAAAATGGGGAACATCCTGAATTTGAAATCATGGCTCAAGCCTTCTCAAGTCAACACAATAACCACTCTGCTTGAGGAGAGCTTATGGACATGGAAGATTGTATAGTTATCTGTTGTTTCTATTGTCTTATCCTATTTTTTCATGTTGTGTTCCTAAGACTCAGACAACGACCTATAAAGAGAACTAATTCAGATTGTACCACCACTTCAATCAAGTACAAATTCTTTCCCTTGTTTGAGATACCAAACAAAATAATTAATTACCAATAGTTAATTAACTAATTGGTTAATTTTTTTTATTGATTCTTGTGTTGTCAGGAAAAGGAAATAACTGAAAAATTTCAGCTTGACCCAAGATAGGGCGTGGGAGAAATAATGTGTACACATTTTTTACCAGACATAGAGTGAGCTGATATAAGTTTTGTAAAAATAACTTGTAGTTCATATATAGTTTTGCATGTATGTAATTAGCAGCTGTAATATATTTTTCACAAACAAAAGAAAACAGCAAAGTACTTAAATTTACCTTATTACACAATTAGAGGCTAATAAAATTGCTTGAAAAATAGCTCAGAGAATAAGCAAACATCAAGCAAACTATATTTCCTCTATCCCCCACATCATGAAAGTATCTTACCTCAGACAACAGCTCTTTGGCTTCTAGTGACTTGACTATCCAGGCCAAGGACAGAACCCAACATTTGTGGGCTACAGCTTGGAAGTATTTCAAAGTCCTGTCACACACCAATTCAAAACCAGCAGCTATACAGAGAGACACATAATATTTCTCATTCATTTCATTAATATGATATCATATTTAGAAATAAACTCAACAGACACAACGCTAGCTGTTACCTGGCTTCATTATGACATGACTAACTTCTTGAGTGTACTTGGGATGCAGCACTGCTCCAAACATCTCACAAAATTTTACAAGCAGAAGCTAAAAAGGAAAGCAAAACAAAGAAATTAAGTTTTAAAAAAAAAGTTTGCTCTAAGCAGGAAGGGGAGTTCATGTTTCTGGGACCAACATTTAAATTCTGACTAGCATATCCCCTACAGCAAAGTATGACTTTTTAGTGCTAATAACTTAGACAACAATATACCCAGAAGTTCATTTATTAATGTTTGTTTTAAAAAGATTGATACATAATTTTTTATAATGTTTTTTTAATGCTTAGAACATTTGATTTCTTTTTATTAGATTTAGGAATAAAAGTTTTGTTAGACAAAAGACAGTATCATAGTCTTAGTCAAGGAGTAATGCTACATTGTCTTGGCCAAGGATTAATGTTACATTGTTTTAGTCAAGGAGTAATGTTACATTGCTTTTAAATGTTTAGTCCTTGGAAATATACAAAGTGAAATGAGGAAGTAAATGACAGCATCTTGAACCTTTAGAGTTGAAGTACAAAGTCACTGAAAGGTAACCAGACCATTTAGAGGGACAGGGGGTGGGGTCAAGAAAGAGTAGGAGCTCTGGTCACTATAAGGTCAGGAAAACTGAAAGATATTGAGTGTAGTTGAAGAAAAGGATAAGTCTACCCAGGTGACAAAGATGTTTTATGTGTTTTATCTTTCCATTAAATTATGGAACAAAAACAACTGAAAGCTTGTAATATATATCAATAATAATATCAAGTGACAAGCCTGGTGCATCACTTGGGAAGAGTTTGATTAAATAAAGTGATAGACTAAATTATTTTTTTTTTATTAATTACAATACAATTTTTGTTTTCTGACCTGGCATCAGTACTTTAACAGTGCCAAAATGTAGCATATTCCCTATTGGTGTAATTGCAGGTGAGACTAAGGAATATCTTCAATTTCTGAATACAAATCTAAGTTTCCACTTTATACTTTGGTCAACACTTTCTACAAAATAATCATTAGCATAGTTATAATATATTTTAGAATGTGAAAAACGAACAGTCTCATCAAACTTACATGATCCTCCCGATTAAGCCCAGAAGCCATCAAATAAAATGTCCTTTTCTGTATTTTAGTGTTTTTTTTTATTTCTTTCATCTTAGTTTCAGCAGATAGATTTTTTTTCTGAGTTGCTAGCACTGGACTAGTGGGCAGGTTTTTATTGTCAGAGTCACTTTTTCTTGTCTCTGGCTGATACTTCATTAAAGTACTCTTTGAGCTTTTAGATTTGTTGGATAGGTCTGACTCTCTGACCATGTCAGACTTCACAAAGTCCAGACATTTCTTTGTGCGAACACTCCCCCCTGGAGACTGAAACTGTTTCAGAAAATGGTCTTTGACTTGTGACAGACATGTTTTTTTCACACCAGAAGTAAGTTGGAAGTCTTTTTTGTGTGTTGGTGACAGCTCAGGGCTGAGGAAGAGATCATTGCTGTCTTCTTCACCCATCTCACTATCCACCACATCACAAGGAACAGGTTTCTTCCCTTTATCTTCAGCCTCAGAAGCAACTGGACTGTCATCAATCAGTGTAGCCGAGAACATTTCTTTACTGTCATCTGGGCAAAACCAAATAAAAGAAAATGTGTAAGAAAATTCTTATGTTTTCAAATGATTCTTTAAATTACAATAATTATTTGATTGGAAAAAAAAAAAAAGTGACATTTTAAACACAAAACATAAACAGAGATATGAGAGTGTCCAATAATCATAGGAATCAAATTTTTACTTGAATTTTTTTCTTTATTTCTATTTTTTTCTTGTGACAAACATGCTGAAGACTGTTTATTGAGCTCTGCTTCATACTTGGCAATCTCTTGATGAAGCTTTTCCAGGTCTCCTTCCAAAGCTATTCGTTGCTGTTATAGAAAGAAACAACTTTTCATGATGTTATCTGATTTGCCGTTTTTTTTTGTTTTTTTTTCACTATTATATCAAGTGGAAGGGAAAAAAATTTCTTTCTTAAAAAAAAAGGAGGGAAAAGGTTTTCTTTTACCTGTGTTGTTAGTGTTTCACTTTGAGTTGACAAAAAACTGGAAGTCATGCCATTAGCTGCATTAGATCAAAGTTAAATATAGAATACAAATAAAATATGTTTTTAAAAGTTTATCTATATTTGCATATTGGTATTTCAAAAGATAAATTTCAAAACAAACTTCAACATAAACACACATTAACTTTGTCTTAACAATGCAGTTTAGTTGTGACTCTGATAAAACATACTGTTTACCTTCATGATCGGAGGAATCACTATCACTAGCAATCATTGGTTTTTTTGATTTTTTCAGGACTCTGACACAGTCATCATCATCTTCACTGTCAACCAAAATCGCTGACTGAAAGAAAATTGCTTACTATTGTTACATTTCTTTTACCAAATCTTAATTATTTAAAAAAAGAAAGTTAGTAGATTGCATTGGTTGTACAGTAAAATAAGGTAAAAATCTAAAAAATTATAGTAATATTTAGCTCATGAAAGGACTGTAGGCTTACCTTATTTAAATTATCCTCGCTATTATTAGCATCTCCATGTAATGGAGAGCTAGTCAAGGGAGAACAAGACAGACTGTTTTTATGTTCACAACTCACATCAACTTTTTGAAACTCATTTAAGCATTGGACACTGCCAGATGAGTTTAATGAAGCATTTTTAACCAGCATGCCCTGTTCCTGAGTTGAATGATTTTGTTTAGTATCATAATCAATTCCTAAGTCAAATGATATCTCAACCTCATCACTGGAATCAACCACAAGTGTGGCTTTCTTTTCTGAAAATGTCTCACCATGACTTGCTGCCTGGCCTATTGTTATTTCCCCACTATTTATTATGTCATCCCCAAAGAGTTCTCTTGCCAGCTGTTTTTTCAACACATTTTCAGAGTTCTCTGCACTTGATGACAACTTCCTGTTCCTGGAACAAACCAAATGTTTGCCATTGCTGCCAGAGCTGATAAGTTCAGGGGAGCATAATGTCACCAATGTCATATCTCTATTTCTATTAATAAATTTATTCTTATTATTTTCTTCATATTGCTCTGGCTGCTCAGTGTCACTGTCACTTACGACAAGGTCTCTGTCTGTTCTACTTTTTACCCCGACCTTTTCGTTTGTGGATATTTCTGTAGCAAGGATTTCTTTTTTTGATGGACTGGGAGAGCTTTTATGTTTGGGCAAGTTTCTCAGTTTGGAAAGTATATTCTTTGATGCCAACCCTCGTCTTGTTTTTCTGTTTTTTTGTTTGCTATCACTGCTTGCTGAACAAACATCAAAATCTTTTTGATAGTTCTCAGTGGATGATATGACTGATAAACTAGAATCGTTTTGAAGTTTTGATGACGTTGCAGTGTTAAAACTATTGGGCTTAACAGAAAGTAAACAAGTTTCTGCTGGCTTTACAGAGCTTTCTACGTTTTCAGATTGAGGTTCATGGTGTGCTATTGGAACATCAACTTCAAAATCTTCTAACAATGAACCCATGCTTACTGCTGTTTCTGGAGATGAGCCAACAGGCTTCTCTCCTTCAGTGCAGTTCACCAGAGCTTCTACAGCTTCAGTTTCACCAATAAGCTCTTCAGCTTCATCTACTTTTTGCTTGTCAACAAAAACAATAGGTTTCAGAGGTGTATTATCCAGTGATAAGCATCTTCGCTTTGACCTCCGCACCAGTAGCATGCTACTCTCATCTTTATTGTCAGTCAAGTCAAATCTACCAGGTGCACTGTTCATTGATAAATCTAAGGGTGTCTTAGACAGTTGAGCAGTTCTGTTCACAGACTTGTATTGAGAATGTTTTTCAGAACAAAATGTGTGCTTCCAGTCATAGTTAATTACATCAGGTGACAAGTGTTTCTGACATTTACTTAGCGAAACTTGAGTGAAAGGCTCAGTTTCACTAATGCAATCATTAAAATCATTTCTTTGGTTAGAAAATAATTGTTTACCAGCACTGTTGCTTTCACTTTCAAGAAATGGAACAGTATTATCAATTGTCCCTCTTATTGGATTCAGGTTCACAGGTAAAATTGACTGGCTTATTGTTGAATGAGTTTCAGATAGCAATTTATCCCCTCTTGAAACATCATCGTAGACATTAGGTGAATGGTCCATAGCTTTTGCAACATCAACAGTTTCTTTATTCTGTGAATATACTTCTGTTCTTGAAATTGAAGCACTAAATTCCTTTTCTTGACAAAGTGTTGATGATAAGGAATCTCTAAAAATTTCATTTACAGTAGACTGATAAGGTTTATCAGTAATGGCAATACATTCTGTTTCCTCAGGAATAAAGTTAACACCCAAATGATTTTGACCAACAGCATCAGAGTCTACTGACTGGAGTATATGAGTGGCTGCAGTTTCTTTATCTGCCATAAGTGACCATTGCTCAGTATTAGCTGTTATTTGGCCATCATTTAAATTTGTTATGTGATCATTGTCTAAAGTGTCATGTATAACAGTGGACAATTGAGTCTGACCAACAACTTTTGTGGGGCTAATGTCCATCAGTGTGTCTGTGACAAGAACAACAGGGATGCTTTCAAACACATCATTTGCAGTTGGGGAATACTCTGGCAAAAGAAAGTTAGATTTTTTTTTCTTACTTGCAGAATTCACACTGTCATGGTTTAGGTCCTCTACATTCATTGCATTGTCTTGGGCATCAACATTGATCTTGGAAATAACATTATCCAATACTGAAACATTTATTTTATGACTTGAAATTGACTCATGATCGTCAGGTAGTACACCAAGGTCATCAGAGCAGCTAATCACATAGGCAGTTAAACTGTGGTGTACAGGAACAAATCCTTTGGGTCCTGGAGAAACCTGGATCATTTCTTTCACATTAGGAATGGGGAACTTCAAGCTCAGAGATCTTCTGTTAATATGCTTCAACTGAGGAATCTCAGAGTCAAACAACTTTTGTTTTCCTGGTGATGTCCATAAGTTCTGTGACAATAATTTATTTTGAGGAGTTTTCGGGGAATCAGTTACATCTCTGTTTACTGGAAGGTTCGGTAGCATAGTTTTGATTTGGAGCATATCTGAATTTTTTGTAGAAATGTTGTCCCATTGTGGTATACTTGAACTCACTGACAATGTTTTTGATTCTGGAGTCTGTGTTATCTTTGACAAAGTTTCATCTAGTGGGTTCTTAAAATTTTCCAATAAACTTGCATCTAAAGCTTTAACTGATGATACCATTACATTTTCTTGTAAGATTTCAGATGATGTCTTAGAATTCTCTAATAAATTCTTGGCTAGTGTTGTCTTTGGTTTCTCTGGTAAGTTTTTGGTTGATATAGCCTTTTTTGACAAACTAATTAATTGAGAGTTTTCTGAAGCAGGTAAATGATTTATTTGTGAAAAACTAGATTTTTTGATTTTTTTATTAAGAGTACCATGTTCTACATGTACCTTATTTTGAATTTCTCTGGTTGCTGTTGATTGATTGATTGAGTTAACAGAACATTGTGTTTCACATATCTTTTCTAAGTTTGATACATTGTCAGAATCACAAACTGTGGGAATTTTGCTTGTTATGGAAGGACCAATAATGTTAGTGCCATATTTTTGTTGACTTACAAAGACTGGAACTGTTAAACTATCACTAATAGTGTCAGTGTTGTATGGTTCTGAAAAATCACCATCACAAATCAAAGATTTGCTCTCTGCATTCTTCAAGTCATTTATTTCAGACTGGTAAGTGCAATTACTTTCTTCCATTTTCTTGTGGACATCTTGGGTACTAAACAAAAGCTCATGGTCTTCAGCCTGGCTGATTTTATTTATAAGTTTCTCCATTTCACTGTCAGACTCCTGAGATAAAACATTATCTTCTTTTTCAATGACTTTTCTCTTTTTTTGCAGCTGCACTCTCTTCTTAGCAGTTCTGATTTTTCTGATAGTTGCAATGTTTACTTGCACATTTTGTTCACCAGTGCTGTTAGATAAAGGCATTATGTTAAAATTAGTATGTTTGTCATCCAGTACTGGTTCACTGATATTATGTTTATTGGTTGCAAGTATCATGTTTAACTCAGCGCATTCATCTTCACGTATAGGCCCATTGTGTTGATTTTGAACAGCATCTGCTGAGCTATGACATATGGTCTGTGCATTCCTTATGCCAGATATATCAGTTGCAATGTCTCCTGTTTTTAAAGTCAGTGTCACTTCTGCCTCTTTTCGAATGGATGTTTTTTGCTTATGAACTGTTTTGGTTTCTTGAGATCCAACTTGGCATGTTGCTTGATCACACAGCGATTTAGAGATTGGTACTGAAATCAAATGAAGAGGAACTAGTTTTTCAACCTTTTTAGCTTTTGCATCACACTTATTAATTTTTCTTTTCCTAGTAGTTTGACAACTATCTTTATCTGGTGTCTGGCTACTTGTGAACTCAAAAGGATCCTTACTTTCAATATTTGTATTCAAAACTTTGTCATTCGAGTGACATTTGAATATGCTTCTTCTTGGTCTAGGGGTTACCTGAGGCTCTAAAACATTTGTTCCTTCCATTTTGTTCTCCATCACAAAATTGTTATCATCACAAGTTTTAGAAAGACTATTAATATTGTTGTTAAATAGTTTAATATTACCACTCTTCTTCAAATTGATTTTATCTTTGGTGGTAAGAAGTTTGATTTCTTTTTCAACATTCAAGTCTTTGGAGTCAATTTTCGGCAATGTTTCCACCCAATTTCGGACACTTCCTTCAGACTGGAACAAATTTTGCATCCCTTTCGAGTAAGTTCTAGAAACCACAGGTATAGGCTTCATCAACAGCTGAGTCGAGGACTGACTTGCAGCAGAAGATGATGAGCTACAAAGCACCTCCCCAGCTTCACTTTCTTCTTTCTTTGTCGCCAATGAAACATTACCATTTTTTGGGGGAGCATTTCTTGTTGAACTTCTAGTGCTCATTTTATTGGTGCTGTCAAATGTACCATCTTTTAATGTTGATTTTTCACCTTGAAGTGTTTCTTGGAAACCATTGCTATCTTTTGATAAGAAATCAGACTTCTCAATAAAAAGTATATCACTTTCTTTCTGTTTATGTTTAATTTTTTTGTCATTAACACTTTCATTTTTCTCAATTACACTTTCATCCACAGTTGGCGAGTTTCTTGAATTATGTTTTTTGGCGGCAGCACGTGTTGACATCCCTTTTTCTCCACATGCTCCATTTTCAAGATATTGCAATAAATTGCCAACACTTTGTTCTTCTCGTCTATACTGTACATTTGATGTTATATTCTTTGGTTCAGAATTCCCTAATCTCTCATCAGAAGCCAGCACAATATCAACCAATAGGTCTTGGGGGGAGACTGGTCTCTTGGTTACTCTGCATTTGGCTCTAGCACGACTGATTCTTTTTTGCTGCACACACTCAACATTTGTAATGACCTTTGAGCAATTATTTTCATTTGATAAATCTGCAGATGCACTTTCCTTGTTCTGCCAATCACAAACAAAATATTAACGTTATATTTTACAAAGACTATTTTAGCTGTGTCAAAAATAAATAAATGATAAACAAATGTATGTTTAAAGTGTATAATATATATATATGTTTACTAATCTAGTGGATTGGATTTAGATGTATGTTAAACTTAGCTAATGATCATTTCACGTTATTTCTCTTTTGCTACGAAAATAAAATTAGTTTTGCAAAAATGGGTTTACCCGAAGTCGATACATCTATTAAAAACGAAAAGAGCGATAGCTTTGTTAAATGAATGGGATTATAAAGTGAACCATTAAACGAAATAATTTTTTACGACCGAATTCATGAATGAATATAGATCTAGGCCTATCTCAACTCGGCTTCACAGCTTTTGTAAACGAATGTTGTCTCTTAAAAAGAATGCTTTAGAAAACCAAGTTTGAATGTTTTTTTGATCAAAATATGAAATGAATGGACTATAATTAGTATGTTCATGTGTTAACGTATAAAACTATCTGTGCGAAGAGAAGTTTTATCATCTTAGAGTTGAATTAGAGTTTTAGATCTGGGATTTGCTTATAAAGTAAACAATTAAACGAATTAATTTTTAGTAAGCGATTCATTACGGTATTGTCTAATGAAAGAATGTTCGTCAGGAAATCTCTAGTCACAGATATAATGAACTAATTAATGCAAAAAATGCTTTTGAATCACAAAATTGAAGGTTAATTTTATTATATAATGAAATCAATGGATCTTCTTTTGTATTTTCATGTGTCAAAGTAAAAAACTATCTGCTCAAAGTGTATTTCTTAAAATTAGGTCTAGGTCTAAATCCTTTCGATCCTTTCTCATGTGGACATGGCATAGATCCATAAAATACTATAGCTGCAATAGAGTCGGACAACTTAATTTTTTTTTAGGGTCTTAAGTTTGTTTTAGGGCTACAATACATACACTAAGGTCTAAGTTGGTACCCAAGAAACATTCCTGCCAAGTTTTATCAAGATTGGTCAAGCGGTACATACACCTCACATTCTACTTTATAATATAAGATATATATATATATATAATTAAGATTATGTTTGTCAAACATCAAAAGCATTTGATGCTAGTGTTTTGTAACTAGTGTAAAACACATGCTTGGTTTAATTGTTGTACAAAATTTTGTGCATGGTGTTAGACACCTAGTTTATAGTATTAGTTATTTAGCTACGCACCATAGAAGACGTATATTGACCGGGACTAGTGACGTTTGGGATATGTTGGGTTAGAGACCGGAAAATCAGTTAGCGATAGAATCCTCTAGGGTAAAGACGTGTTTATTTTGACAGAGACTTTTACTGTGGCCTTTTATATGAATAAATATAGTATGAACTGTTCATCAGTGTTGACCACATCTCTTTATTCGTTAAATCGATCGTCTTGTTTATTCTGTTTGTTGATCAACTACACTGAATACACCCGAACAATAAAACTCAAACGCTTGCAGAGTAATTAATTGAAATTCAAGTCACCTAGAGTTGACCTCAAGACAGCCTGAACAAGTACATCACAATGGTGATTAAGATTACAAGCTTTGATCAGTAAACAATTAACGATATAATGAAGTCAAAGATATACCAGCAAAACAAAGACATCCAAAAGAAATGCTAAAAGGACATCAGGAGAGCTCTTATAAAAACCATGGCACATTATTATTATTTTCCTTAGCCTGCTCTTTTCTATCTGGTTTTATCCCTTTGAAGCAGGAGAGAAGTAGCATCTGGGAGAATGTTTTATTGCTGCCTGATGAATCTCGTAATTGAAAATCTGTGTCGCTATCAGGATTCAAACTAAAGCCCCCCCCCCCCCCCCCCCCGGCCGTCTGACGGCTAAGCCACTACACAGCACATTCCACAGTAAAGAACCAAAGAAAATAGACATATATGCAATAAGTAATAGGAAAACTTAAGTAGAACACATCTTCCCAGCACGCAAATGTTTGTCTGCATCAAGTGTGACAAACATTTTAGCAGGACTCTTTCGCCATGTATAGTACCACACTCTTCTTTATGCTTTGATCAAAATTCCTTTTATTATTTCTATGTAGGATCTCAAAAAAAAAAAAAAAGATTTAATAATTTTTCAGATTAACTACAAAACAATGATTTTTAATCATTGTGGTAAAATCTGTAATTGATCCAGAAATGAACAATTTGGGAAAGTCTTGATTTATCTAGAACTAACCAGAGCTAAAAAGATATTTTACTAATTATAACTTACAATCCAGAAAATTTAAAGTAAAGTGGAGTTGAAGACTTACTTGATCATTGTTATCTTTTGTACTTGCTTTTAAATCTTTTAAAGGAGTTGGTGACACACCAGGTTGGACTTTTTATAATTATAAAAAAAGGGAATTCAAAATAACTATGGCGATTATAACAAATTAAAAAGAAAAAAAAAACAACAACAATATAACATGTTTTAGGCTGTCTCCACAGCTTTTTGCTCTAATGCAATCTTATAATGGATCCATATGATAGGAATACAATAAAGTTAGAAAGCTCAAACAGGTCTAAATAAAAAGAACTGATGAAATAAAAACCAGTCAATGAAAAATGTTTAGATAAACAAAACTTTCAAAGGCAATGTCAGAAACATGAATAATTTACGATAATAACTAGATTCACCTATAATCTATTAATTGCTAATATTTACAAACACAGATTACTGACATTCGAAAAAAACAACAACCCCAACTTCAGTTGACTATAGGCAGTTAAATTCAGCCAAGATGGGAACAAAAAATATACACCAATTCTTTACAGTATAGTTGTAACTTTATTATGCATATCCAAATACACATGGTGTGCACTATTCAGAACAGTATCTAGACGTGCTGTTGTAAAAAATTGGGATATCTGTTTTCCCCCAAAGCTGAGAAGAAATAGAACTGAGTTGCAGAGGCAGACTACTATGTCTAATCATCTCAATGTTTTCCATTGATTTTAATAATAATCCTCATCCTGATTCCCTTTCATTGAGTTGCTTGCCTAGATTTACAACAGTATTTTTTGGGGAAATTAGAAATATGAATAAACACCTTTATCCCCCCCCCCCCCCTTTGTTTTTATTTACTCAGGCGAATTTAAGAGACGACCTTAACTAGCATTTTGGCCCAGATAAATTGTTGTTCCCTTTAGTTGTGTGTTGATTGATGTCTCACAATGAAGACCAATGCATGCGCACACACACCAATAAACATATGGGGAAGTCTAGAGTATAGACATACAGGTCTGATTCATTAAGCTGAAGATTTTTTATTAAAAAGCAACAAGAACATGTTCATTTTGAAATGGAAAGTAAATAGAATTTTAAACATTTATTTAACACTATAAAGGGGCATGGCAGCTGGGTTTTTAAAGTGCTTGATTTCTGAACCAAGGGGTCTTGGGTTTTGAATTTTTAGGATGCCCCTGAATTCGACAAACTCTAATGGGTACCTGACATATAGTTAGGGAAAGTAAAGGGTGATGATTGTTATGCTGGCCACATGACATCCGTTTAACCATCAGCCAAAGAAACAGATGACCATTACATCATCTGCCCTATAGATCGCAATGTCTGAAAAGGATTCTTCACTTTTTTCTACTTTACATCAAACTATACAACAGACTTTGAAATGTTGAATGTAAAGTTGAACCTACTTTTTTCTCCTGTATCTGCTTCAAATGCAGTGATGAGTTTCTTTACATGAGCAATGACTCCAGTTAGATCTGTTCTTTCCTGAAGACCCCTACAGAATCAAGAAAACAATTAGAATTATTTTGTTAACAATACAAACTAGGAAAAAATACATTACTTAAACTTTTAAGGTCATCTTCATTTTTATATATTAGATGTAATTACCTTTTAGTTATGGGCTTTTTGCATAGAGGGCATGGGACGTAACGCTTGTTTTGCAGAAATTTGTAGATACAGAAACTAGAAGAAAAATCAGTTAACAATAATAATTGTGAAGAAAAAAAAGCTCTACCAATAAAAAATAATATGAGATATGCATAAACATGTAGTTATTGATAATGTCTTGCTCTATTCAGTGATGTATTGAAACTAGAGAAACATATCATTAATTATCAATCATTGTTTTATTTACTGCTGATATTTTACCAATAAATTTTCTGCACTGGAGTGTCTTTAGATTGACTTTACTAATAGTGTTATTCTAGTCAAATGTGAGTATTCATTTGCTATAAGCCAAACAGTTCTATTTTGCAAATGTTCTAGTCTCTGTTTTCACAAACAGAGGATGTGTTCTAATATTGGTCGAACCAATAATATTGGTCTATAATCATTATAAAAATTCTTTTCCGAAACCCAATGTTTTAATTTCGGGAGTCCATGATAACTTTTCATTTATTATATTTGATACAATATTTCTGCGGATTAAAAAATTTTTTTTTTAATTTAAATTTTCCTTCTGTTTGCAAATATTCAAAATCTGAATTTTGTTACAAAGTTGTTTTTTTCACACAGACGTAAACAGTTTTAACATTTTCCATTTCAGTTCACTGTTTTTCACTGTGCAACTCTTGTGCTTAATCTCCTGAGCCTTAATTGTATTAAAAGAAACTCAGAAACAAACTTTTTAAAATAATGTTTCTATTCATAATATACAATTCAGTGCTACCTGCAAAATTGGTGATCACATTTTGTTGAGACTGGATTGTTCAAAAGATCCAGACTGTAAAAAAAATAAGTGATATTTATCAATATCATAAAATAATTGCTAGTAATAATGCATTTTAGACAAAAATGCAATGGTACTTCTAGTTCACGGTTATATGGGCTATCTTTAGTAGTCTTTACTAGATTTAGTTAGTGTAGATATAGACACTAGTTAGATCAAGATCCAAGTCAGTAAAATTTACAGACTTTTCACAGCTATATTTATAAGTATATATATATTTGAACTATCTTCACTAGATCTACATCCTTAAAATCAGTAGGCCTATACTACTTTACTAGTCTGCAGTTTGAGTCACTCTTACTGTTACACCAATTGCCAATGGTGAGGGAGTGGTGTACATGTTAGGCTGGTAAAAGTGGAGTTGTCCTTAAGTATCAAAATGCTCTAAAGCATAGACTAGTCTGTTGGTAGAGCTATCTATAGGCTATAGAATATTATTAATTATACACTAGATACTAGACTAAATGAGTAGATCTAGTCTAGTGGCAGTGCATCTTCACAAATCTTGAATATTCAGCTGAAACAATGAGTATGACTACTCACTAGTATGAGAGGAAAATGTTTCTTCACTGCATACAGAAAAACAATCACAATGACATCTGAAATGCTGGGCTGGCTAGGGCACATGAATGGGTGAATGGACAAGGTATCTAGATCATCATCTCATGTAATAGATTAATACTATTAATAAATTATGTATTTGTCCTAATCTAAACACTTTAAACAGTAGTTTAAAAGTCGTAAATACTAGACTACTAACTAGATCTAAAATTTGGTAAACATAGTAACCTTGTGACCTGATTACCTTAGCGATAGACAGCGTGGTGCTGCTACTTGCGTAACATTATTCAATACGGCCCTTTGATGGGAAGTTTTACCTAAAACTTAGTAGATCAGGCTAGATGATGATGATGAAGATCTACTTTAGAACTACTCTCTCTAATTTAGACTATAATGTCACTATATAGATTCTAGACTAGTGACTAGATTATAGATATTCTAGTAATAAAATGTAGTAATAGTATTGAATCAAAAATCAAATAATTATCAATTTCAATAAATTCAATGTATCATGAATAATCATCATCATGTAAAAATAGCACTGGCATTAGCAGCATCTAATAAAATCTAATTATCTAGATTCAATTTCTAGATCACGTAGATTACAGTAGATCTAGTAATACAAATTCAATTGATTTGAATTTGAGACAATTAGAATTACAATTACATTCATCATTCATTGAAATTGATTCAAAATTCAAGACTTACCAAATGGAACACTCAAGGCTTTTTTGCATATGTGACACAATTTCTTTCATGTTATTTTCAGGATCCATCGTTTTGCCTATCTACATTTAGACTCTAGAAGGTCTAGTAGTATTTCAATACTTAGATCTAGATCTATAACTAGATAGACTTTAAAAGTATTGTTAATTGTTACACAACCATTAAACAAAATAATTGTGTCTAAATAGCCGCCTCTAAGGACTTATTTTTCTTCTTTTTAGAAGAATTTCCGGTGCTATCAAATAATCCAAATTCTGATGTATATATAGGTTTCTTTTTCTTTAAAGTTCATCTATTTGTCGAAATAATACAGTACATAAAAGTTTACTTTTAAAAATATTTTGTTTTTCAATATGAAAACACTTAATTATATAGATCTATAGCTTTACTATTTTTAATTGATGATTTTTTAATTTAAAATATATTCAGAAATTCTAGATATAGATTTAGAAAATTGTTGTTGTTTTTTTTTAATTGTATCTTTTTCTTTTCAAAGCCCATACAACATACAAAACATTTTCGGTAACTTTCGAGAGAAAGAGAAACCACTTCTAGATCTATTATTGTTGACAGCTGAAAACTATGGAATCCTTTAGGAGGTTCAACAGCAACACTTAAAGCAGTGTAGTAAAGTAGTCGATATCTAGACCCTAGAATCTAATTCTGAACAGAAAATGTAGATTTATCTTTAGCTTTATTTTTTAAAGTTATCACTTATTCAACGGGCCATACAATCAGTAACAATGGCTTCTTCTGGGAATCCTAATAATCAAAGTAATGTCAATGATTCATCAAAAAAATCGCAGTCACAAATCAGTCTCCATTCAAGTGGCAGTGCATCAAGTACCAATACAACTGTTTCTAACTCGATTATGACACTTATGAAACGAGAAAAGCGTGCTGTAGCTGTGTATCTTAAAGAAGAAAGCTCAAAGTCCAACAATACCAAACCACTTAATGATCACTTAGATACTATCCTTGATCCTAACAAACCAATTGATGACTTTGAAAGTATAGATTTTTGCAAATGGATCATAGCAGGAGGGTTAACATTTGAAGATTTTGCCAAAAAAGGTACTAGATCTAATTATAATAGTATTAAGCTCTGTTTTGCTAGACCTCTTTAGTCATGTCTATAGCCCCTATAGGTATTTGTTTCATTACATTATCATAGATGATATGTTAATAATGGCTTATTTTTATGCATGTATCATGATTTATTCAAGATCTGTCTCACTGCAATTCACTGCTTATTTTTCAGATCCTTTTTAGATAGTCTTGTTATTTTATCACTAATGATTTAAATCACAAACATAGAGGTTCTACATATGACTCCATTAAATATTAACATCATAAGACTAATAGAAGAATGACACAAAAAAATAAGAACAAAGTTGAGAAATGTCAAAACACTGGTAGACTACACAAAGAAAACTAAAGATAACACAAAACATTCTCCCTTGACTTTTGTTGTAAGTAATGTAAGGGTGATGTGATCGTTCGCATAACTAAATTTCTCCACTTTTCCTGGTCAATAGCAGTTAAAATTTCAAGAGAAATGTTGGTCCATTTTTTTACATTGTCCAGCCAGCTTTTCTTTGGATGACCCTTTCTTCATGCTCCCACCACTGTACCTTTGAAGGATGACTTTTGATAATGTGTAATGGCATACAATATGACCGAACTAGCTCAGCTTTCATCTCTTCACAGTATTGAGTTCCTCCTTTTTGCCAGCCAGAGTGTTGACTTGTAAAAGTACAAACTCATCTTGGTCTTATTTTCCTGGTATCTGATACCCAGCATTTTCCTGTAGCCCTTATTCTTAAAGGCTTGAATTCTTCTTTCAGCCTCAGCATTGAGTGTACAATTTTCACAACCAAGGAGTACAGACCACTAGCGAAGAATACAGTTTTAAATTTACTTGGAAGCAGATGTTACGCTTCAAGATTTTCTGCAGTTTGCTCATAACAGTGGATGCCAAACTTAAATGGGTTTTTATCTCCTTATTAATCCTTCTTCTCTTGTTACGTTTATCCTAAGTATTTAAATGAGTCAACTTCTTCTAATGTTTGGCCATTCAGCTGTATGCAACATCTTGTACTATCTCTACCACAAACTAATATATTTTGCTTTTTTCAGTACTAATTTCTGTTGCCAACTGCTCTAGCACCAGCATCCAGTTTTAAAGTAAGATCTTGTACATGGTCTGCATTTTCTTCAGTGGGTTATATATCATCTGCAAACCTGAGATTGGAAATTTATAGTCTAGCTAGGAAAAAATCCTTTTAGACTTTATAATCAGCTCCAAAAATAAGTTGAAAAGAGCTGGGAGAGAATCTATCCTTCCCACACTCCTTTGGATGTTCTAAAACTTTTTCCAATTTGGTTGTTCGGAAGTACTGAGCTATTGCCATTTTGGTCAAGGGATAATAATAATAATTCTGTAAAAATAATCTTGAGATTAATTATTAATCCTCCCTAACCCTATTACACCAAACAAAACATCGTAACTATAGAAAACAAAATATACATTCACACCAGATTGACTAAAAGTTACATGTGAAATGTTTATATCAGATAATTGAATTGTATTTAATGATTTGATTGCTAGGTGAACAAAGAGTTTTTGTGTCTGTTTGTCTTTGTAATCAATATCTTGTATCTCTCTTGTGATGGTAAAATCACAAGATGCTAACTCAGAAGGTATTTTATTTTTTAATTTCTTAAGTCTTTTTAGCTTTTTTATGAATGTTTTTTCACAAACATTTGCCCTAATTGGGTTGGTTTTCTACTAATGATCATTTATAAGATTTTATGAAGTTTGTTTTAATTTTTAATCACAGATGGAGTAACATACAAATAAATAAAATTTATATATTTTAATCAATATCAAAACAGCAGTATCAAAATAAACTTGAGGTACTTAATTTTTTAATAGGTTTAATAGCTGCCTGTAAATTTCAAATAGAGTTCTGGTATGTCAGTATTTTTACTAGTAAAAATATTCTATAGTCTGCTGTTTTTGTTTGAGTGTACCTGACATTTTTTTTATAAAATTTAAAATAGTTTGTCATGGGGTGTTTTCACAGCTATATGGTAAATCATTTATTCTCATGAAACAGATTGCACAACTTTTTGTATCCTCTTAACCATAAGGTTTTTAAATGGAATTTTACAACTTTACTTGTTTTCTTAACCTTTTTAAGGAAATTAATTGCCAGACCTTATTTCCAATAGAATGATCTTAGAATTTTTCCTTCCTCTTTTTCTTGTGTGTGTTTACCTTTTGTCTGTTAATATTGATAAATTTACAGGCAATTTTGAACAACTTATAAATTTTCTATTTCAGTTAGAGAATATGACAGCTCTGTTATGTGTGGCCTTGTTTGGACTGCAAATTTTGTTGCGTACCGCTGTCGCACATGTGGGATTTCACCCTGTATGTCCATCTGCTCTGACTGCTTCCAAGCTGGCAACCACGAGGGTCACGACTTCAACATGTTTCGTAGCCAAGCGGGGGGTGCTTGTGATTGTGGAGATTCTAGTGTAATGAGACCTGAAGGGTAATGTTTGAATTTGTCACATTTTGTTTTCTTTTAACTTTCTCTCAGTAATTATTTACCACCTTCTGGTGGAATCAACGTTGGTATCGTCTGTTAGGATAGAAAGAGTTAATATCCTTTTTCATGATTTGAGTGTTATGGGGTAAATAGAGAACATGATATATTACGTGATAATAATAATAAAAATCTTTATTATCAGTGAAGAAATTTGTTTTACAATTGTAAAAAGTTCCCCTTTCAGACCTTGTGTTCTATAGGGCAGATGATATAAAGGTCATCTATTTCTGTGGCCTACGGTTTACGAGGGTGTCATGTGGCCAGCACAACGACCAACCACCATTACTTTTCCCCAACAAATGTCAGGTACCCATGAGAGCTGGGTGTACTCAGAGGCGCCCAAAGAACCTGAAATTTAAAAATCCCAGTCTTCACCAAGATTCGAACCTGCAACCTCTGGTTTGGAAGCCAAGCACTTTACCACTCATCCACTTCACCTCCCTTTACAATTGTACATTACAAAAAACAATATATATGATTAGAGCAAAAATGTGTACAATATTGTGGAAGACATGGCACGCATCTACTTTTCTGCTATGTTCAGTCAAGTATAAAGCATTTTATCACACACTTTACGTTTTTCTTTATGATCTGATTCTTAACTTCTGAGTACATGAATGACAATATTATTATTAAATAATTAAATTTTACAAACATAAGCCTATGAGTTTGCTATGAACTATTTCTATTTAGAAATATGTATATTATTAGTAAATATAGTTAATGTTAAAAAAAAAAGGTGATGTTTTAACTCGATTTGTGTACATAACCATAACTCTTTTTTTTGAAGTAACATCTGTATCATATAAGATAAGATAAAATATTTTTATAATATTTTTTTATGTTGATATCCAAAATGCTTTTCAGATTTTGCCCACGTCATGGTGAGCACAGAGAAAATAAGTCTGACCCTGAGGCTCCAGCAGAGCTAATGGCAGTTGCTAAAGAAATGGTGCCAAGGTTGTTCATAAGACTCTTATACCATTTACGTGAACAGTTTTTATCTCAAGGTAAATCCTGGCAATATAAAAAGTCTCTAGGCTTTTGTAGGGTGTACTATTAATTTTAAAGAAGTATGATATCTGTAGCTTTTTAACTAAAAATGACACTATTATATTTTACACTAGCTATTTTAATGGCAGATTTGGGTTTATTTGCAGAAAGGTTCATTTAATTTATCATGGTTAGATTTCTTGGTTTTTGTTAAGGAAAAAAATAAATACCTGTAATTTTAATTGTAGGAAAATACAAATTAACTTTTTTATTGTTTATACTTAGTGAGGACTAGTAGGAATTCATACCATTTGAATATCAATGACTTGGAACATTTTCTGAACTTTATGCAGTCACTTAGTGACATGGGAGCAGCAATGAGAAGAGTTATGGCTCAAGCACTCATAAATCCTTCGCATTATGCAAAATCTACAGGTATAATATTGTAACTTATATTGAAACCTTTCTCTGCCTTATTGATTCTTTTCTATCTTGTTGGCTTTTAAGCTGGCATACAATTAACTTTGTATCTAATAGGTGATATTATTATAGCTTGAGAAGAGAACACTTTTTTGTAAAGAAGATGAAAAAAAAACTTTGAATGAAAAGTTATTTCATTTTGTTCGGTTTCAAGATAGTTTTGAATTCTAGATTTGTTAAACAAAAGTTTACATTTTCAAGACATGAAGTCATTAAAACAAATATTAAAAAACTTGAGACCTTCATCAATAGTAGCCTATGCCAGATATTGTGAATTAGATGACTTGAAAAGATATATACTGTCAACTTTTTGAGAGAACCTAGCAAAAACCAATAGCCGAAGATAATAAATATCAAAAGTGGAGCTGGATAGGACACACCCTGTGAAAACCAACTGGCATATTTCAAGGCAAGCACTTGATTGGAATCCAAGCAAATCTGGAGGGTTCACAAAAATAAGTCAAGTGATATTAATTTCTTTTTTTTTTTTTTTTGTTCATGTTTTGTCTCATACCATCACACTTTAAGTAACAATTATAATATTGTAATATAATATTGTAGCCTTTCAATTTACAGTACGTTCAGATCAAGTTTCCGAAGGTAAAGTGGATAACTACACTGCTTTTAAAGATATTCTTAATGGCAATGGTCTACGTTATCCACTTCACTTTGACAAGTATAAAGGTAAAATCTATTTTCATGAACAATATTTTTATAGTTATTTCTTTTTTCCCTATTTTTTGTTTTTTTAGTACAAATATTTTATTTTTATTGCTCAATTGCAACTAAATTTAACTTTTGTTTTTGCTTAAAATTTGTCATTTGTGTTTTAGTAATATAGTTGTTAAAAATGAAAGGGTTTGAAATTATTTTGCAGATAAACCTGGCATGTCCCAGAAATTGGATTACAGTACCATCATTGAAGAGCTTGTGTTCTGGGTCATGAGATATGAATTTCCTCAGAGGCTGGTAACTTTCTTACTTGGCCTATTGCCTGATGATTTGTATAAGGTAGGTTTGCATGTATTTTACATAACTACATTAATTCATTATTATTAAATATGCATTAATAAAAATACTGACTTAAATATAGTTTTTGTTTTTTTGTTGAATATCATTTAAATACTACGAATTAAGTGAGACAGATGAAGTCAACATGCTTATATTGACAAAGGCTGGTACGAAGAACTCCTTTTGGGTCAGAAATGATTATTATGTCAACATACTTAGGCAAAGGTTACAAATACACAAGTTATAAAAACAAAAGCAAAAAATAATAATTAGATATTGTGGTGCATGTCCTGAGCAGTAGTTTGTAATTTATGTTCTTTTAGCGTAAATTAAAATGTTACAATCATTTTAATCAATAACAGGAAGCATTTGCCAAAGCCTTTGTGAAGCATTATTCCCGTATATCTGTTGTTCTAAGTGATGCCCAAGACAGGTCAACTGTAGCCAACAGGATAGTTCACATCAGTGTTCAGTTATTCAGCAATGAAAATTTGGCAGTACATTTAACAGAAAACCACAATCTCCTTCTGATAATCATTCTAAGTCTTGCCAGCATGATTCAGAGCATAAAAATAGTCAGTTCCTTGGAAGGTAAAAACAAAATTAAGTTTTGGAGTTTAATTCATCTATTTATTTTACTTTTATGGTGATGGCTGTGGCTAGAGTTTCTATATCCATTTCTTGTTTGAACAGGGTCATACAGCATGTGATGCTTTAATCAGTATTGTCCTTTTTTTTTTATATACATATTAACATTTACTTGCATACTTAGTCCTTATTTCATTTCTATATTCCTTAAATGTCAACGTCTGGTTTAAAATTCAGACAAATATCCAGGTCAAAACAACTTACTACATACATACTACATTCTTTTTTGACAACCTAAATACTGTAAGAAATTGTGTACATTCACACTGTTACAATAGAAATGTGTGGAAATGGAAATAATACACAATAATACACTTTACAATTCAAATTATATAATAGATTCACAAAAGCAGACTTAACATGAAGTTTGAGTGAACAGATTTTCAGACCCCACTATATACAGTTTTTCAAACCAAAGGTTCAAGAATATTATCCAACTTCAAATGAATTATCTTCCTTTAATTTATTCTTCTATGTAGATATTCAAAACTACTAGTACTTCTTGTTAACATTTCTTTGGCAACATTGATGTGTAAACCACATGATGCACACACTTTCACCAGTGATACTCAGCACAGGTCAAAATTTGCTCTTAGCTGTGCAAAATTAGAACTGAATGGGCATGGGCTCTTTCTTCACTGGGCTTGGGATAGTCTGCACCATAGGGGAGCTCAGTCAGGGCACCTCATGCATTTCTAAAGTTCTTTTTTCTATTTGTATATATAACATAACGATACATATGTTATGCAAAAGTTATTTTTTTTAATGCATTTTTCTTAGTCGTATGTATGTATTAATTAGTCCCTGATCGTCATGTTTAGATCCTGATCTGAAGTCAAGGTTTCATTATGTTGTCAATTGTGAACATGAAATAATGAAGGATCACTGTTATTGGCCAGTGGTTAGTGATTTGATCAATGTCCTCTCCCACAGAAAGATTGCACATGTATTTTTAGGAGATTCTGAACTGGTTAATCTCTGGCTTGACCTTTTAAATGACATGCAGGGTAACTTCATTTTTTAACCTTTAAATCACAAGGAATTAGAAAATGTTCTATTGAGTTTGATGCATTGTGTTCTTTTTTAAACTGACATTTTGTAATTAAAGAAATATATTTATTAATTAATGTTTCAGTTTGCTTTTTTTCGTACTTAATTTCTAAAATTTGTATATAGTCAAGATTTAAACATTTCATAAAACAAAAATATATACATAATGATTGTAGAAAGATAAAGACTGCAGTGTAGTGGAATTTTCTTATTGTCCAAATTGTCAAACAGGTATGAACCTGAACACTAGAGAACTGAGTCAACACGTGGAATATGAGCCTGACACTTACTATGCTGCTTTCTCTGCCGAGCTCGAGATATCTGCTTCACCTATGTGGTCACTGCTGATGCACTGTCAAACTCCAGTAGGTTGTTTTTTTTTAACACAACTTAAAGGTTAAATATAGATATATTTCATTTTTCTTTGTCCATAAAAAAATAAGTAATGAGTTCAGGGAAAAACTCCTGTCCAACTTGTAATTTATAAAAGTCATTGCTAGTTTAAAGGGCTAATGAAAATATAACATACAATTGAAAAAGTAGAGTATAATAAAGGTGCAAATGAAGAAAAGAGTACTAAATGTATGCTACAAGTTGGTCCTTGTAGCTATTTAAAAGAGTGCTCTCTTCCTTGATCATCTAGCTTAAAGACAAAGCCATATTATAATCCAATAGAAACTGTTGTTAGAGATTGAATGAGTAAGATATGTCTTCCTCTCAAGATGACCTCACTGTGCAAGACCGTAAAGCCAAATTACACATTTCAAATATTATATATTAGATATGTTGCCCATCTTATCTTTTTTCAGTGTTCATTCTAGTAAAATACTTTTTATAATATTTAGGATACCAGACACTTTGTTTTAGACATGATCAAATCTGCAACTGTTGCATTGCAAGACTGGTTTGAGGCCATCAACTTTAAGGAAGCTATGAAAGTAAGACAGGGAGTATTTTCTCTTTGTATTAACATGACAAAGAAATATTTGAACTTTTGCACACATTTTAGTTGTTTAGTAGTAATGTGTAAGTAGTTTCATTTTAAAATTTTGCTTAACTGTATTTTTTTGGTTTCCAATATATAACTATGTAATAAAATTAAAATAGAAATATTTTACTCTTTATTTTAGCCCAACCCATACCAACTGACCTTCCACATACCACTGCATAGATACCTGGCAACTTTCATAATGACAGCTGTAAAGCATCATGATGTTGACCTTGCCTCCATCTTGCCAGATGAGGTTACTCTAAAAAAAATCATGATGCATCCATTACAAATTCAGGTATTTGGAATATAACCTTACTGAATTTTTAACATTTTATATATTTAGTTTAATCACTGGATTTGACTTTAACTATTTCATAGTTTTTAATGTTAAATGCCCATATAAAAAATCTATACATGTAGTATAATTTTGAGTTTTATTATCAATAAAAGGTGTAGCCTTACTTGAGTCAGATGATGTCAACAACTTTAAAGTTTTTAAATTGCATATACATTTGAATACTTCAAAGGTTTGCATGGCACAGATATATGCTGGGATGTGGGTTAGAAATGGAATTCAAATCAAAGGTCAGGCTATGACTTACATTCAGTGTCATTTCTGCTACTCCATGGCAGACGCTGACTTATATCTTCTGCAGGTTTGATTTTTTTTATATCAGATGATATACAAAATCATTAATCACTATTAAAATGTTAATGTTTAATATTTATTTCTTTTTAAATACCATGCCATAAAAAGTATCTTTTTTTTTTTTATGTTTCAGCTGTGTGCTACAAAACTTGACCCTGATTGCTTTATTACTACAGTATTAGACAGGTATATTAGTGACAATGAACTTTTGTCTGTAGATTTGAGTCAATAGTATATTAAATAATCTGGCAAACAATTTTTGTAAAAAGGAAAAGTTAAGATTAATGTTTTACCTTTTATTTTTTTATTTTTAATTATCTTTTTATTATTAAAAAAAAAAATAGGTTTCACATTCTAAATTGGATGTCTTATTCTCCTGAGCCAACACATATTGGTATTTTGATGGAACCTGAGCAAGAGTTATCTATGGTAGAGGGTGCTCTAAGCCTCTTTTCAGCTTTAATGGGAATACACACTTATCTAGGTGAGAAAATACATAACTATTTATTTTAACTATATTCTATATACTGTTATAACCCCGCCATGCACACCGCCATCCAAGATAGTGACTAGACTAGGAAGGATGTTGACATTAGAGAAAAAGAATGATTTCCGCCCAAGTCTAGAACCGAGATGAAGATGCTGTGCTCAAGGCGATGTCCTATGTGTTTGTGATGTCTCCATGTAAATAAACATCTATGTCTCGTTGAGTTGCCTCCCTTCAGTTATTACAGTACTAACAAAGAGGGCATAGTGGCTGAGTGGTAAAGGACTTGACTTCTGCACCAAGGGGTCCCAGGCTGGAATCTCGGTGAAGATGGATTTTAAAATTTGTGACCTTTAAGGCACCCCTGAGTCATTGCAACTCTTACGGTTGCCTGACATTAGTTGGGGAAAGTAACGCAGTTGATCATTGTTTTGGCCACATGACACTCGTTAACCATTGATCATAGAAGCAGATGACCTTTTCATCATCTACCCCATGGATTTCAAGGTCCGAAAGGCGTACTTTACTTTCTATGTACTAACAAAGTACAACTTAATGCTGAACAAAATTCAAATGTAAGACTTTCAATGAGAAAAAATGCAATAATGAATTTATTTTTTTATTTAAGTAATTACCAATGTTTTTATATTTTAAAATCTTTACATCATCTTTGCAAATATTACTACTCTTATTGGGTTTTAAGGTATCTTTGTTTTTTTTAATATTTATTTAGAAAAACTTAGATCCTAGTTTAGATCTGTTTTTTTTTGTTAAATAATGTTTTGAAGGCATAAGTGAAGAGGATCTCATCCGAAAAGAAATGGCTTCATTGTTGTGTATGAATGACAGGCAGCACAGCACGTTGATGGATTTGATGCCAGAAAGGACTGGTGTCAGTGGTCTGGCTAAAGAATTGTTTGAGCCAACACTACAGAAGGTTAGAACTTGACTGTGTTCAAGCTTTTATCTCTTTATCCTAATACAGTAGTAAAGAAAGGGAGACATAGAGACAGTACTTGTAAATAATGGATTTATAATTATATATTTTATATTATTAAATAATTATATAATATTATAATTAAATGGCATCATTTTCAAAAAAATGTTTACTTGTTTTTATTAAACAACTTCTTAAAATATAATTATGCCTTTCAAAATGATCAAAGTTAATATTTTATTTTCAACACTTGTTTAAGCAAATAGAAGGCTATTAAATTAATTGGCATTTGTATATACTGCAATATTTGGGTTTAAATAAATCTGCAATCTTAAAAGTCCAAACATAGTAATGTTTGTGCTTGACTGTTATAAAGATATAATTGTCTATTTTAGTTGGCAGAATATAAAGCACCTAATTTTGAGGCTGGTGGAGGCCTACAACAGGGAACATATGTTCCTAAAGGTAACTTTTCTTTTTTTTAACTCCTTTATGCAAACTTTTGATATTAATCAAATTGTAAAATGTCTTTTTAATAACTTGAATTACTTATTGCTTTGAAATAACCTTTATTTTGTCTACAGCTGAGGTCTGGGAGAAAGACTTTGATCCAGTCCACATCTCACAAAGAGCAATATATCGTCGAGATATGCAGTCAGCAATGGATCGTTACACAGAATAGTATGTTTCATTTTATTAAATATTAATATTGCTAACTTTTCTACAAGTAACTTCACACCATTTTAATACACGTTATAATCTAAATTTGAGCCAATGCTGTTATGATGGACAAAATCATTTTCTCCAGTTTGAGAACCCATAAAGGTTATAAGAGAAAGACAACTCCTTGGCCTCCATTTAAAATTGAAGACAACATGCACCACAGCTACGCTGGTATTTACAGACTACTCAACTGCAAGAGCATGCATGCATTTTTGTTTACAGTATTGCACAAGGTAAAGTGATATTTGACCTTTGCACTCTTTCAACTTTTAGCTTGATGTTTTTGCATAATATGCTGAAATAAAATAATATTTTAAAATCATAGCTAAATATTTCTAATTATTTGGCTTTATGGTTTATTTTATCGACTTAATCATTTCTTTTGTAAATAGTTCAAGTTTTGTCTTTGCCGTTACCAAGTGTTCTCACATATGGAAGAAAAAGGGAGGGGGGTAAATGTAAAATGAGAATTGCTATTGGATTGGTGAGGTAAAGTCCTTATTAATACCATTGAATAAGTCATTTTTACAATTCCTCTTCTTAGCTTGCAACTTGCTTTAACTATTTTTCCTAAAATTTGACAGTTAATGTATATTTGGGAAAAGGTTACACTGGGAAAACTAGTATTTTTTTTAAATATTATCTTCTAAAATGAAATTTGGTCTAGTCAATGTTTATCTTGAACAGACATTTTATATACGGTACTCTTGAGTTGATTTAATACATCCACTTAACCAGAATTTTTTTTTAGCGGGGAGGGAAAATAGGGACTGAGTTCTTTTTTTTTTTTTAATCTATCATTCATTAGTTATTCCAATTGTTGTTTTTTTTTAATAAATTAGCTTCAAAAAGGAGGTATCGTCTTTTTAATAAAAACTTTTTTTTATTGCTTGTTGAAATCAAAATTATGTACAACTTCCTACATAACAAACTTGATAGTTCTTAGCCAAAATGATCTTATCTGTTTCTACCAAATATCTTAAATAACCAGATGAGACATTTCTCAGTTTGTTATATGGACAAAAATAATAGATACAGCAAAAAGCAAACAGACATATATGTCTTAAATTCTTACTTGAATCACATAATTAAGAAATATATTTGACTGATTAAAGCATGTCTCAATTGTTCTAAACAGGCTTTAACACGAGACAAAAATCTCCCGGAGGCTATTTTGTTTCATGCAGTACATCTTCTAGAATTGTGTTTACATTTTGCTCCCAAAACCTTTCCTAACAGGGTAAGTAATTGCAACTTTCTTCTTTCTATCAACTTTGAATGGTCTAAAACAGACACAAAATAGAGCAGTGAGATTCATAACAAACAAATATTCACATTTGACTAGAGTAAAACCTTACTAAAATCACTTAATTTAGAAAGATTGAAGACTCAAACTAAAGTAGCAATTATACATAAAACACTGGACCATAATCTTCAAATACAAAAACAAAATTTAATAAAATACTCAGAAAGACACAGATAACGGCACATTCCTCATTCCATATGCTAGGACAAATTTGTACAAATGCTCCTTCTTCCCTAGTGCTATTAGAGCATGGATTGGGTTGCCTGAGCTAGCCAGGAAAGCCAGTGACTTGGCAGAATTTAGGTCACTTGTTAATATGCATGACTAAATGCATGACGCATAGGACATAATCATCTTCTTTTTTTAAGTAACGTCTGTATTATATAAGTTAAGATAAGATTATCTGTATTTACAATTGACTTGGATATCGTTGGATCTTAAGACATCAGTTCAATAGGAATCCTTTTTAATATCTTTTAAAACATAGTCCTGTCAAACTGATTTTTAATAAATAAAAAGCCAAACTATAAGTAATCTCTCCTGCACTTCAGATCCCTGGTTTATCATTACAAGTTCAGGATGGTCAGTTTGACAAGTGGTATGGAACATCAGACATCAAGGCGAATGCTTGCGACATTATTAGTGAAGTAATTGTGCCAATCCCAGTGACAGAGGAAGAGATCCGAGCTAGCGGCATAACTGCTGATGACATGGACACATCAACACTGGAAGAGATGTTTCAACTTCAACCATCTGTTGTGTCATGTAGGTTGACTCAATTAATATACAGGATAACTGATTGGTTTCGACGTCTATTGTTCATGTTGGCCTAATTTTCATTCATCTGTTTTCAGCATCTACTGGCCCGATTACTTCAGCTCAACTAGGTCAAATGCCTTCCCTGGCCATGGTATCTCTACCTGCTCTAGACTCTTTTTTGCCCCACCCACCACCAGCGTCAACCAAGCCTGCCACAAAAAGATTTGAGAGTAGAGGGGTAGCCACAGCTCAGTTTGTTTCCAAGAAAATAACAGTGAAGGAAAGTCTCATCTCAGTTCTAATTAAGCTGCACACAAAGACTGGTGGTGTAGCCAGGTATTGCTTTAGTTGTATAATCTCTATTAATGAAGCTACACCTAAAGACTGGTGGCATATTCTGGTAAGGCTGAAGTTGAAAAATCCCTTTAATATGGAAGTGCAGCTAAAGACTGGGGACATTGTAAGATAATGCTTTAGTTGTTTCATCTCATTGTTAATGAAGATGTGACCTAGCCATGTCTTGCTGAGACTATTGGAATCTTGTGTGAAATGAAAATCATCATGGAGTTTTATGCAACCAATAAACTAACACTATTATTCACAAGAGGTTTAGCCTAGCTTTGAACTTTGTCTACAATGAAGAATATAAACAAATATGACTTTATTCACTGATATCTTCTACTTTTTTTCTCATCTGGCTAAAAATAACTTTTAAAACCTCACCAGGTAAATTGAGTAAATATTGAACTGAGAAAAACTATATAAGGAAAGGTGAAACTAGATTCTAGGTTGAATATTGGTATCCTAAGATATAGATACTTATTTTAATTATTCTGTTTGTATATTATTCTATATATTATTCTAAAAATAAATCATTGTTATGCTTGTTCAGCACATTCAAGTCTTCTCACCTTACTAAACATGTTAAAAAAAATTTTTTTATTTTTTATAGTGAATGTAAAATTTTTGGACAGTCAACATATTTTTTTTTAAATTACTCTTGTATAGTGCATGCTATATCATGCATGCTGTATCATTCTCAGTGCACACTGATCCAATCTCTTTTGTGGACCCTTGGGGGAGGTTTGTATCTTGTAAAAGGTTTCTGTGGGGTATAGATTTTCAGTCTGTATTCAAACTCTAGCCCCCTTTGCTAAAAAGCAGAGAAGTTTATGCTATTCAGCCACACATCCCACATTATTATTTGTATTATTATATTAATTCTTTTTGTCAAATAAGCGGAAGAAATGGCTGAATGCTGGAGTACTCAGCTGCTGATCAGACTCAGGTTTTTTAAGGTCTAGGTAAAAAGTTTAACTTAAGGAAAAAGACCAGAACTGAAATCTGTCACCATTTTAAACACTGAATTAGGCCAGGTTTACTTTACCAGAACTGTGGGTATTTAGGGTTCTTATATATTTGAAATATTTGCTATATATATTGATGTTAATTCCAAAAAGAAAAAGGAATTTAATTATTTTTTTTTTACTTTCCACTTCTGATATTGCTTTATCTCACCATTAGAATGTCTAGGGCTACCGTTACTGTTTATTTTATACTACTACTTTTAACTCATGTGTAAGAAACAATGTTTCTACTGTATTACAATCACTTATAACTTACAGTTACAAACCCAAGACGCAGTCACCTTCTAATGTTAACACGATTTTGGAAGGAGGAGATGCCCAGCTATACATTGCCCGTTTTCTTGATCGCCTCTATACGGCAAGTACTGCTGCATCTCGTGTCATTGATGAGACTTGCCGTGCTCTAAATATGACAAAAGTGAAAGCTGGTCCTTCAGAAACAGAGAAAGACAGCAAGTAGGTCAAGTTTGACAATCTTAAAATTTTTTCAAGATACCTTTTGCATAGTGCCAATAATTAATTGGTCTTTGCTCACGTATAATAATAAATGTTTCAAAAATACTTTGCAGACGTCGTAAAGCTTGGAATAGACAGCAAAAGCTGATGGCAGAATTTGCTTCTAAACAGAAAGCTTTTATGGAGCAAGCAATGGAAGAGGAGACAGGTCTATATTGATTTATCATTTGTTTAAACTTAACTTTCTATATTTTTTCAAGAAGAAATTTAGTACCTTGTATCAGCATTCTAGTCATTGCACTCAAATGTTACTCATCATGTCTATTTAATTAGAGAAACAAGAGCCTAGTTCAGCTTCTGCTAGTTCAGAGCAAGAGGAAAGCCTTCCCAGCAAACTCTATGACTGTGTTATATGCAATCAGTCTACGCCATCTACTGGAGAAAAACCTATTGGGCTGGTTGTTTTCTTACAAGCTTCTAGTGGTAAAAACTATTTTACCTTTGTGTATCTACTTAGAATGTATTATTTTAAAATTGTTTAAGAATAGATACCTTTTTTTTTCGTCTATTAATTTTCAGTTACAGTTGGTTTATTTTTACATTATTGCAATAAAAGCATTATTTTTATTAGCACATTATTTTCAGCAATCAAAAGAAAAATCCATGAAATTTAGTTTCTTTAGGTAATAGTGACCATCTTTTTAAAATGATATTTCTTGAAAATTAGTTTGAATTTAAAGTGTTTGCTAACCTCTAAATCTCCAGTACTTGGCCACCGTCAACAGTCTAATCAAGAACATGTTTTAAGTATGTCAGACTCCCAAGTCCAATGGCACAGAAAAACTTCTTGTGGCAAAGTCAATAAAAAGAAACTTGAGATCTTGCAAAAAAATTTTGAAGGGGTTAGACTACTATTTGTTTTTTTTTATAGAAAGTTAAGTTTTAACAGATTTTTTTTAGGTTTAAAAAAAAAAAGACATTCATTTGATTTATTAAATTTATTTTCTTTATGTAATTTGTGAGAGGAGGAGAAGATGTTGGATTGAGGTTATTGCAGCATTATGTAAACATTTCTCATCTAGTTCAGTTTGAATCTAATTAGAACCTTGTTGTTTTTTCTTAATGTTCTCTTTAAATAAATAATTTGCATTTTCATTACTATCCAGAAAATGTTTTGATGGAAATACTTTAAAAAAACAACAAATTTTTTAATGTTGCAAATATTGTCTTTAATTTCATTTAATGAACTTTGTCTTGTTTTGTAAGAATATTTCTTTGTTTTCTATGACTAGAAATCTTGTGAGGTGTCAGTCAACATTGGATGGGAAGGTGGAGTGGTGGCCCAAACCTGTGGACACTACCTTCACCTGGACTGTCATAAATCTTACTTGGATTCTCTTAGAGTGAGTTGTGGGATTTGTAATAAATTCTCTAAATTTATATTTTGGCCATCACTTCTTTTTATTGTGAGACTGCAACATTCAACAAATTGTATAGAAAACTTGCATAAAATTGACATGTTTAGGTTTACATCATCACTTTATTGAGTAGGTCAATGAACCTTTCTAAAAATAAAATGTTTTTCCAATCCTCATGAATGAATAAATATTTTTTTTTTTTAAATTCACAGTTTATTAAGTTTACACCAAGTGCCTTGGTTTATTTCGTTTTTCTGTATTACATATTACATAATGCCTATAGATACAAACTAAATTTATAAAACTTAAAGAAATAAGTATAGTGGTTTTAAGACAAAATATAATTGTCTCCATGTTCTACAATACACAGATGAAAATAGTTAATATAATGACTTTAATTTACCATTTAATTAGAAAGATTACCTAATGCACATTATAAGTTGGTGTTTTTAAAAAGTTTCAAAGTTTAGTATGCCAACTTTACAAGAATAAGCCAATACAGTGTAAAATAAATCAAGTAGCTTTGGAAAGATGTTTTCCTTTTTTTGTTAAAGAACCAAAACCATGCTGAGGTCTTGGCTGTGAACAAGAGGGAGTACTGGTGTCCTCTCTGTCGCCAACTATCTAACTCTGTCATACCCATGGTACCCGATGAGAGTAGGACTATGTTAGTTAAACCACTTCCTAAAGATGAGAAAGAAATGGTTGCAGACATTGCAGAGATGATGATAAAAAGAAGGATCACTCGAGTAAGTTCAACTGGCATATTAGCATACTATTTACATATTATAAGTCATGTCTTGTTGTTGCTTCAGTCATAATTAACTTTTGGATTTTAAAAAATGAAATTGTTTCAATGTTTTTATTAGGATAGACTGTAGATTTTTTTTTCATTTCATTTAACTTTTATTAATAAGGACAGAAATGTTATTTGTAAATATATTTCGAGTATAATATTGCTCTACCAAAATAAAGTTCTGATGTCGCTGTAGTCAATGAGGATATATCAGGTACAAGGAGACCTAGCCACTTTTACCATAGCCAGGAAACTACAAAGACCCAGAATCTTGAAGCTAATAAGAGCTTTACCATTTATTCCACCATCTCCTGTTATACATCACATGTTTTATCAAGAGCACAATGACCTTTCACTCATCTTCATTTTTACTCTGATCTTCTAGGATCATGCCATGAATCGAGCTATGGGAACTGTAATGGAAGACCTGACAAATATCACTTATCCCAACTATAGGGCCTTCTCAACCACTCGTAACCCTGAGAGTGTGTTATTATTTATATGCTCTGTTGCCAGGTTGGTACATCAACTTGATTTTAACTGAAGACTTACATAATAAATTATGTTTGAAATCAGTCATCTGTATGAAATATGACCTTTTTTTTTTTTTTACAGTCATTGAAAAAAGATTTTTCTATGGCTATCTACAAACTCTTGAAATTTAATTACTATAAGTTGTTCATGTATTTTTAAGGATAAATTTAGAAGTGGAGTTATTACAGATGGGAGGAAAGCTAAATGATGTACAGCCAACTAAAACTAAAAATCAGAATTGCTTCTGTGAGTAGACTTGTGTATTTTATAATCTTATTTTTAGTACATAATAGTACATGTACAAGTATTATTAAATTGATTTTATGTAGTACATCTTTCATGCATAAGGGTGTTCAGTGCAAAAGTGGACATGTGCGGGGAAGGGGGCATCCTAGAAAAGGTTTCCATGCTGCCTTAGCAAACACAAATCTACTAAGACTGGATTCGAACTTGGGCCCCTTTGATAGATAGCCAAGTGGATTTAGCATCTCAGTCACACATCCCACATTCTTTACCCTATGATTTTATGAACATTATCAACTTCCAACAAGTACATTAACTAGTTTTAGCCTATTTTTTCCTGCAGTTAAAAATTGAAAATTTTTCTTTTAAGTTAAGATTTTTAATAACTGTTTACAATCTTCATTTGTCAAAATATACATTACATGTACAGTTTATTGAAATAAAAACACTAAAAATTTTCAAATGGGAAGTAGAATTTAAGTTAATCATCTTTAATTTTTTTTTTTCAGAATAAAATCTATTCTAAAGAAAAACTACTATTAAAATAAGCTCATACAGAAATGGTGCATACAAATGTTATTTTATCTACCTACACTTATTAAGATTTGCAAAACCAACAAAAAACTGACCAATATTGAACATTTTATGTGTTAAAAAAAACTAAAAAAATTTGGTGAAGAAAAATGTATGGCATATATAGTTTTCATACAGATTTTTAATTGATGCATCTTTTGTTGAAATGTATTTGTCCTAACCAAATTAATTAAGTTTTTATGAGCTGATTTTGAAACATTTTTCATTTGTATTTTACTATGCATTCCATACAGTATATAAAATTAAATAAGACCTAGTCACTAGATTCTAAATCTTCTTTATATTTCCACATAGTGCCATTAGTCCATGTCCTCAGTCTGCATAGTAAGGTTCTCATTTCTACGCCACTCTACCCTGACCTATGGGCTCATCTCACTGGTAGGAATTTCTGGGATGAAGCATCATGGTAAGACTGCAGTCAGATATAGTTCTGTATTGTCCTTTTATTCATTTGTATACCTTAAATGATCACAAGACATTTTTTTTTCATGCATGATTATTCCTCAACAATTTCATCAAGACTGATTGAAGAGTTATTTTTTCTATTCTCAGCAGTGTGTCTGTATATGAGAAACAAGTTCCAATGTTGATCAAAGATCCATTGAGTCTATTCATCCAGTTTGTTCTCACTATGTCTTTTACAATAGAAGCAGGTAAAATACTTCATCACTTGACCTACCTTAAAATACATGGTAGGCCCTATTCTTATTCATGTAACTTGTATGATAATAGTAATTAGCATTCAGCAAAGAACAATTACTTTTTCATAATTTAACTTTGATTAGTGGGGATTTGAGATGAGTGGCATAAACTAATTGGCTTGCCAAAGTTAGACTTGAGCTGAAGTCCCAAACAGAAGCAAAGTATGAATTCATTCAAAATTTTTGGGTTTTATTTCTCTAGCACTTTAAAGCAGCATAGAAACATCTACCCCTTGTAGATAAAACACTACAAAAGCATATTTCTATCATAGGCTGTATTACACAAGATGACAAAACAGTTCATACTAGCACAGTACACACACACAAGACACCAAGCAAGTTTCACATACCAGTACAGATCAGTTCATAGTAGCACAGTACACACACCCAAGACACCAAGCCAGTTTCACTTACCAGTACAGATCAGTTCATAGTAGCACAGTACACACACACAAGACACCAAGCCAGTTTTACTTACCAGTACAGATCAGTTCATAGTAGCACAGTACACACTCAAGACACCTAGCCAGCTTCACATACCAGTACAGATCAGTTCACAACACACAACAAGAAACATAAATATACAAAAAAATCCCTACACCAAACATCCACAATGGATCAGAGTGCATCTAGCAGGCTTTTGTAGCTTAGAAAAACTTTACAATACAAAATTCTAAATAGTATTTTTAAATTGTATTTATATTTAGAGCTTTATATTTGAATTTTCTTTTCAATAATGTAAGACTGATAAAAAGAATAGTCACCATTTAATTTTTTTTCTTAACAATTGCTTAGTTCTTAGTTTCATTCTTTTTAATTCAGCTTTACTGATGTTAATTATCGGAATATAATAATCATTGTATATTATGGTCACCATTTAATTTTTTTTTCTTTACAATTGCTTAGTTCTTAGTTTCATTCTTTTTAATTCAGCTTTACTGATGTTAATTATCGGAATATAATAATCATTGTATATTATGGTCACCATTTAATTTTTTTTTCTTTACAATTGCTTAGTTCTTAGTTTCATTCTTTTTAATTCAGCTTTACTGATGTTAATTATCGGAATATAATAATCATTGTATATTATGGTCACCATTTAATTTTTTTTTCTTTACAATTGCTTAGTTCTTAGTTTCATTCTTTTTAATTCAGCTTTACTGATGTTAATTATCAGAATATAATAATCATTGTATATTATTTTACCAATTTTTTAATTTATTGTTCATATCAATCATTAACAGAATGTTAACTATGAAATAGAAAATGGTAAAAAAAAATGTCCAAGATGAAAAGTAAACTAATGGTAACCACTATGAAATTAATTTCTCTTTAACAATATAGATCCTGGTATTGCCATTGGCTTATGACTGATAAAAAAAAAATAATTACTATAAAAATAAAACTTTGGTAGATGTATTTTTAACTGAAATGTAAGCTAGTTAAATTCTTTTAGAAATCCTGGAGTTTTGGGGGTGGGTGGGTGTTGTGTGTTAATTTTCAATTTTATTAAATGCTATATAGTATCATAAAATAAGAGACAGAGTTTCTCTCTCCATAGAGCACTTGGACTTTATCATACAGATGTTATATAACTTGGTTTATGTTCAAGCATTGGCTTACTTAAGCTGTAAGTTTTCTTCTGATGAACGAGATGCATGGCGTAAGAAGGGAAGACAGGTACAGAATTTTTTTTTTTTTTTAATTAATTTTCTGTTTAAGTGTTTCATAACAACAAGTAGGAACTGAAAGTTTTGTTTGCAAAATTATTAAAGTTACCGGTATTTTGTAATTTACAGAATTGATTATTTTTAAAACCACACATAATAATTTTTGTGTGTTGTTAACTATTTAATAAAAAAATGCTATTTCAATTAGTAAAGGAAGCTTAGTGTTAGATAATTAGTCGATATAGATAGAAGAAAATAAAACTGTACAAAAAGAAAGTTTAATAAATATTGAAGGATTTTTTAGTTTAAAACTTTCATCATTTTTTGTTCTTCATTTCATATAGAATCAGAGCAATACCTTGGAAGGACTACTGAGTCTTGTCATAAGTGGACTTTCTAGAAGTTCTCTCTATGAAGAGATAGACAGCTCTCACACACTGCCAGCTGTAGGTTCTTTCTTTAGCTAGAGTCTGCTTAGCTAGCAGCTATTGTTGTACTTTGTATTTAGATATGTGCTGCTTTTAAATAGCTTTTATTTTTATCCCAAGATCTGTCAAAGTGTTTGGTCACCACAAAGTGTTGAGCAGGTTATACAGGAATACTGTCTTCCTTTCTTACGAATATCTGCTCTAATAAAATTTCACCTGTTTAGTATTGAATTACCAAGCCCAGAGGTAAAATAGCTTTTATTATTTATAAGTATCCATACCGGTATTTTAGGAATTTTTCTTAGAAAATAGATAGCTTTTATTATTTATAACTATTTAAAGCAGTGCTGCCCAAACTACGGCCTGCGGGCCGGATTGACATGGTTTCATCCGGCCTGCCTAAACATCGGCACAAAGTGAAGAAATTTTTTAAATACCGGTAGTTTGAAAAATGTATTTTCCATACGTAAGGAAGGACTTGCACTTTTTCTTTGATAAATTTCATTCCAATCTTTATTATTCTAGATTTCATATTACTATCTTTTAAATGAACGCGATGTATATTTGTTTTGGTGACAAGTGTTGACAGTTGCATTAGGTTCTTGGATAATTCCGCTGCTGTCTTGAGCTAGTCATGTTCTTAACATTTTGTGTGTAACACAGGGGCATCAATTCTGCATCAGTTTTGGTAACGTTCTTTTAACATCTGAGAGATTGGTACATACCATTCAATATTTGCTGATTAAGGTTAGGGTTAGGGGCCGTAGAGACGAAAACTAGATTCTGAATGTAGAAACGTCTGGGAAAGGTGGACACATCTTTGCTTTTGTGGAACATGACAAAAAGCCAACATGATTTGTACAGAAAATGTGGCCGTTTCTACAAAATATAAGAAAGTCATTTTTAAAGCAAAAATATGAAAGCATTGTTGGTTTGAGCCGCAAAGAAAAAGATGGCTAAGTTAGGCCTAGTTGAGTCAGTTGGGCAATGGACGAGAAAAAAGGAGACAACAAAAAATGAGTTCATGGAAAGGGCAAGCTACTGAGTTGCTCGAGTTATAGGAGAAATTTGCTTTCTAGCAGTGATGAAAGAATTTATCAATTGGAAGAGAAAAAAAGCTGTTAAAGCAAATCAAGTGGACAATAGGAGTACAAATTTCCATTCAAAACTAAATGACAGAGCAGATTTTGAAATGTTTTCTATTGCCACTGAGGATCGCCCCGACAGATCTGGAAATAATTGACTTACAAAGCCAGACATCCCTGCTTAAGAAATTTAGAGCGATGCAGACAATTGATTTATTCGCTGTGTTGAATGAAGAAACTTTTCGCATTTCCGAAATGATGTGTTAAGAATGATCACAATGTTTACAAGCACTTTTTGAGTAAACAAACTTTCAGTAATAAAACGAATGAAACTGATCTTATTACGTGTGTACATAGGCTAAATAGTGCTACGGGTTTTCTAATAAAACTATTTAAAATGGTTCATTGTCTAGTTCATTTTTTTTATCTAATCGATGATGTGGCTCATGAAACGATTGTCGGAAATTAAAATGGCCCGCAGGCCGAAAATGGTTGGGCATCACTGATTTAAAGAATTGATTAGGATATTGCAGTAAATGTAGTCAAGGTACTTATAGTATAAACTCCAATGTAAAATGGTCCTTATGTGCTCAATGTTAAATGTATTTTTCATAATCTCAATTTATGCAATTAGCTAATTGTACCATATGTTGATCATTTTATTCCTTTAAAAGCCTGGCCTCTTTCATTCTAGGGATGATTTCAGTTTTTCTTTAGGGATTAAATTTGGTACTATTGTAAAGTGCTGGGTATAAGAACAAAAAAAGTATTTTAATCAAATCCCTCCACTTTTCCTGGTCAGCAGCTGTTTTTATCAGGATATGAAGAGAGAGGTCAGTCCATTCTTTTACATTGTCCAGCCAGCTTTTCTGTGGATGACCCTTTCTTCATGCTCTCTTCACCGTACTTTAAAGGATGACTTTTGACAATGAGTCATGTCTTACAATATGACAGAACCAGCTCAGTTTTTGTCTCTTTGCAGTATTGAGGGGTTTATCCAGAGTGTTGATTTGTGAACCTGAATTATTCTTCAAAATACTAGGAAATGTAAACATATAAAAAAAAGTCTCAAGAAATGAATGAGTGATCCAATTATCTCTTGTTATGATTCAGAAATTGTGAGAAACCTTGTGTACTTTGATACAAATGGCCAATGAATGTGATGATGTTGATTAAACCATCTTGGCTACTATGCATAACAAATGCAGGTTTTTAATATAATTACGTTCAACATGAGGAATTTATAATCTCCATAAGTACCAGTGATTTGTGTTCTGCCCTTGTTTGAGTGGTTCAGGAAGTAGTTGAAAACTGATTTCTTTTCAATCATTTTTTAACAATACTAATAAATGTCATGATAAACAAAAATTTATTCTCCATAATACATCTGGTTCACAGTCAGGTCAAGATGAGTTCCAGCTTTTGTCACTTTTCTTGAATTTAGGACTACCAACTCCTCCTGTAACAGAAGTTACAAGTCTAAGCACAGCTAATGTCCATTGGGTGGTAGAGGAACCTCATGTTCTCATTCGAGCATGGTGTTTACATATTGCCGAGTTTGCCAACAATGCATCACAGGATGCAAAGGTGTGTAGGCTATATCTGTTTTGATTTAGGTGTGAAGGCTATATCTATTTTGATTTAGGTGTGAAGGCTATATCTATTTTGATTTACGGATAGTTGTTAACCCTACCATTTTAGATGGAATGCCCCATTAGGAATATTCGTTATTAAAAGATGGAGATTTATTATTTATGTGATGTCTTGTATGGAATGTGAGAAAAAAGGAGTGTTAATTGTCATGAAAAGTTAGAATTTAGCTGATTATTTCATCAGTTTCTTTTTAAACAAACATACATGTCTATTAAGTTGCCACTAACAACAAAACTCAGTTATGATTGAATCACTTATCTAGTTAACTGATATCTCAATTTGTGTATTTGGCATTTCTATTTTATCCTCACATAATATGCTTCAAACAAGTCACATTTTAAGCCCATACCAGTATTCAAAACAAAATCTGTTTTATGTAACTTAATAGTATTAGGACTACTTTTATAAAGAATTTCAAAATGTTTTTAGTCAACACAGTATTCAGTATTAATGCCTTGTAATCTTATTAAAAAGTTTGTAAATAGAAAATACGAAAAAAAACAAGTTATTTGCAGACATCTACATTAACCCTATGAGCCTGCCAGCCAGATTTATCAGTCTGCGCATAAAAAACCCTATACCCCACCAGCACCTTGGCTGAGACTGACAGTCCTCTGAGCTCAGGGGAACTGGGACTTTGAAGGGTGTAAAGGGTGGGAATAACTGAAGTTCTCAAGGGTTAACATTGAAATACAACAATGTGTTACTAATATTTACAGAAATTTTTACAAATAATTTTATTTCTATTATTTTTATTAATGTCACCCCTTAGTCATAGAATCTCAACTTCATAAAAGAGAAAGCTTGCATTCACACTTATTTGTAATTTCTTATGCAGAGTCTTTTAACAATGAATCCATCTTGGCAAAAGCCTAGCCTCATCAAGCTGCCCAATTGTTACTACCAAATCTTCCAAGTGTTTAGGTCAGCCAAATGTAATGAGTGCAGTCGTGTCCCCAAAGATCCTGCTCTATGTCTAGTATGTGGCCAGTTTCTGTGCTTCAGGGAACAATGCTGTGCTCAGAACAATGTCCATGAAAGTGTTGGGGTAAGGTGTGAACAACATATTGCTATTTATAAAGACATTTGTTTCTTTTCTAGTGCCCAATAATTGTTTCTAAAACTAGTTTGAAATATTATCAATCAAAAATGTTTGGAGGAAGGGGGTAAGACACTTAGCTGCCAAACTAAAAAGTATCAAACTATAGTCTGGTTTACACTTAGCTGCCAAACTAAAAAGTATCAAACTGTAGTCTGATTTACACTTAGCTGCCAAACTAAAAAGTATCAAACTGTAATCTGATTTAGATTGGGATTTGGGTTCATAATTTCTTTGTCTGCCCTTTTTCAATGGATAGTTGACTTGTGGTTTCCATGCAGTTAGATATTTTTTGTGCTGACCATATAGCATGTATGTAAACTACATTATTTTTTTTAAGCTGATGAATTTTATATAAACTGGGACATGGTATTAGACTAGTCAAGCATGATGGTTTCTTCTGTAAATTAAAAAAAATTTTTTAAGTCAAATGGACATTTCTTTATATGACTCAACTTTTGTTTTCATATTGGCTATAGTAGTAAGTGTAATCTATTCAAATTGCCTTGGAAAAAAGAATGTTTGATGTTGATTTAAGTTTTTTTTGTTTGTTTTTCTCTCTCTCATTCAGCATGCTATAGCTTGTGGAGCAGGCACCAGCATGTTCTTGCTGGTCAATTCAAGTCTTGTTGTAGTTGTAAGAGGTCAGAGGGCAACATTGTGGGGATCCGTTTATTTAGATGAACATGGAGAGGAAGATCGTGATCTGAAGTAAAAAATTTAAATCTGTTTTACTTAAAGTCACAGAAAAAAGTTTGAATTACATTTCCTTTTTTTTAACAAAGTATTTGTCTTAATTATATTGATATGTTACATTGATATGTTAATGGCTTAGAGAATCTAAACTTAGATGAGTTTATTTGAAAGACTAATTTATAGAAAAAAAATGAGGTATAGATTGCAATGTCTGAAAGGGGAACTTTACTTTGACCTTGAATATAAAATAAACAAATGGTTTTGAACCTCATGAGAACTTTTCTCAAATTTGCATTCAACTTTCATTATTTTCCTGTAGTCTATATATTTTTCTGTTTTTGTTTTTACAGGCGCGGGAAACCGTTATACCTCAGCATGGCCAGATACAATCTATTAGAAAACCAGTGGCTCTCTCACAGTTTTGACCATTCATGCAAACGTTGGATCTGGCACAGAGATCAACTGTAGACAGTTGGTGATAAATTGTACATCTATGACCCTGTGTTATTTATAGCACATGTACATAGCACATTGAAGTGTCTTTCAGGCTTTCTGCGTCGAATCGTTGACCTAGATGTGGAGAAAAGGGTGCAGTTATTCTTTCAGTAAGCTTGCTGTTTAAAACCAACACTGTCCCTGCTATAAATCTTAAATGTTTCTCAGAGCTTACTAAATATCAAAAAGAGACAAACTAGATATTATCAAACCTTGTATGAGATTGTAAATGTTAGCTTATGACAAAAATTTGGCATTAGTCACTAATTATTCCTTTTTTTTGAGGCTATATTTAAAACATTGAAGATATAAATTTCCAAATGTTATTTACTTCGTTACTTGCATTTAATTATACAACTTCTTATAGTTATTTAATCTTCTATAAGTAAGATTAGCCAACATAAAGTAATTTTAGTATTGAATATCAAGCTAGCAAAAAAAAAAAGGAAATTGAATGACTTACTAAAATTTGAGTCATAGCAGTTGCTTCCACAATACCTTCCACAATACCTCCATGTTGTTTTGTATGAGACTTTTATTGAATTACATTGTATTAAAATGAGCTGACTTTTCTCATCTAATTTCCTCTTGTTGGTAGTTGTATAGACATTTTGTATCTCATTTAGAAGGTATGTGTTTTCAATTTCCAAGCTGTAACTTTTAATCAGAATGTCAGTAAAACGTTTCTGTTGCCCTCAACAACTTGTTTTCACATGTACAGTAGCAACTTAAATAAATGTTGACATTGACAAAGAGTTTTGTGTGGATGTTTGTTTTTTTTGTGTGTTTCTTGTTTATATTGGAGCTTGATTTCCTGTTGACATTATTTCCATGAGTTTCAAATATTGATTTTGAATCTTAAGAATTTTGGTTTTAAGAACTATTCCTACAGTTGACTATAGCAAAAAAAAAGGAAAACTTGAGGCGAAAATGATGTTAAATAGTGATTTTGAGCAGTGTTCAGCTTTTTGAGTCACAACAGACATGAGTGTAGCCATTATAAGGCTGCAGTTTGTTGAGTCTTAGAACATGATTTGGTTTTCATTTTGTTAAGCTTTCAGTTAAAAGGTTGATTTTCTAGCCAGATGTAACACAGAATATAATTTTATTTTTTTAATAAGAAATTTTTTAAATAAATTCTGTTGAACATAGAAACAAACTTACACGTTAAAAAAAAAAAAAAAGGGTCTGATTAACATTACTTGTACAATTATTGTTTGGAAATGTGTTTTTGTGAGACTTTCTATTTTTATCGACATTTGTATTAAAGATATTTTTAAAAAAATAAAATTTAAACTATTCTATGTGGCTGTATAATTACATAATTGTGATACTTAGTGACATTATTTTTTTGTTTGACTTCCAATGTAATATTTATGTGACAAAAACAACCACATAATAATAGAATACCCTTAATTTTTGTTACCACCTAAGACTTCTTCAAAACATGGACATTCTGTTTGTGCAATAAAACAAATGCTGTTAGAAAACTTATAATTAACAAATATTTCATTCTTATCAATATATATGGTGAAATTTTGTGTGTAGTTATTTGAATTGTATTTTGCTTCATGGCTACTGTTGTTTTAATTCCATTTTAAAATAGTTTTCTAAAACCACATTAGTGTATAATTCGGTACCAGTATAAGTTGAAAAAAGCAGGTAAACCTAATTGTGATATAATCTTTAAAATAACCTATACATCAGGGGTTCTCAACCTGTGGGTCGCGACCCCCTTGGGGGTCGATTGACTATTTGCCAGGGGTCGCCTAAGACCATCGAAAATATGGATTGTTTTTGTTCTATTCTTCAATTGCTGTTTGTGTGTGTGTGGGGGGGGGGGTCGCAGCAGAGTGGGGGAAAATAAAAAGGGGTCGCCGAGCTTAAAAGGTTGAGAACCGCTGCTATACATGAATATGGCAAACTTTATTTTGTACATTAATATAATGTTTGTGGGGAAATTACAATTAATTGTAATTAAAATAAATGTTGTTTTAAACAAATCATTGGCTGTGTTTGGCAAGTCTTTGTGCTAAATCGCAAAAAGGCTGTCATGTATTCAATTTTTTCATTTTCATGTTAATTTCTAGAATGAGGAATTGCAGCTACAATATTTAGTTGTTCATTATAAATTTTACATGATTGCATTAAGCCTGTATGTAAATTATCATTTTGTAAAAAAAAAAAAAGAATGTTTATCTAGTGAATTCTGTTGAAGTTTTGTTGCCTTTTTTTGTTTTATATTGTTTTTTCTTTTAATGTACCGGGTATATTTTTAAATTTTATTTTATAACATAACATTTAGAGTGAGCTAAAAAGTTATAGTGTGTTCTCAAAAGCACATATTAATGTATACAGTATGGATTCCTTCTTATATCCAGTAGAACGTTGATTATCCAGATTAATTGCAACCAGTTCTGTCTGGTTAATTGATTGTCTGGATGCAGAATATATATATATATATATATATATATATAGTTTAATTTAAATTTTCATAGTCCATGTTAAATACGAATGTAAAGCTTCAAATCAAGAAAATATTTGTTTAGGTATTAATCTTTTTAAGTATTAATCTTGAGTATAGTAGTAGTTTTACTTTGGGGATTTCAGGCTTCCAAGATCACTCTTCTTTTTTTTTATTTCCCCCTATCACACAAGACCATCTATACCACCTAAACAATCAGCTTTGAAAAAAGATGAACCTATTATCTTAGAATATAAAAGCTAGTAGAGATTTACCTTTTCCAGGGCACATATCTTTTAAGAGGACTTTATAAATAAACATAAATAGCGGACAACTCTTGACATCTAAAGAACAAGTTTAAAAGGCATCGGTGTAAATAGCGCAGAGACTCCTATTCAGGACTTTCAGCTCAGGAACCAAGCTACCACAAAGTCTGCCTCATCTACGCTCGGATTAAAGAACTTAATGAATTAGGATATTATATTTTAATTGCTTTCAATTAAAATTCATGGACACACGAGTTTCTGCCATCTAGTGTGCTAATAGTGCCCATAAACCCTCAGGTCCTACATAAATGTCTATACAAATAAAATTGAGTGAAATTGTGTATATAATTTTTTGTTTATTTGAAGTGTGCCCCTTTGTGCTGTGTGACTAAACACCCGAATCTCAAAATACTTGAGAACTACTGCTTTGTGCAAATATCACCATCTTAGGCATTGGATTTGATCATGTACAGTAACCCTGTCTCATATGGAACTTGTAGCCATAATAAGCAGTCCTTTATATATACATTATATGTGTACACTTCTGTCTGACCTTTTCATACGCTTAACTGTTGTATGGAAACTGCAGTTAAATTGATTCGATCTTGTCTGTTTTTACCATACTTATATGTAACATAGCTTCAAATTTGTATAATTTTCTATCCCTTTACTGTATGATTAGATGTATATATTTATGTATATAAGTAAACTGTTTGCGGTTGACTTTAGGTTCTAGGGTACATGTAGCCCATACAGAAGCAACACAGTGTGTTTGAATGTATTAACCTCTTTAAAGTAAACTGAATATTAAAAATTCTACTTCTTAAACCCAACAATTATTTTGTTTCATTTGTGTGTCTTCTATGCTTTTCTTGCTCCATGGTTAGAGCAGTAGGTGAACCATGGAAATATTAGTATAGTTCCATGGTATAACTATTTGGACCGACAGGTATGCCCCCTATCGGGAAGGACCTAAATTACCTTCATATCATTTATTCCTTTCTTGGTATATAGTGTAAGCTGCGCCCATCCTTATGAAACCGTAAACCTTATTCTCTTTGAATGCCCCTTCCTATTCCACCTTAGGCAGACCCTGCTACCACTCCAGCCTAACATGATCAACAAACACTGTATGGCAGTGCTGAAGAGAACAGCACTCTATTTTTCCTTGACACAGTTTGCAAAAGAACTTACTGCTCAGCAGCAAAAAGCTGGCTAGAAGAACCCTTTCTTGGTATGTAACACATATCGTCTTCAAATCTCGTTAGATTTTGTGAACAAAGAATAAGCAATCGAAAAAGTCCAGATGACACAAATAGTGAGTAGAAAAAAAAATGGACATACTCTCATTCAAATTACAAGACGACGCCTATTGTAAGCTACTCCGACACGACCAACGAATTAATGTTCGCCTCATTACCAGACACACTTAAAATGAGCTAACATGCCCCGGAAACTGAACATTTGGACTAATGAAATTTGCCCCTGTGGACTGTCACCAGAGAATGCCTAACATGTCCTTCAAAGCTGCGTTTTCCATCGAGAGGCCCGAACAAACACTGGCCCCAAAACAGCTTTATAGAAGAAAAACATTAAAAATATGAAGAGCTGTTCGATATGAAAACTACTGCGCATTTTATCTCAGAAGTTGGACAATTCATCTGAACGTTCCAACACAATAATAAGAATGCAGGAGAAAGAAGACAAAAAACAAACTTTTAGAGCACAGCACCAACCTTTATCGGCATCCGAAAGGGGAATAGCCGCTATTAGTTTGTCCGTCCGTCCCGTTTAGATCTCATAAACTAGAAAAGATATTGAAAATCCGACATCAAGATATTTTAGACCTTTCAAAGTTCTGATGCAACGGCTACTGTTTTCTTTTCTAAAAGCGAAAAATGTAATTTTAAAAAATCAACTATACAAGCAGTTTTTGTTTCTTAAAAATACAGCATTTTTACAACTATTCACTATTAATAGTTTAAAAAAAAAAAAACATTTCAGGAGACCATTTAGTAGGGGAGGTAACAATTAATGCAAACGGGTTTCGATTTCTTATTTGAAAAAAAAATCTATTCAATTAGATACCGGTGAGTAAAAAAATTGTTTACTTTTTTGTTTAAAAAGAAAAAAATCTATTTAGTATGCATATTAAGTGGAATGTAATTTAAAACAACAATTAATAAGTAATGTCTTGTATTATAGGCCCTACACGTAGACTGCGGTATGAGACGCACCATCTAGAACACAACTTTTATTTGTTGAGGCTTTGAATACGAAATTTAGCCTTTATAAAACAATTATATCAATTAGATGATCATTCAATAACATCAGGCCAGGTTCACATTAACTCCACCTTCACTTTTTCCTTAGTCTGTTTGACCGTTGGAGCACCACACAAGATCTGTCAACCGTCTTTCTCCATTCCTCTCTGTCCTTTGCCTTTGATAGAATTTCATCCACTGACAGGCCTGTCCATTGTTGTCTTCCTATCGCTTTCATCGTCTTCCTCTTTTATCTTCTTCCTGGTAGTGTTCCCCGAAGGAAGGTCTTTGCGAGCCTAATGTGGCCATAGAGTTTGAGTTTACGTTTTTTTTGATAGTGGGTAGCAGTCATCGTGGGGTCCAATTGCTGTATTAATCCTCTTTCTAATCTCTTCCATCATTTGTAAGTGACACCTAGGATTTAACTATATCTTCATAACTATCAGTTCATTGAAAACATATGAATATTAAAAATGTAATAATAATAACATTAATAAATCTCCGTATCCTGTGGTATGAAGTCGTTAGTCGAACAATACAACAGTATCGGCAACACTTTCGACACGCGCACGTCTCGTCATTTTGTATTGATGGAGGATTCTGGTATATTGTTGTATAAAAGTTCGATAAACAAACAACGCGATAAAAAAATATGCCCCACCCTTTGAATTACACCGGGGCTCTGGGAACAAATAAAGTGAGGATTCATTCGAGTTTATGAGCCCAGTGCGAACAAGCCGCCCAGAGGTGGGTTGCCTTCTGTTGACAAGTTAACTGAAGCTCTCTTGTGGAATGTGGTGGTTACATAATATGAAGAAACTCGGTGTGAAGTTTTTGGTGTGACTCAAAACCAAGCTAGGAAAGGCAAAGGGTCACTGTTTCAATCCTGACCGCTGGAAGTGGTCATGACGTTTCATGGGGCCTGGCGTATGTTTTTTTTTTTCATTATTATTATTAGCCCAAACCTTTTCCAAGACGACAGAGAATGGCTGTCCTATTTAAAAGGCAGGTGATATTAGGCTCAGTAAAACAAAGTAGGATGTTGCGACCTGCATTTTTTCCCGCATTTTGTGCAGACAAAGCTGTTGTCCGCTTGCGGTCTATTTAAGTTTTCTTTCCGTCTTCTGTGCCGGTCTTAAACAATGACTTTTCTTTGACTTTCTAATGTTTGTGCCGCAGCCTTTGCGAGAGCTCTCTAACGGTCTCTCCCAGAGGCCATCTGATGCCAGCTACTTTCCTCTATTCTAGTGAGGCGAAATGGCGCCTGAGCTTAACTTTACAGCGCTTACTGGAGGCATCTCTGTCACGCCGTTCTCCTCTAGGCTCGCCAAAGAAGATCGCCTTTGGCATGCGGCATAAGGGTCCGACTTAGCACAGCTGTCGACTGGTAATTAGTGCTTCTACTGTCCACACCGCCTCCAGCAGGACATAGCTATTTGTAATGTATTCTTGCCAGCGTATGCCCATCATGAGGGGAAGGCACCTGTGATGGAAGCGTACGAAGAACCTTAAATGCTTCGATAGAGCACCCAGGTCTCAGAGCCATACAAGACATGCATGACTAAATGCATGACGCGTAGGACGTAATCATCTTCTTTTTTTGAAGTAACGTCTGTATTATATAAGATAAGAATGCAGTGAGAACCACTGCTTTATGAACATTGATTTTTTTTTTTTTTTGGTATGCGAAGAGACCTATTCCGCCATACTCTCAGTCCGAGGCGGCCAAAAGCGCCATCGGCCTTTGAGAAACGTTGGTCTATTTCTCTGGACAGTGACGCATCGTTGAACACTGAGCTGCCTAGGTAGGTTAAGTGGTCAACAACATTAAGGAGATGACCATTCACATTGATTTGTGGAACTTGATTAATTCCCATTGTGGACTTCTGAAGCATGACTTTCGCACCGATGGCAGCATATTGAACATATGGCGGCTGCTCTCCCTTACAAAAATTAAACAGATCATTGCAACTGAGCTGCTCTGTGCGGACGCTTGCACCCTTCTTGCACACATCGAACAGGAACGTCAACTTGCACTCCATGAATTTGCTGAGGTTGCTGCGCGTTTGGCCTGTCCATCAACCTAAAAATAACTTAATACAAACAATTGATAACTATACAGTTTTCTATTTTCATAGGCGCCTCATTAGCAGAGTGGTTAGGATGTCGGCTTGAGCCATGAGTTCGAATTCATGTCGTTTAGCCATTTTTTTAAATGTATTTATTTATCTATTTATTTATTATTATTGTTGTAAATGCTTTTTAAAAGCAAATACAGTAAAAATTCACACAGACATCCCTTTCTTCAGGGGCGTAGCTAGGAAGTTTCCATCGTTTGAGGCCCAGGGAGGGGCTTGATCTCTTTCGGGGCCCCTGCATTTTGCATAATATTTAATTTTTAATGTAAGAAACACTCATTTGGCAAAGGGGCGCCCTTCAAGTGTGGGCCCGACGGGATTTTTCAATTCCCCCTCCTTCCCCCACCCTAGCTACGCCACTGCCTTTTTCTTCTACGCCCTCCAATTTTCCCCACTGGTCCAAATAAGTGATAGGATTATAGAATATTGAGAAATCTAAAAGCATGAAATAGCACTAAACAAAAACAATGGGTCAAAATATTTCTAATCGCACCGATTTATTGTTGTTGGACTAGAATTCCTATAGGCCTATCTATTACTCTATTACACATTCAATTACTTAACTGATGCAAACTAATTGATACAATTACACTTAGTATGCCTTTTTTAAAAAGTATTTTTCTAAAATGTTTTTTTCTAGTTAGCGGCCACCGAAAGGGGAAAAGACGCTATTGGTTTTGTGTGAAATGTCTGTTCGTCCGTCCGTCCCGTTTAGATCTCGTAAACTAGAAAAGATAGTGAAAATATTTTAGTCCATTCAAAGTTCTGATTCAACGTCTACTTTTTTCTTTACTAAAAGCGAAAAATCTAATTTTTTAAATCACTTATGCAAGCAGTTTTTTTCATAAAAATACATCACTTTTATAAATATTCACTATTAATAGTAACAAACACGGGAGGCTCTTATACAAATAGTCGGACCGCTGGGGCATCACACAAGATCTGTCAAATTTCTTTCTCCATTCTTCTCTGTCATTTGTCTTTGATAGAATTTAATTCTGATGTTCTTTCTGAAAATATTGAAACCTGCCTTTTTACCTGCCTGGGTGGACCACTTTGGGGGCCGATTTTGAGTTTGTGTTTCCACACAAACTGTCTTTGTTAACCTTGTTATCTTTACATTAGGATCTATCTAATCTATATCTATGTAAGGGAATAGATAACAGAGATTTATTTTTTTTTTACTTTTCAATCAGCAGTTATCTCCGCTGAAAGCCAGTACGTGTGACGTTGAGGTAGCGACCAGAACAAGAATTGATTCCTAGAGACAGTAGCTATATATGTCAGGGGTGTGGGAGGCGAGAAGACGCAGAGTAGTAAGCACTGTGTGGAGTGAGACCCAATTTAACTGAAGGGTTGGCGGCGTGCGTGTGTATGGGGGGGGGGGGTAGTATTTGCGTAAAATATGTTAGCCTATAGAAAAAAAAAGGATTGAATGTCACAAAATATAAATCGATGGAAGGCTATTCAAGGCATGTCTGTATCAGTGTATGACTACTAAGGCTTGAGCATTAGCGTCTAGCTGGCTACCTAAATATGCATGGTGACAACTGACAAAGATGTCGATGAATTAAAAATAAATCTGACCTTATATTACATATTGGCTGCTATATTTAAAGGCTTTTGTGTTTCCAAATAAGTTTATTTAAATATTGCAGTAAAAATAAACCAAATTAAACCAAAAAAAAAAGTACAATATTTGGGGAAAAAAAAGAGTACCTCTAAAAAGAAACAATTTTAATAACTAGCCAATTTAAAAATACCAGACACACTTACAATCATGAACATTTAGCGAAATGAAGGTGGGCGAGATATTAGTCGATACATTAAATTGAATGCTAGAACTAAAGAGCAACGAGACTGATCTTTGTCCCCCTCATGCTTGGAGAAGACCCATGTTAACCATTGTAACTGTAAAACGTGTCAAGGACATGCATTCCTGACCGCCTCCGTCCGCTGGAGAAGAAAGCCGAGTGATCAACAAGAGAAAAAAAAAAAAAAAGAGAAGCACAGTTACAGCATCTGCCTTTCACAGAGTCGGCAACGTTCTTGTGCTCGAAAAAAAAATTAAATGAGGTGTGAGCAAAATATTTTAATTTGTACGAGTTAAGAGACCTAGATGTAAATTAAATACATGTAACAGACTAGATATGTTATGGTTTATCAATTATTTGGTATTCTACAATGCCATGCAGCCCAACTATGCCTCTTTTAATTTTAATAGAGCTTTAGTTTCTTATCTCGATCTAGATATAATTATAATGTTAAGTTTTTTTTTAAATAAAAAAGACAAATAAAGCATACAGTTTTCTAACAAGTTTGTAATTAAATGTAAAAAGTTGATTGGGTCTAAAGCATAGACATAAAATAGTTTATTTGGCTCAAAAGTAAACAATATGAATTGTTATATTTATATTTTATACTACCAGATCTATATGTAGCTCTGGATGTATTATTACAGTGTCTAAATGCCCAGAAGCAAAACTTTTACACGTAACTAAAGAAAAAAACTTGTTGTCGATTTAAACTATTAACTTGAATCTAGACCAAGACGATTTAAATCTTGTAAAAAAAATAACAGAATCATTAATGATGTTAATTCAAAATATGATTGCGTTTTATATATAGTCAATATTCACAAATCTTCAATTTTGTCGTTTCGATACTTGGCCAAGTGATTTTTTCTTTTAAATAAAGTTAACATTATAAGCAAATTATATTATCTAAACTAAAGAAAATAAGGTTTAGATCTCTAAACTATATTTAGATGTATATAAAATATCATAAAACCCATAAAATTATATAGATTATCTTTTTTTTTATATCAGTTCATGCAAAATATGCATAATTTTGTTGGGATCCCCTTATTTCCGGTACTTCAAGCGGGAATCCCTTCCGTCCTAAGGCTTATAGGGGTATCCCCAACCGGAAACGACCGATCTAGGCCGATTGCTATGTTCCTTAATTTTATGTTTTAGTGGCTAATATCATTCACTTATTTTTTATTCATTTTATTTGTTAGTATTTTATCTTTTTAAATGTACGGAAATGTATATTAAAATTTACCTGTGTGAGCGACATCTCGATTAAAGCTCGTGGTGACAATCAGTGACGTCATAGTGTGAGCATCAACAAAAGTTGATACTACATTCTACAAGGACACCCTGGTCTCTTTATTGGATTGATACTAATTATTCACTGCTGCTGCAGTTTTTTAAGGCAATGGAGCACATTAACTAATGAATGTTAGACATTTCTGTGTGTCCAGTAGGGGCATTTGCCCCCTGAAGAGTTGATAAAACTGTAATGTCTTGTGGCAGTGGAGGACCGCCATCTTGGACAGCAGCAGGTTCTCACAGCAGTAACCATTCACAAGTGCGCCACTCGAGTAGGGAAGGTAAAGTTCAAATCAAAATGTATTACGGATTGTAGACCATTTGCATTCCTTTCTTTCCACAATGACAAAGATATTTTAAAAGACACAATAAAAGTATGTTTTTTAAACTACCATGGTTGATGTACCCTGACCATTCATTTGGCTGACAAGATCAAAAACTTGAAGAAGGTGTCTTGGACTGTCTTTGAAAGTTTGAGTCTTGTTAAGTCCAACACTAGACTAGATATCTAACAACTTAAGTTAAAGTTGTTAGATATCTAGTCTAGTGTTGGACTTGGTTATGACTTGTTGTTCCAATGCCAACACTAACACTGTTTCTTCTTATCTTTGCAACATCTAGATGATCTAGATCTATTTGTTAACTTATTCATCAAGCATAAGTCATAACAACAAAAATTAAAGATCTAGATTCTAGATAGATCTAATTTATTTCAATACACTAATACAGGGACAGGGGTGGTTACTAGACTGTACTACTACTAGTCATGTGATTTTAGATCTCGATATCTAATCTAGTCTCTAGATAAGGTAGAGATGATATATAGAATCTAGTAGACTACTAGACCAGGCCCAGGTTCACTGACACTAGTGACAGGAATCTAGAAAATATTTTATTATTAATATAGTCTATAGAGTAGAGAGACTAGAACTAGAAGACAAGAAAGGATGCAGTGGCATAGTCAACGGCGTGAATCTAGGAGATCGCTAAACATTGGACATGACTGGAATTCATTAGAACCATTAGACGTAGATTATAATGTTAATAATGTATATAATGGATCAAAATGATCTGTCCCTGAAGTACATTTTAAAGGTCCAAGCCATTTTAATTTTTTAATGATAAAATAATAATAAATTCTACATCTATCTAGAAATAATCAAGAACTGAGATATATATTAAAAGTAGCTAAGCAGCTTTGAATGTCTGAGAAAACAAAATATTGGGTTCTGTTATATATCTAGAACTATACATAAAGTATATAGTTAATATATAGTCTAAATATGGTAACAAAAATATTTTTAAAATTTTAGTATCCAGATGCTAATATTGGAAGGTTTTCTTTTATCACTAAGGCAGTAACTTTTTGACTTCTGTCATCATGGCTTCACACAACACAAAGCAACGCTATGGCACCCCTGTAATAATGCAGTGGGTACCGAGTCATAGTCATGGTGTGACTGGCAACACTATTGCAGACTCCTTGGCTCACCAGGGAGGGCAAATTCCACCCACAGAACAGGCTGTAAGTTTTCATCATGCTCTGGCTATAATTAAAAAAACAGAAATGGAAAAGTGGTTTGAGTGCTGGGACAAGTCCCAAAAAGCCAGTGGAGTCTGGTAGCGCATGAGGCCCTGACCGCACTTCTCTGTGGTGGAGGCTGTCGAGGCCTGTGCACAGGCCACTGTCCTGTTGGCTCATATTTTTCACAGCTATGGCCAAATTTTGATTCACGGTGCCCCTGCTGCAGGTAAGAAGATAAAACCATGCCTCATATTCTGTTTGACTGCCCCAGACTTGCTGATCTCCTTCTTGACAGGTCTGGGAAACCAAAAATTCTTAACCTGTATGGTGACATGTATGCACTACAGCAGGGTTTCTGTCCAGGGCTTTTGCAAGAGAGGATTTGAGCCTCTCAAGCCCTCACTCAAATGGAGTTTGATGATGATAATGATATATATGGAAAAAAAAATGGTACAACAAAAAATATTTTTAAAATCTTAGTATCTAGATGCTGATATTGGAAGGTTTTCTTTTATCACTAAGGCAGTAACGTTTTGACTTCTTTAGGTGAAATATATGGAAGGCCTTTGCAATAATTTAAAAAAAATGCTACTCAAACAACAAAAATTGCTGTGTTTTCAATTCTGTGGCATGTTATGTCTCCAGAGATGATCTTTTCCCTTTGGAACTTCTTGTGTGACTAAAGAGGCAAATCCTTGATGCACAGCTGTGGTCACAGGTCGGGCATATGTAATCACCAGGCGACATTGCATTTTCACCTTTCTTTCTACTACTGTTTTGTATGGCATCTGCAATCTGGGATCCTTCCTTTATGCTCGCTTTCCATGTGGATCTATCCAGTGCCACTTTTTCTTAGCTGCTAGTGTAGATTTTGAAGAGCTGCATGTTACATTTGCATACATCTGAATAAAGTGGACGAACAGGGCTACTGCCTTCTGTTAGATTGCCTTACAGAATGTCTTGTGGAATTTGACCTTCTGCATTCTATAAACATGGCCAAGCCAGCTAAAGGCATCTGTTACTGATAACACAGCGGATGTCCTGGCACCCTGCTCTTGTAGCACTTTCTTATTGGCTATTTTATCTTGCCACCTTATTTTAAAGATCCGCCTTAGGCATCGGATGTGGAAGATATATATATAGCTTTTTTTCCTGCCATGAGTAAGTTGACCATGTTTCACTTCCGTATATGCTATCACACAGGTCCGGTAGACTAAGGCTTTAGTATTGTTAATCAGCAAGGTATTGTTCCACACTCTTTTCTGGTGTGTATATTATGTATGGCAAACCTTTATGGGCTTATTATCTATTACTAAAACAGATATTTGGAGTAAAAATATAGCTAAAAAAATCTTTGTAAGCATAGAATGTAAACATTGAAGTCTTATGATTGCCTGGATACAGATTTAATTTAAAATAATCCTGATAATTAGTAATCCTCCTAACTTTGCACAGTTTTAAGTACCCAGAATGCTGAGAATTATTAAAATGTGAAAATTAAGAGCAGTTTTAATTCTTTCGATTACGCTATAACGCATTTAAAATAATAATAATTTAATTTATATGCATTGTGTGAAGTTTATAGTAGTGGGCACATCATTAGCGTTGCTTTTATGCTTTGATTACAAGTGCAGTGGTTTGTTCAATGACAAATCTATATGCTTCCATTTTGAATAGTGCAGTTTCCTTGGTTTTAGCACTCACCTGGCCTATAACATTAGGGGATATAGGGTATATCATAGTCAAGGTTTCCAATCGATGATAATGACAACACTGTGGTGTGTTAATAGGCTTTGCAAGCACTGAACCAGATTTGGATGTCCTCATTTTCACAATTTTAGCTTTGACACACCCACCATAAAGCACTTTTTTTTTTTCAATAATCTTTGATAAAATTGGAAATGTTAGTACATGCCAAAAATATAATGGAATTATTTAAAAATAAATTGATCAATTCATAAATGGAAATTATATTATTAGTTTTATTCTACTGGGATTTTTAATTTCAAGATCTATAGGACGCCTCTGAGTCCAGCCAGCTCTAATGTGTACCTGACATAAGTTGGAAAAAAGTAAAGGGGAATCGCCATTGTGCTGGCCACATGACACCCTAATTAACCATGGGCCACAGCAAAAGAAAGAGGAACTTCTCTCTTTTTTACTTATTTATTAATTTTGTTCTCATGTGAACATTTCTGTTTTCAAAAGCTGCATTTATGAGGTGAATACTGTATATATATATATATAGCTTAATATATTTATATTACTGATATGTTGTTATGTTTCTTGTGTTGCACATAAAAATGTGGGAGATGTTTAGTTTCTTATTCTAATATGCTCTTACATTCCTTGCTATAATTAATCAGAAAATAGGTTTTAGTGCTCAAATTATATTTTTGTCAAGTTCTTCTCTCTTAAGACAATGGATGCATACAGATAATTTATCTTGTGAGTGCATCACTGGGCTATAGACTAAAAACTTATGAGTTAACCATGAGTCATGTTTGCTTGACAAATTAATGTAGTTATAAATAATACTAGAGTAATTAATTAAAATAATTAAAAGTTTCTGTAACAAAAAACTTCTATAATACTATAAAACTTCATTTTTTAAATTACTTTTCAGGGGTTATGGAAAACATCCATGTAGATCCCCGCAAACAAGAATTATTAGAAGCCAGATTCTTAGGAGGCAGGGTAAGTTCAGTTGTAAACTAGGAGCAGTTATTATACTACAATTTTGAAACACCTCATTACTTCATTAGGCATAGATAGTTAAACATTGAAATTTAATTTTATATGCAAGCTCTTTTCATTATTAATACTGATACCAGAACCTTTTTTAAATAATAACTGCCTTTGTGCCCCTTTGTCAAAATCATCACATACCACAGGTTGAGAAATGCTGGTATAAAGTATAATTTTTGTTGATTTAGAAAAAAATAATAACCTTGAGATGCACATAAATTTGGTTTTAAAATTTAAAAAAAATAGGTCTCTATTTTAGAAAAATATGGATGACTACTTTGTCATGTGATATTTACTCTGGTCTGTCATCTTGATGGTCCTAAGTTCAAACCTTTCCCCTGTCATCCTGCGAGAGGCTTAGACTAGAATGTAATAATCTTCAATTCTAAAGGAACATCCAAAGCATGGGGGAAAAAAATAAAGTGTTTTGTTATCAAATTTTATCAGGCTAATCAAGAAATCAAGCAATTATTAATGATGCAATTTATACTATTAACTTGAAATATATTTTTGAAAAACCTATGAAAATAGAAATTAAAATTTTCTTGAATAACTTGTCTTTGAGACCATTTTGGTTTCTGTAAGGTGCATTGGTAAAGGACTTACAGTTCCAACATTGTCTTTGGGATGAAGTTGCTAAATGCACAGTGCATTACTGAAGAGATCATGACATTTAGCATTTCTTTAAAAAGAAATTGCCATTTTAATGCAGTAAATTTTAATTTTGGACAGCTTTATGCCTTCATCAACTACTTTGAGTAGTTTAATGTCTTTTATACTATACTCTTATTCAAGTATGGCTTATTTTCTGTATTTTGCTTATTTAACACCATCCTTGATAATCTGTCATTTTCACAAACTCTTGTCACTATTTACTTTCCCAACAGATTCTCACTCACATCAAAAAAAATATAAAAAAATTCCATATCAATTGTGTGTGTGGGGGTGTGTGTTAAAAAAGAAACTTTGAAAGATATTTAAAAAAAAAAAAAAAGCTTAGATCTCAGTTTAAATATAAGATCTCATTATGATATCCTTGTATGACATTTATAATGTAAAAAAAAAATAAAAAATTCTTGCACAAGTTAATGTATTGAAAATTTTTTCTTAAGCTGATATTTGAAATATTTTGTTAGCCTTTTTTCACACAAATTAGTTTCAGGCAAGTTAAACTGGGAAACTGAGAACCCAAATTTAGACTGAGATAGTTGATGACATAGAAGATGGTTAAAATGTTCATTATTCTTGGCCTTGAATGGATTTATTATAGTAATTTAAACAAAATTTTTTTTTTAAGAAAATGTTTTCAAGCTTAACAAATAATTTGTTAAGCTTATGTTCTTGTATTTGCTTATTCTCAATATTCTGAAAAGCATTTCCCATTTTAAAAGTTTCAGCCTCTGGTAATGCCACAGCCTCCACAAGAACATCAACAAGACAGCAGTAATTTAAGCAGTGGTGGTTCCATTGATAAAGAAGATGGAGAGGTAACACTTATCTTTTTCTTCAGTATTGTTGTCCAGCCATGGTGGACATTAAGTTTAAATCTCTTGACTTTAATAAATGTTCTCATTTCTAATATTTAATACTTTAAGGAATATCTGCTCAATGGTGAATTCTCTTTTAGGGATTGATGCAAACTCCTGATAAAGGTAAACAAAATGACAGAAAAAGAAAACGGAAATCAGGTGTTGAGAACCCTTCAGGTTAGCAAAGAATTTTCTTTGTAGTTAAAACACAATCAGTTCTATATAATTAAAAGAAAGTTTTAAAAAAATATCTATCTTGTTTAAATGGACAATGTTTTATTTGTTTTCTCCCTCCACAGCTACTAAAAGAGCTGAAACAAATGGAAAAAAGATAAATGAATATTTTAAGGTAACTTTTTAATACATAAAGCTGAAAATGTTCTTTAAAGATCTACAATTTATTTTCACAATCACTAGGAAGATACTGTATTTTGAAGTTTTAAAACAAAAAAAAATTACATTTAATATCGCATTTCCAGCAGAATCAGTCACCAAGTCGTACTGGGCAACCTATTAATGCTGCAGGAGCTAAGTCACCATCTCCTCAAGCATTTGGCGTAAGTCATGTCTTAATTTGTAGCACTAGGAGATAAGGTTCTGAATATAATGTTTACTTTTAATTGTGTTAGCCTTGAAATGCATTCTTTTTATAAATACTATTAAGAATGATATTAATTAGATATAAAAAATATTTTATTTTCAGAATATTATTCCGCATTCACCCAACAACTCTTCCAATTCAATAGCTGACATTATGAACACATCATGTCGACCTCTTGTACAAAATATTTGTTCCAATGCTTCTGCAAAAAGTGTACAAGTGAGTTTTAGTCGCTGATGGCATATTAGTATAATGCTCTCTCTCACCTGCTAGTTGCTATATATTTTTAATAGTTTTCACTAATTTTGGGACACAACAATAGATCATTCTGATAGGAGTGTATTATTAGGAAGCAAAACTTTTCTCAAGTACTTTTCATAATGGCAAAGGAATTAAGCGAAATAAAATAACTCAGTACTCTCATCTATGAGTACTTAATTTTGAAAACTTTAAAGCAGCTGATAAATGGATTCATTTGCCTTGCAATATTAATACATTTCCAATTGTACTTAGTCTGCAGCTATAAGCAGACATTTCCAATTGTACTCAGTCTGCAGCTATATGCTGACATTTCCAATTGTACTCAGTCTGCAGCTTTATGCTGACATTTCTAATTGTACTCAGTCTGCAGCTATATGCAGACATTTCTAATTGTACTCAGTCTGCAGCTATATGCTGACTAGCTGTTACCTTTAGCTGTGTTTATTTAACTTTTAACATCCATTGTCTGGCCTGGTCCTAAGTCTCTAACTGTTCTCTTCCATCTCCCTAAAGTGTTTTTTTTTTATCTTTATATTGAACATTTTGAATCTCCTTATTTCCTTCATTTACCAGAAACCTATAGAAACTGATGGAACTAAAAGTCCATACTTCTTTCCTCTTCTGGATAGTTCTTTTAACCAGATTTGTAAAGGATGGAAGAAAACTTGTAGAGAGGAATTCCAGGCAGAGGCTGAGAGAGGCTGTTTTTCTAGTGTATATGTTTGCTTCTTGCTATTTACATTTTTGTGAACACTTGTGTTATTTTTGCATTCCCCTCAGACTTTTATTAGTTATGAGGTTTTTTTTTGTAAATTACACTTATTTATCTATTTATTAAGGCATCTTTCTAATAGAGCCTAAATGAAAAAAAAGGTGTAAAATATTCAAAAACCAAAAAATATATCAAATGCTGCATGTATTGACAATGATAAAAATTGTCTTTGTAATAAGCTTAAATCTGTAGGAAAAATAAAGATTATTATTATTATTATTAAATCTTAAATCTAATGGTGGCTTAATCTGAAGTTGCTGGACTATTTAACATAAGTGTATTTAAATGAGTTAAAACAGTTTAAAATTCAGTGATGGAAATTTCTGACTAATTTATTACTGAGCAAAATCTTTGAAGAAAAAATACAGACTAATAGAAACTTAACTTTCTTATTTAATCTGGTTTTGTATAACTCAAACTCAACCATTACTTTATTCTGAAAAGATTTATTTTATTTCTCACGTAGATAATTCATGACTCTCTTTTAGTTTTTATCTTGGGTCCCTTTAATGTATCTTCTAAGTAACATTTTACATAACACTATAGTTTGGAAAGGATTTATCTGTAATGGAAATTAAAGTAACAATGAATATAATTCTTTTATTTGTTTTATTTTCAGACTGACTTTTCTATGGCTCACCTTCAAGCAATGGAGAGTCAGTCAATGTCAGACTTGGAACAGAAGGATACTAGAATAGATGAGTTGATACGAGTAGGCTATTTATTTATTTTGAATTAAACACAAGTCTTATTTTAGTCAACTAAATTCATTTTTTTTTCTTACACATTTTATTGTTTGCCTTTTTTCCCCTTTTACCAACATGATATTGGTAGAAAATAACTTGTCAACATTTTCGATGCATTAATTTTCAGACTGATAGGGAACAATTAGCTTTTCTTCATGTGGTATATTGAACAAACAAAATTGAAGTTGAAATGTTTTAAAGTGGTTGTTTGAAGAACTAACATAGTATTCCAATATGCTCATCTAATTTATTAAATTATTGTGATCAACATTCATAATTTACTATCATAAGAGACCATCATTGATTAAACAAATTGGTTAAATTGTTTTGTTTACCTTGTGCTAGGCAATTTTAATTCAGACTTTCAGTTTTAATTTATCTTCCACCTTGATTAAAGTAGGCTTAATAATCTATCTTAAAGAATTATCTGTTAATGTTTAAAAGCCAAAATTGACTAATGTGCATATTGGAATGAAATAGATCTCTTGATTTCTTCTAGTTGTTGAGTGATCAAAATTGATCAATTGTAAAATGTAAAAAATGTTCTTAAAAGAATGCATTTCTTCAATAATCTTTAACATTCACAAATCTGTTCATTTTTCTCAGGTTTGTATTTGGATAGGTCTTTGAAATAAAGATACTTGTATATTTTTTTTAAATGTAGTTTTCGCGTGTAAACATAATAAATTACCCTTTTTCATTTATGTGCAAAGACATGCAGGATGAAGACAAACTTTCTTTGGATGTCATAACATTTAATGTCTTAAAAAGTAACAGTTTGTTCAAAAGATCTCATGAGCATTACATCTCCTCACACACTGAAAATCCATGCCATAGTAATGACTTGCTCTTTGTAGGTTTTTTTGTCTCATCTTTTCTCATAGTTGGTCTCCTCTATTTCTTGAATCTGTTTTATCTGTCGTGCTGTTTTAATTTATAGAGTTGAACAGTAGGAAATTTCCTTAAGAATATTTAAAATTGCAAAAGTTTCCTCAGGCTATTTTTTTTGTCTTGCTCTAAGATTTTCAGATATTCAAGAAATTACTCTTGAAAACACTCTGTCTTGAACTAGATTTATTTAAAGAGTAGATTAGAACTAAATTTAGTTTTATTGGTTAATTTTAAATAGAATAAATCACTGCATGAAATTGTCAAATAAATTTAAAAATAGAAAACTTATTTGAAGCAGAACAAAATGTACAGATTGGCATCAATATTAGCATATAACTAGAACCTTAGAAGCCCAGTATCTTAGATCTAGAGCTACCTCTTGCAAACAACCAAACAGTCTCGTGCTAGTTCACAAACATGGGTCTACAATTTTTGCGAAGTTATGTTGATGCTCATGGTTGAATTTAAAATATTTACATATAATAAATTGTAACTAAAACTAAACCTGTAGCTTTAGAAAGATATCCTAAAAATTTATTTTAATTTTTGTAACAATACACGCTCTACTACACAAAGTACTTCAGAATCATTCTATATAATAGTTATAACTATGACATTGTTTTCTTTCTAATTATGATCATTGTGTTTTCTTACCTTTTTTTTTCTTCTGATTCTATTTTCTGCAGCAAAATGATGAATTAAAGCGTCAGTGTACAGCACAAAATAAATTGCTAGAAAAGCATAAAGAAAATTTGCAGAAATGCTTAGAAGTAAACAAATCTTTGCTAATTGAAAAGGTTTGGATTATTTTGTTTTCTTAGTTTAAAATTGTATTTGTTTTACAATTTGCTCATAAATAAATTGCTTTATGTGATAATGTCTTAAAAAAGTGTCAGTGTATACAAATGATTTTTATTACCTTTAATTTTGTAAAAATACTTAAGTAAAATAGTTTGATCTTTAACTTTGGGTAAAAAAACAACAATAAAATAAAAATATCTGGCATTGGTTCCTTTCTTTAATATCTGTATAATATTAAAAGTAAATACTCACAATTCAATTATTAAAATGTCTAAGTACAGTAAAACATTTTCAATACATAACTAAAAAAAAAACAACTCTTGTATCACCCATATGATATTTTACTTTGCCTCGAAACCAGTTTCACCAAAGTTTGTACTTATTCATGTACATCGTTACCTTTGTTTTTGTTGTAGAGTACATTGGAAAAGAAAACCACACGCCAAAAATGCATGGAAAACAGGCTACGGCTTGGGCAATTTGTTACACAGCGACAAGGAGCTCAGTTTGTAGAAAATTGGGTTGATGGTTGGGCATTTCAAGATCTTATGAAGTAAGTATTTGTGTCATGTATAACCTTGCCTTTGGTTGGCAATGGTATTCTTTAAAGAAATATTTTCTTTAAGATTTTATAAAGGATTAAACTGAAACATTCAATGTTTCGTAGAATATATTTGCAAACTCACAAAATGTATTAGATCAGCTGTTTTGTTCTTGGACATCATAATCCTAATAAAAAGTAATGTTTGTGAATATAATATTAGGTCGTATTCCTTTAGTTAATAAAAACAAAAAGTGCAGACTTTTACTTATACAACTATATCCTGGTAAAATCAGATACATAAGCTACTACAAGTTCAGAGCCTAAAAAAATACACAAATAATAATAATAAAGGTTTTCTTCATGTTCAAAGATTAATGAGAAGTACAGTCATGTGGTTTTGTAGTCCCATCTGTGACCAACATATTTTGTAGACATAACTTTTTTTTCATGTTGGTTATGTTCTACTTTTGCCGTCTACCTCTGTCATCAGCAGTGGATTTTCTTATTTTCTCTTGGTCTCAAATATGTATCCTATAGCCTTTGTACCTCTAGCCTTCTTGTTCAGAAGCAGCCTGCTGCCAGGTATACCAAATTCAGTGTCAGTTAATGCAAGTTATGGCCTATGCTGCTCTTCAAAGCATTTCCAAGGGGTACTTTTATTGTGACGACCACCTTTCATCTTAAAAAAATTGCCTTTGGTCATCCCACATATGGAAGACATGCCTTGCCCAGAGTAGCTGTCAAATTTTAAACAGTCCCTATATTCTTTCCATACTGGTATTTGCAATTGAAATTCGTGTAATTGTAGTTCTGTATAGAATTTTTCTATCAGTTACATTTAGATTTACAGCTAAATGTTGAGTCTTCATTTTATAAATAGATTGGCTTAATGCAAAGAATATATTTGAGAAAATGAATTTTTAAACTTTTTGGGCCAAGAGAAGATAAGGTAGTAAAAATATAGATTATTGAATAGGGTTTAATTTAATTCCGAATCATGCTATTTAAAATTACATTTAACAAAAATGTTTTCTTTGATTGACATTCCACATCTCATATTGGTACACATATTTCTACCTGTAGTCAAATACACAAAGGTGCAAATGTGATCCATGAAATAAGTCCTTTTTTGTTTTTGTTCAAAGAATGCTATTCTCATTGCTTTAAAAATTGTGTTAACATAATCATTATATTTTTACAGACAACAAGAAAGAATAACAGCAGATAAAGATGATATAGATAAACAAAGAAGATTGTTGATGAAAAGAAAGCCACCTACAGCTATTGGCAAAAATGCAAAGCATGACAATTTTCTCAAGCCTGGAGAAAAGTAGTAAGATTTATCATGTCTTTTTATTGATTGCAAACATAGTAAACAAATTTCAATCTAAAATTGTTTAAGACTAAGACTGCTTTATTGATCCTAATGGAAATTTGTTGTGATTACAAGGACACTTTTCTCATATAAAGACAACACAACAGAAAAATACACATAAATACAACAGACAACATAAAGACAAGTTTTTTGAGAATTTCAGTCATAAAACAAAATCACAACCTGAAATACAAATAGATAATCCTAGTCCTGCCTATAGCATTTTAATATAAAAGGAAATGTGAACTCTTTTATAATTTGTAATGTAGTTGTTTGTACCATCAATTATGAAATATTTCCATATAAACATGATATTATTTTTAGCAATGTAATTTAAAACATATTTTTTTTTTAGTTTGACGTTGGCTGAGTTTTATGAGCAAGATGAAATTTTAAAACTTCGGGCAGCTGCTTTAAAAAAAGAAGATGCTGATCTTCAATTAGAAATGGAAAAGTTGGAGAGGGAAAGAAACTTACATATACGAGAACTAAAAAGAATTCATAACGAGGACAACTCTAGGTATGTCTTAAAAGAAAATTGGAATGTTGATTGATTTACCACTTTGACTATATACCACTCAGTTGTATAAAATTAATAAGTGTATGTCTGGGAAGATAGCTATTCATTCCCAAATGTTTTTATTGATTCTTCTGAACTTTTTCATAATCTATATATATAATTCTCTTCGTGGCCCAACCATGCAGGACACCACGGTGAAAAAGTCATGAAAAGATAACTCTTTATTTCTGCATTCAGACTAGAGTTACCCCACATAGCTTTCACATGACAGAGAGCAAGGCTCAGAAAATAATGAGAGGGGGCCGTATGCTAAGCTGCAGATCGACTCGTTTATTATAAACTAGCTCAAGCATCAGATACATAAAATATTACAATCCTGACTTGATTAACTTATCCCTTTACTAATTACTATTCACTCTTTTCTGCCTCTTATTGATTTTGTAGAACATCTGGTTCTTGATAATCATTGATATCTTTAGAATATATAAAATTCTTTCATACTAAAAATGTGAGCACATTCCATATTTTTATGTTTTAAGTTTGTAATTCAATTCTGTTTGTTTGACAACAAAATGTTGATTTTGAGGGGGAAAAAATATTTTTTAAAATTTCATTCTACTAATAATTCTAGATGTATAAGAAGGACTAAGTCCTTGAAACTCTAAAAAACTATAGCAATGAAACAATGACTGAAATGCAAGCTGTCTGACCTAGATACATCTAAAATTGAATGAACGCTATTCTTATGCTGTGATTTTGTACAAAATAACTAAATTTAAGTATATTGACAGTGAAAGGTGGGGTGTTCCAAATATGAAAGTGTTTGCAACATGTAAGTCACTGATCTATGAATATAGAAGAAATATAAAGATTGTGTCTTATATGAGTACTTCTTAAAAGCTTACAGGCTACAAGCTTGAAATACTTTGATGATAGTAAATCATTTTTGCTCAATTAGAAAAGGATTAGACTAAGTTACATTCAGATTTTATTAAGTATTTTTATCTAAATTTTGGAAATGTGAATTTTGTGTTCTATGTCTGTTCATTAATTTTAAATGCATAAGATGTCTTGTATAATTATTTACAATTTTTCTTTTAAAATTTAGATTTAAAGATCATCCAACACTAAATGATCGCTACCTTTTGTTGTGCTTGTTAGGTAAAGGGGGATTTAGTGAAGTCCATAAGGTTGGTCCCACTTTTATTCTGGTTTAATCTTTAATGAAATTTTGACTGAAAAATTATGAAACCTTCATGTGTTTTATAATTTTGAATTAGCATACTGTTTCATTTTTTAGGGTTTTGACTTGAAAGAGCAGCGATATGTAGCATGTAAAATTCATCAATTGAATCGAGAATGGAAAGAAGATAAAAAAGCAAACTATATCAAGTAAGCAGTACTTAGGAAGTTTATTATTGTTTCTTTTGTGTATATTGTTCCTAAATTTATTTGCTACTTAAAATTTTTTCAATTTGTTGTTTTAGACACGCTTTAAGAGAATACAACATTCACAAAACATTGGACCACCCTCGAATCGTCAAACTTTTTGATGTGTTCGAAATAGATAACAATTCGTAAGTTGTTTTCAACACTACAATTTTGTTTATTAGAAGTATTGTCAATAATAACTTTGTGGATGTAAATTCAAGAATCTATTGATTGTTGTTTTTTTTCGTCCAGATTTTGTACAGTTTTAGAATATCAGAAAGGAAATGATCTTGACTTTTACTTGAAACAAAACAAGAGCATTCCAGAAAAGGAAGCGCGGTCGATCATTAGTCAGACGGTCAGCGCCCTTCGTTATCTCAATGAGATTAAACCACCTGTGATACATTATGATCTTAAGCCTGGTATGAATTTTTAAATAATAAAATTGGTTCCTATTTAGTATAAAATTAATGAAATTGTGCATTGATATCTCCACTTGGCTGCTGTAAAAGTTTTATTCTAAACAAGTAGAAAAGACAATTTTATGTTGTTTATTTTTTACTAAGGTTTTTTTATTTTAATTTTTTAAGACATGAGACTCTCTAGTAATAAATAAACACACAACTAACTTACTTGTATCTTTATAATTACTTTGATCATGTTACTAAGAATGCACAATGATAATTATTTTCATGTCCATATAATTTTCCAGCATTGCTCCTTTTAGGTCATTTTCATTTAATACACACATTCCCACCATTTTTAATTCACACAACACTCCACTCTTACTGTAACACTTCTGTTTGTTTTTTTCTTTATTCAATGGAAAAGTTTGATAGGAAACCCTCTTCTACAAAAGCCCCCAATGACAGGCTTTTCACAAAATCCCCCCTCAAATAGACTAATGTATTTACATTTGATTTGTCTACTTTAGATGTAGACATTTTAAGGAGCAGCACAATGGTGATTAACTCCTTCATTTTAGTCCTTGAAGATAAAATACTTTGCTTTTCTTTCTAGTGGAACAGTTTAGGAGGAATGCCCATTCCTCAAACACCTCCCTCCCCAAAACTTAGAGGTTACACTAGGACATTAGACATCAAATAGTTGTAGTAATTTTTTTTAAAAATCCTTTTCAGAAACTTTTCTATTGATCAGATAGCCCCAAGTGGGACATGAGTAATGTAGACTTCAGCTTTTATATGTATAGATTAAAACAACCTAAAAGTAATGCCTGGGGGCTTTCTTTTTTTCTTTTAGGTAATATTTTGTTAGGCAGTGGATCTGTAAGTGGAGAAATAAAGATTACAGATTTTGGCCTCAGTAAAGTTATGGATGAAACAAATTTTCATCCTGAGGTTGGCATGGACCTCACATCGCAGGGAGCTGGAACTTATTGGTTTGTTATTTTAGTAATTAAAAATTTTTTTTAGTAAATATCAGATTATTAAAAATATTTGAATTTTTTAAAATGATTCTACCAATTTTTTTTATTTTTCCTTTATTTTGTAAATTAGGTACTTACCACCTGAATGTTTTGTGGTTGGTAAGACTCCACCAAAGATTTCTTCCAAAGTTGATGTTTGGTCAGTGGGTGTCATTTTTTATCAATGTTTATATGGTAAAAAGGTAAGCATCTATTTCACTAGTTCAAGACTAATAAAGAAATCTCATAACCACTAATTAAGACGTTTATAAAATGCTTAAAATTAGTTTTCATCATATTTTTAAAATGATTTTTTCCAGCCATTTGGGCACAATCTGTCTCAAGCGGCAATATTAGAAGAAAATACAATATTAAAGGCTACAGAAGTTGAATTTGCTTCTAAGCCGCCAGTTACTCAGGAGGCCAAGGTATTTAAAACTATTTAATAAATGTTTCAATTTTTTTTTTTCTTTCCTTTTCCTAATTTTTATGTTTATTGTTAAATTTGTTTGTGTGTTTTTTTAGAATTTCATCAGGAGGTGTTTACAGTATAAAAAAGAACATAGACCAGATGTATTGCAATTAGCTGCTGATGATTATCTTAAACCTGCACAGCTTAAATCTAAGTGAGTAGTTTTTAATCATTTTTAAAGACTACTTGTGAGACTCATTATATCCTAAACTAGACATATGTTACCCACGACCCGCAGGTCTTTATTTGCGCATTATTGTCGATATAGTCACAATTAAACGAAATAATAATGTAATAAGTAAAGCGAATGCGTCAATGTAAAAATAGTGTGAATGAAGCTATCAAATAAAAATAGCTAATAGGCTTAAATCCATTTTTTCAAATTAAAACATTTGCTTGTAGGCCTACATATATTTGATTAAAATTTGAGATGAATAGACTTAATTTTGTATGTTCATGTGTTAAAGTATAAAGTAGATGTTGAGGTAGACATAGATCTAAATCTACACTAATCTAGAGTTAAAAATTGGCTTTTATAGAGATCATTCTGTGTTGCGCCTGCGTTACCTTTTTTCATGAATGAATATAGGCCTATCTCAACATGGCTACGCAACTTTAGCGAACAGAGAACGAATGTATTAAAAATGCTTTTTAAATTGATTAAAATATCAAATGAATGGACAATAATTTGTATGTTTATGTGTTAAAGCACAAAACTATCTTTGCAAAAAGAAGTTTTATCATCTTAGAGTTCAATAAGAGTTTTAGACCTAGACCTAGGAATAGACTCAGTAGAAAGATGTGTTAATATGTAACCAATTGGTAATGTCTAATGAAAGAATGTTCGCCAGGAAATCTGTAGTCACAGATATCAGGAACTAATTTATGTAAAAAAGGCTTTTGAAACACAAAATTGAAGGTTAATTTTATTATATAATGAAATCAATGGATCTTCTTTTGTATTTTCATGTGTCAAAGTAAAAAACTATATGCGCAAAGTGTATTTCTTAAAATTAGATCTAGGTCTAAATCCTTTCGATCTTTTCTCATGTCAACATTGTTAACCATAAAATACTATAGCTGTAATAGAGTCGGACAACTTTATTTTTTTTTGAGGGTCTTAAGTTTGTTTTAGGGCTACAATACATACACTACGGTCTAAGTTAGTACCCAAGAAACATTCCTGCCTAGTTTTATCAAGATTGGTCAAGCGATTTTGATGTCTATAAGTAACATATATACAGACATACCTACGCCTCTACTTTATATAAGATATTAGGAAAGGAAGAACATCAAAATGATTTCTTTTTGATGCACTTCAAATTTGTCTAATGTTTCTATCTTTAGCTGTGAATTTATGCCACAATTTGTAGCTGTGAGTTTATGCCATAATTTATTTATTTTTTAAAAATTAAGTTTATTTTATTTTTTGCTTTGTTTCAGAAATATGACTGATGGAAGTAGTTATTCCAGCCAGAGTTCTCTTCCTGCTAATACTATAAGTGGTGGTTCTAACGTTGTGATGTTGACAAATAATCAGACCTCCACAACCACCAACTCCCACGGCGCCTCACAGAATCCTTCTTTTAGTTTTGCGGACAAGTTCTCCTAGTCATAGTGTTTGGATTATTTCTATCAGGAAATTCTCTAAAAATTTAAGAGATGTGCGGCGGCTGTTACTGCTTATGACTTTTTTGTGGCACACTTAACCTTTGAGAGCATAGAAGCAAAGCACACGTCATTGTGACACTGTCTGTGACAGTAAATGACATTTTATTCTATTGGACCATATTCGTACTAGTTTATTATAACATCTCATATGAATAGCTATGTCATCATTCATAGTCACGTTTCGATAAAAAGATATCTTTTTCCTTTTCTTTTAGATTAGAAATAGAGAAATAATGTCTAATTTAGATGTGAGGGCATTTAATTTTGTGTTGGAATTTAATAGCTAGAAATAAAAGAGTTGAAAAGAAGGGAAACACAGATAAACAGATCTTCTTATCTGGTCAATCAAGCTGTGTTGTGGAGTAGCACTGAACCTAAGCAATGGTTGAAATTGGACTACCATATATTGGTATCACAGTGACTCTAAAATCCAAATGTTTAGCTATACCTAACAGGATCATTGTCAGCCCTTCCCACACCATTTGTTTTGAATTGTTGTGATCACTTGGACATCTCCAGTGAACTTTGTGTTATGACTATATTTGTACTACAATTTGAGAAATCTAGTTGCCAGTTGCCATATTGGTACTGCTTAAGGTTTTCAGATACTGGTATAGCATTGCATCATTTGTCATGAACTAAACTCTTTCCTTTTGTATGATCTGGGTTTTTATTTCCTTTACAGTTCAGCATTTGATTTTCTGATTTCAATTGCAAAAAGAAAAAAAAAACTGCTAGTAAATTGGTGCTTTAGTTTTAATGCAACTAAAGGTTTAAACTAAAATATTTTGAAATGCACTTTTAATAAAGAATATTGAGCTCTTTCAATTGAAAAAAAGACCCTAGGTTATTTATTGTTTTTATTTTTCTACTGTACATTTAGGGGATAGAGTGTTTGTAATGTGCTAAAACCATGAACAAATTCAGTGACCTGTTTTTGGACTTTGCTGTAAAGTTGTTTTATTGCTTTAAAGTATGTACTAAATTTTAACTTTTTTTTTTCATAACTTTCTACATGTCAAGACAATAACATGTAGCCAACACTTTTATTAAAGCAATCATTGAAGAACTGAATTCAATGGCATGGAAAATTGTTCTTGATGTTACTTATAGCTAAAAGAAATAAGCAAAGTAATTCTATTTTGTAAACTTAAGGAAAATTCCATTTTTTTTTAAATATCCTTTTCTTGAAAAAATTGTGTTGATGTTTATTGTATTTGATTTGATAAATTTAATTAATTAATATTAGATTAGATTATTATTTCTAATTCAATAAAAAAATTTTCTTTTCTTGAAACTAAAATTTGTCTTACTTTAAATGGCAACTTCAGACAAGATGCACATTCCTTATGTGACGCTTGAGACATTCATTGGATTATTTATGTAATCCAGCTGTAGAGAATGGGACAATGCTTTCACATTATTGTATAACAAAAATGATTATTGCCATGGATAAATATATTTAGGAATCCCTGCATTTTTGTGTGACTTTTTAAAAGTTTTTTTTTTTTTTTTTTTTACAATTGAATGTGTCATATAAATCAAACGTCTACTGTGAGAAGTAATTTTGTTACATGAGCGCAATCATCTTGTTTTTTTTTTTCCCCTACTACTAGCAGTATTTTGTTTGATTGTTTCTGTTATTATCTTTGTCAACTAAGTACAAAATACTTTCTCTCTGGATGCACAGTCCAGTGTTACATTTCTTTTTTTATGCCAAATACTTTTAAGTTGAACAGATGACAAATGTCATGGCTGGAGCAATAGTTCATTTGTACAGACTTGTGTGTTTGTGTTGGATGAATTGAGCGCATTTATGTGTAGCATGCGATGTGTTGATGATGTGTACCAATTAACACATTTCTGCCTGATCAAACTTGTTAAGGCTTTTATTTGAAGAAAATGGGTTGTCTGCATTAGTAAATCTTGTACTATTAAAACACTGGAATATATTTAGCCTTTAGCCACTATTTGTCTTGGTATTACTAGAAAAGGTGAAATAATTGAAAGAGGAGTAGTACAACATGGTGTTAAATACACCATTACTTTTAAAGCAAAAATACATTTGCTCTCAATTTGTATCTATTTCTAAGTAAGCTCAAAGTTTGTGCTAATTAATAAAAAAATCTGAATGCTATCCACCATACAACCATATGGTCCATGCTATACTTGAGGCCTGCCCAACTAGTAGTGTTTATCCACGGTCAATCCATATCACGAAAATTTCGTTTTGCTTATTTTTCTGAAATTCATACTTTGATTCTGTCAAGTTGTTTGATTTTTAGAATTTCAAAAGTGATAACTTAGGAAGAAAAGGACCCTGAAAAAATATTGGAATGCTTTAGTTTCATTTTTTTTTTTTTTAATAATGATGAGCAAAATTGTGTATAAAAATTATTTTTTTTAAATATTCATTTGTTTAAAAGCATACTTTGCAAACATTGATTATAATTATATACATCTATTTTTTTTTATTTTTTTTTTTTTCTAAAGCTGATTATGAATATTGTAATGTTTTACAGGTTTCTTTTGAATAATATACATTTTGTACAGGACTGTGTCGAACCAGAAAAAAATACTTGGCTGCCTGTTCAGTTAAACATTCATAAGGAAACTTACAATGCATATTCTATAACACTATTCGATGCATAGATAGTGATGATGGGAAAGGATAACTTAGTTTGGGAAGGGGAAAATGTTCAAGAACATTTAATGTACAAAACCAAATCAATAGAACTTTAATAAGGCTTTCAACATCTCTTTTCAAGAATTCTTGGTACAAGGCTTCTATCTGAATGGACATTGTTGCCTGTTGTTAAAACAATCACAAACAAAATTCTAAATTTAAAAAAAAAAAAAAAAAGCCACAATGTTGTTGTACCTTCTATATAATTTTGCAGAGTTCTGATTTTTTAAGGATGTTAGTAATTTTGTATGTTAGAAGCACTTGAGAGTAGAAATGGAAGCACAAATATGGCTGTAATTTCTTAAGTCAAGTATCCATTTTATTTATTTATAGGTTAGGTTATTCCATTAAATTAAAGTGAATATTTTTCCTTTGTCATATCCAGGTGCTCATCTTGTGTTCATTATTGTGTTTATTTATTGATGTCACTATATCAAAGAATGGATTACTTTGACATTTGGCTCAGAAAGGTTGTTTATATTTTGTTAACACATAACTATAATGATCTTTTTGTCCAGCTTTTTTTTTTTCATCTATCAACTTAGTGCAGGTTCTGGAAAGATTTTTGTGGCAATAATTTCTTTTTAATTATTAATTGTCATCAATTTACTATCAAAACATATTTGCATGTGTTTTGCTAACACACCATCAACACCTAAGTAAAATTCATCTCATTTTAATTTAGAAAAAAAAAAAAGTTCCACATTGTTATCTTGTTACAGTAAGTTATTTTATAATCTTCAAATACATCCGGGTCATATGAAGTCTCAGAGCCTTTAGTGTTTTTTTTTTGTTTCTTTTTTTCTGTATGGACCTATGCTGTTTCTCTTGCATGCATTATACTAACTAAATCATTTTACAAAACAAAGTTTACATAGTCACATGATCATCCCGTAACTCCTAGTGTTTGTGTACCCTATGCTTCAGTGTTACAGGGTATGGTTCAAGCTGTATTGTTTCACTTTGGACTTGACTATCTTTTACATTTGAAACATAGATAGCTTACAAGTGATTTGTTTCCTTATTTCAACGCCTCATGACAGCATTTCAAAAGTTGGATCCAGTACCATGTAATATAATTGAACTGTGAATATGTACATTTTTTTTTATTTTGAACGTTTTTTTTTGTGAAACATTTCTCCATCATTGTATCATCACAAAATTGTATTGCAGATAGAAAGTGAGGCTTTTTTGTTTTCTTGTCACATTTATCTCTAACACTTGTCCATTTACATTAGTTTGTGTTTGTCATTTTTATTATCTTTATTTTTTTGTTTATGTGTGCATTCTTGCACATAGTGTTTCAATCATATGCATATGACTGATCAGTATCATTTAAGTGTTGGTGGGCGGTCCTTCCAAGTGCGTAAAGAAATAAAATTCCAATGTGTAATTGACGCAGGTTTCTAAGGACTCATGTCTTTCATCCTAGGCTTATTTAGAGGTGACAAAGTTGGACTACCTTGTTATTTACTTTCTGGTCTTAATTGATTACACTAATTGTTTGACAAGACCATCAATAAGTGAAGTGAACCAATCATCTGGATGGCTTGTGATACTACTACTATACACATTGCATCAGTATTTAGAATTGTCTCCCTTCTCCTTGTGTATAAATGTCTGAATTTATTATGCATGATTCAATTTCTTATATGATGGTCAGCTTACAGATGGTCATTTAGTATTTTTTTTTGTTTTTTTTTGACAACTAGTGAACTCTTCATAGCGAACTGTATGTACCAGATAAAATCAGTGAATTTTAAGCTGGTAGACACTAGATTTCAGCTACTGGTACTTAAAGATGTTTTTCTTCTATATTTTCAATTTATGTTTCAGGAAGAGATACTTGTACAGTCAGTTGACAACATTAAACATTTGTTTTGTTCAATACTTTTTAAAAAGTAAATGTTGACAGATCTTTGATTACATTTTTGCACATTTGTGTTAGAGAATGAATTGCTGTGAAAAAGTTTTCATTGCCGCGATTGACATGATGCCCGTCAGTGTTTGTGTAGACATTTCATTAGCCCTTGTTCAGAAATTCAAGATAATTTTGAAATGAGATGAATGTGTGTATACCAGTGAGTGGATCTAGTGAGTGTGTGCAAATGTCATTTTGTCATGTGCTATTGACGATATTATGCATTTCTGTATAGTCCAATAAATGAATTGTTTTGTTAATGAATAATGAACTTTTTAGTTCTTTATTCTTCTTGCATACTTTTATTAGTTTTGTTTATAAATTCAATCATTCAGCTACCTCCACAAACACCATACAAATTTGATTTAAGATTTTCTTGTAAACAACACCCATCCAATTAGGGATTTAAAAAATGTTGTTAGCTTTCTTCAGTCACCAAATGGTTCATTTAGTAAGCACTTTTTCATGTGCCTGTAAAGCCTTCTTAAAGAGACATTCCATCCACAGTCAAAATTAGATTTCAGGAATAGAAAAAATGAACTCATTACTGCAATGAGCATAATTGACACAGTAAAACCTCATATTGTAGGACAACATTTTAAAGAAAATTCACTTGATGGAGTAACAGTCCTGATTTAAGGGTTATTAGGTTTCATAACATTAGTCAAAACAAATTTGACATGTCTATTAGCTCTTTATACAATTTGATGCTTGCTACATCATTTTATTAATTACTAGTAATTAGTAGTGCCTGCCCTCTGAGGTCAGAGTGACATTTTATAAAATCCTATTCAGGGTGTCACACACTGTAATTCTTAAGAAAAAGTTAATTGAACTGATTTAATAATAATGGCAACACTATGAAGTGAACTATTTTATTGAAATAGAGCTCTTTGAATGTCTTAATCTAAATATTGATCTTGATCAACAAATCTATTGACAGTGACTCGTTTGTTTTTATCTTGATAGTTTTATTTCTGTGCATTGGTAGATCAGTATTCCTCTTCTCCTCCGGCAGTCTCAGCTTCTGCTGAATCAACTCCCACTTCCTCATAATCTTTCTCTAATGCTGCTAGATCCTCTCGTGCTTCTGAGAACTCTCCCTCTTCCATTCCTTCACCAACATACCTGAAACCAGTGAAATATTTGGTTAGATAAAATACCATATATCATAAAAATCCAATTGGTTTTTTTTTTTTTTTTTTTTTTTCCACTATTCTGGTGCACCTGACATTTATTTTTATGGTTATAATCTTAGAATGTTGACAGGCTCAAACATGCATACAATAAGATAATGCATGAAATAACATTAGAAAACCAAAATAAAACTATAATTTAATTTTGAAGTACTGTTAATAACATTTTTACCCCTGATTTACAAAACCTAAACTGGTATATAATGAAATGCAAGGTACTGTACTAATAACTAGAGTTCCTTTGTTATTCTAGATAGTGACTATAACTTTCAACTTTTAATTACAACTTTAATATTATTTATCATGAACTTAATTTCTGGGAACTTACCAGTGGACGAATGCACGTTTAGCATACATGAGGTCAAACTTGTGGTCCAGCCTAGCCCAGGCCTCAGCAATGGCTGTAGTGTTGCTCAACATGCACACAGCTCTTTGTACTTTGGCCAGATCTCCACCAGGAACTACTGTAGGAGGTTGGTAGTTGATGCCAACCTGTAACATTGACAATGCTGTTTATCTGCATGCACTTCAGACTTTCACGTACAATTTTAAAGTAACCCTTAACTCCCAGCAAGTAACCTTAGGTAACTGATCAAATATTTGTTTAGTATATACAAAGATTTTAAGCATTATAACTTTTTGAACGCCTTTCCATTTTATTTGTTGAATCCAGATTTTTTTTTCAATACACTAGAGCTGATGTTCCAAAGGTTTCAAACAAAGAGTAAAACTTGCATCAAAGCAGAGACTTAGTATTGTCTTTTGGTCTATATACAAGTTGATTGAGCCTAAGCATCAGAGGAACTTTTTTTTTCAATGCACATTCTACATTAGGTCTTAGATCCACAGCTTTCTTATTTGAATCTTTTCCCCCTACCCGGGCCAACATTTATAGAAAGATATCAAAGAAAATATTTGCATTCAGAAAGTATGATTTTAATGACCTGTAACAAGAAGTCATATAGCTAACACTTAGTATTAGTTCAAGGATAGGGTAGGGACATTTCAAAAACAAAATTGATGAGCCATAATTGTCAACATGATGGTGGGTGTTGTTTTTTTTAACAATAAAATAACTAAATTTAGAAGACACCAAATAAATTATTTTAAAAAAAAAAGGCACCTTGAATCCTGTTGGGCACCAGTCTACAAACTGGATGGTACGTTTTGTTTTGATGGTGGCGATGGCTGCATTGACATCTTTTGGGACCACATCACCCCTGAACAGGAGGCAGCAAGCCATGTACTTGCCGTGGCGAGGATCACATTTCACCATCTGGTTGCATGGCTCAAAGCAAGCGTTCGTGATTTCAGCTACGGACAGTTGTTCATGGTAAGCCTTGAGGAAATAATTGAATCGTGAGTTTTCCAAGTTTTCCAGTTTAATACCACTTGGCCATCTAATTGTCCATTAAGCAAATATAATCAAGACGTAGGCGCTAATAAAGGCCAATATAACATAACATTGAACAACATCCGTGACTATTGACTTACTTTCTCGGCAGAAATAACAGGAGCATACGTGACTAAAGGAAAGTGAATACGAGGGTATGGCACCAAGTTGGTCTGAAATTCTGTGAGATCTACATTCAGTGCTCCGTCAAATCTGGCCATCAAGAAAAAGTGGAAAAATTATTTTATTTGGAGCTAATCATAACTAGTAATAATATATGTTTAATCTACATTCTATAGGCCCTAGTATTTAGGCCCTACCAATAGAGCATTATCATAGGTGAATATCATGCAAAGTTAGATATGCACAGCTGGTGTTAAAGAGTCGATAGATCTAGAACTATTTCACACCAAAAAAAAAAATAAATACGTAGCTCTAGATCTATTAAAAACTAGCTATTTGATGTATCCGGTGTACAGAATATAGGAAACGTTGGTGTGTTTTTTAAGGTTCTGGATAATTGGTGTGGACTTTTTTAGCGCCGTAAAATCAGATTTAATTCGCTTGTAGCACAAACTCATTTTCATCTTATAGTTGCCATTTAACGTCATTGACAAAGAGGCTCAGAGGAAAGACCTTGTAGAGAACACGTTTTATAACCCCGGCCGACATCAGATGGGGAAAAGTATGTAGGTCACAAATGGGCTTGCGGGTCATGTGAAACATTGCACTCATCCATAATCTTCATTATTATTATTAGTACTAACTTCAATAGAAAAACAAAACCTAATAAAATACTTAGAAAGGTACATAGATGCACATTTCTTATTCCATATGCTAGGACAAAGTCTTATAAATGCGCCGCTCCTTCTTTACTAGTGCTACTAGAGAATTGAAGGGGTCACCGATTAACATACATGACTAGATTGACACGTGAAATACTAGGACGTAATTATCCTCTCTTTTGAAGTCACGTCAGTAATCTATAAGATAAAAGTAACACAACCTTGACATTGACAACTTGACCTCTTTGACTGACAAGGACAAACAAAACAAATTGTAACACAGCAAGTTTTTTTCCCATACCTCAGAGAGGCTGTGATAGATGATACAACTTGTCCAATCAGACGGTTCAGGTTCGTGTAACTGGGTCGCTCAATATCGAGGTTACGACGACATATGTCGTATATAGCCTCATTGTCCACCATGAAGGCGCAGTCCGAATGTTCCAGTGTTGTGTGTGTGGTTAGAATGGAGTTGTACGGCTCAACAACAGCAGTAGACACCTAGATAGATCATTTAGTCAAGGAGACATAAGTTAACAACAGCAGTAGACACCTAGATAGATCATTTAGTCAAGGAGACATAAGTTAACAACAGCAGTAGACACCTATATAGATCCTTTAGTCAAGGAGACATATTTCAACAACAGCAGTAGACACCTAGATAGATCATTTAGTCAAGGAGACATAAAACAACAACAACAGTAGACACCTAGATAGATCATTTAGTCAAGAAGACATAGTTAAAAACAGAAGTAGACACTTAGATAGATCATTTAGTCAGGGAGACATATTTCAACAACAGCAGTAGACACCTAGATAGATCATTTAGTCAAGGAGACATAAGTCAACAACAGCAGTAGACACCTAGATAGATCATTTAGTCAAGGAGACATATTTCAACAACAGCAGTAGACACCTAGATAGATCATTTAGTCAAGGAGACATATTTCAACAACAGCAGTAGACACCTAGATAGATCATTTAGTCAAGGAGACATAAGTTAACAACAGCATTAGACACCTAGATAGATCATTTAGTCAAGGAGACATATTTCAACAACAGCAGTAGACACTTAGATAGATCATTTAGTCAGGGAGACATATTTCAACAACAGCAGTAGACACCTAGATAGATCATTTAGTCAAGGAGACATAAGTCAACAACAGCAGTAGACACCTAGATAGATCATTTAGTCAAGGAGACATATTTCAACAACAGCAGTAGACACCTAGATAGATCATTTAGTCAAGGAGACATAAGTTAACAACAGCTGTAGACACCTAGATAAATCATTTAGTCAAGGAGACATAAGTCAACAACAGCAGCAGACACCTAGATAGATCCTTTAGTCAAGGAGACATATTTCAACAACAGCAGTAGACACCCACATAGATCATTTAGTCAAGGAAACATAAGTTAACAACAGCAGTAGACACCCACATAGATCATTTAGTCAAGGAGACATAAGTTAACAACAGCAGTAGACACCTAGATAGATCATTTAGTCAAGGAGACATATTTCAACAACAGCAGTAGACACCTAGATAGATCATTTAGTCAAGGAGACATAAGTTAACAACAGCATTAGACACCTAGATAGATCATTTAGTCAAGGAGACATATTTCAACAACAGCAGTAGACACCTAGATGGATTATTAAATCAAGGAGACATAAGTTAACAACAGCAGTAGACACCTAGATAGATCATTTAGTCAAGGAGATATAAGTTAACAACAGCAGTAGACACCTAGATAGATCATTTAGTCAAGGAGACATAAGTTAACAACAGCAGTAGACACCTAGATAGATCATTTAGTCAAGGAGACACATTTCAACAACAGCTGCAGACACCTAGATAGATCCTTTAGTCAAGGAGACATATTTCAACAACAGCAGTAGACACCCACATAAATCATTTAGTCAAGGAAACATAAGTTAACAACAGCAGTAGACACCTATATAGATCCTTTAGTCAAGGAGACATATTTCAACAACAGCAGTAGACACCTAGATAGATCATTTAGTCAAGGAGACACATTTCAACAACAGCTGCAGACACCTAGATAGATCCTTTAGTCAAGGAGACATATTTCAACAACAGCAGTAGACACCTAGATAGATCATTTAGTCAAGGAAACATAAGTTAACAACAGCAGTAGACACCTAGATAGATCATTAAATCTAGGAGACATATTTCAACAACAGCAGTAGACACCCACATAGATCATTTAGTCAAGGAGACATAAGTTAACAACAGCAGTAGACACCTAGATAGATCATTTAGTCAAGGAGACATATTTCAACAACAGCAGTAAACACCTAGATAGATCCTTTAGTTAAAGAGACACAAGTCAACAACAGCAGTAGACACCTAGATAGATCATTTAGTCAAGGAGACATAAGTTAACAACAGCAGTAGACACCTAGATAGATCATTTAGTCAAGGAGACATAAGTTAACAACAGCAGTAGACACCTAGATAGATCATTTAGTCAAGGAGACATAAGTTAATAACAGCAGTAGACACCTAGATAGATCATTTAGTCAAGGAGACACATTTCAACAACAGCTGCAGACACCTAGATAGATCCTTTAGTCAAGGAGACATATTTCAACAACAGCAGCAGACACCTAGATAGATCATTTAGTCAAGGAAACATAAGTTAACAACAGCAGTAGACACCTAGATAGATCATTAAATCTAGGAGACATATTTCAACAACAGCAGTAGACACCCACATAAATCATTTAGTCAAGGAGACACATTTCAACAACAGCTGCAGACACCTAGATAGATCCTTTAGTCAAGGAGACATAAGTCAACAACAGCAGTAGACACCTAGATAGATCATGAAATCTAGGAGACATATTTCAACAACAGCAGTAGACACCCAGATAGATCATTTAGTCAAGGAGACATAAGTTAACAACAGCAGTAGACACCTAGATAGATCATTCAGTCAAGGAGACATAAGTTAACAACAGCAGTAGACACCTATTGTTACGTATCTAGGTAACAATGCCTAGATACTATTGTTTTTTTTTTCTTGACCTGTAGGTTGTCTGCCCCTTTGTGTAATAAGTTTTTTTTTATTTTATTCTTCAAGAGTCAAGCCACACAGACAGTGACCGGTCCTTGACCTATGTGTGTACCTCTGGTTGAAAGGAGGGTGGTTTTTTTTCTTTTCTTCTGTCTCTTTGAAGAGCGTTCTAGATCTGGGTGTTGATGACTTTCTGTTCTAGAAATTACTAGATATCGACGCGCGGTAGATTATATAAAGACCGCTCGCGTAACGTTGACGGACAGACATACGGAGACAGCCGTGAGACAGAATAGCGGAGACATTGCGTGACCCGTGCGTGGTATACCAATTGATCGTGTAAGTTAAGATTTTTCTTTTTTTCAAGGCCTTGCTTGTATTTGTAATTATATTTTCAAACTCTTGTATTGTAATATTTTTACATGCCATTTTTGTAAAAGGGTTTTGGTCAACCCTTCCATTTTGTATTGAGTTATATTATGATTAAACATTAAGTTGATATTTTACCTTCCGATTTCTTGTGTCATTTTTTTTTTTTTTTGTTATTCATTGTAAGTCTCTGATTAAATTCAGACTTAAGATAAGTGACACAACTACCTTTTTCTATTGTCACGTTCCCCTAGGCAAGCCATTTAAAAGTAGAATTCAATTTGTAATACGTGACAAAAGAAGTTTGAGGGCTTTCGTCCCGGATATTTTTCTGAACCTATTTTCGTCTTACTTGAGTAATTTTGTAAAGGCGAAGTTGACTTTAACAAAATTTTTTTTTGTGTCAAAGAGTCGGAAGTAAAGTATCAATAGTATTGACCAAACTCTCTTAAGGTTTTTTTTGTTGTACTGATTTTGTACTGTATATTTACATTGTATACATTTTTTTTTGCTTGTAATAGTTGTTAGTTAGCCATGGATATTCAGGTTTTTCTTGCAAATCCCTCTGTGGAAGAGCTTGATGCTTTTACTAGGAAGGAACTGGTCCTTATTTCTAAACATTTAGGGTTAAAAATAAAATCAAATGCCCTTAAACAAGAAATCAGAGATAACATTGTAATCCATTATGTAGACGAGGAAGTGTTTTCTGAAGACCTTTTAGAAACCCTTAGACCCGATGAGGGTAAATCAGATTTAGAACTTCAGATAAAATTAAAACAAATGGAAATAGAAGCCCAGTTAGCTTTAAAAGAGAAGGAAATTAAACAACAGGCCGCACAAAAAGAATTAGAGCTTGCAGCGGCTAGAGAGCAGAGAGAGCAGAAAGAAATAGAAATGAAATTACAAATAGAGTTAAAAAAATTAGAGTTAGCTGCTAATGTAAGACCAGATTCTTCCCCTGCCAGTCATACTGCTGAAGCAACAAAATTTTTGAAAATAATTCCACGCTTTAATGAAGCCACAATTGACAATTATTTTCCACAATTTGAACTTGCTGTGAAAAATTTTAATGTACCTGAAACTTTGTGGCCCACTTTGCTGCTAACAGTTTTGACTGGTAGAGCTGCAGAGGTATTTTGTTCTTTGACCATTGAACAACAAAAAGATTATAATGTTGTTAAGGCCTTAATTCTTAAGGCATATGAACTTGTTCCGGAAGCTTACCGAAAGCAGTTCAGGGATTGTCGCAAATCGGATGGCCAAACCCATGTAGAATTCCTGCGGGAAAAGGAGCGACGCTTTGAGAAATGGCTCACTTCCAGGGAAATCGGCACCGACTTTGCAAAATTCAAGAACCTAATGCTGATGGAAGAGTTCAAGAGTTGTGTGCGGCTGGACGTCCGTACGCATATAGCTGATCGTGGCGAGGAAGATGTGCACAAGGCTGCAGTGTTGGCAGACGATTATATAATATCACATCAATTTGCCAAGTATACGACGGATGTCAAGCCAAAACAAGTCAAACAGCCTGAGTCCACTGCTAGCAACTCCATCAAGAACAGCAGTACAAACGACAGAAAACCTACTACAAGTAAAGCTACTTGTTCCTACTGCAAACGAGAAGGCCATAAAATTGACGATTGCTGGAAATTGAGGAAGAGAAACGAAAAAGCTCCTTCAAAAGTCAGCGCTTGCACAGTACAGTGGTCGGCGAGGTTTACTCCCTCATCATCAAGTCATATCAAGAATACCTCGACACCACCTGTTTCAAATGTATTGACTGTACAAGACTCTCCGAAAATGTCTCCACGATGTTCCAATGACTCAAACAAGAGTTTTTCAAATACATCAAGCCGATGTTCCAATGACTCAAACAAGAGTTTTTCAAATTCATCTTTACGATGTTCCAATGACTCAATCAAGAGTTTTTCAAATACATCAAGCCGATGTTCCAATGACTCAAACAAGAGTTTTTCAAATACATCAAGCCGATGTTCCAATGACTCAACCAAGAGTTTTTCAAATACATCAAGCCGATGTTCCAATGACTCTATCCAGAGTTCCCATAATACATCACCCCGATGTTCCAATGACTCTATCCAGAGTTCCCATAATACATCACCCCGATGTTCCAATGACTCTATCCAGAGTTCCCATAATACATCACCCCGATGTTCCCATGACTCTATCCAGAGTTCCCATAAGACATCACCCCGATGTTCTAATGACTCCATCAAGAGTTCTCCAAATACATCCAAAAGATGTTCTACTGACTCAAGAAAGAGTTTCTCCACTGCGTCTCCTAGAGATGTCAATGACTCCAGCGAGAGTTCGACCCAAGTCCAGTCTGCATCAACCAAAATTGATGTTTTATTAGAGGATTTAGAGCCTTTCATTTCGGAAGGATTCGTATCACTACCCGGTGATTCTACAAGTCTACGACCTATCACCATTTTGAGAGACACAGGTGCCTCACAATCGTTACTTTTAGAGGGTATCTTGCCCTTGTCTAAATCATCATCGACTGGGAAGAGCATACTGTTACGAGGCGTAGAGCTTGGATGTATAGATGTGCCTCTACATCTAATCGACATAAAGTCAAATCTCATTACTGGACCGGTTGTTGTAGGTGTCCGACCAACATTACCATTGGAAGGCATCTCGTTGCTGTTAGGCAATGACTTAGCAGGTGGAAAGGTGATAGCCGAACCCATCGTCACTCAAAAACCCGACTTATCTGCCACACCCGAGGAAGACCTAGAGTTATATCCAGCGTGTGCAGTAACAAGGGCAATGAGGTTGAAAGCATCTCAAGAAGAGAACGTCATCAAGGCCAACAGTAACCACGATGATGTGGACTTGAGCACCACATTCTTTGCTTCTCTTGAAGAAGAACCAACGCCAAATTCTGAAAAGCCGGCATCAACTCGAAAACAGTTGATTGAGGACCAAAAGAAGGATCCAGAGCTCGCCAAACTCCGAGAAACCGCAATGACATCACAAGAGGCAGAGCTAGCATCAACGTGCTACTACATCCAAGATGATATGCTCTTCAGGAAATGGAAACCTCCAGACGCATCCAACGAAGAAGAATGGAGAATATGCCATCAAATCGTGTTACCAGAAAGATACCGAGCGTACATCATGAATCTGGCTCATGACACACCAATGTCAGGTCATCTCGGCATCCACAAGACATACCACAAGATTATGTCACACTTCTTTTGGCCACGTTTGAAGAAAGATGTCATCCAGTACTGCCGATCCTGTCATGCCTGTCAGATGGTTGGCAAGCCAAATCAAAAGATCCCTGTTGCTCCTCTGAAGCCGATTCCAGCCTTTGAAGAACCTTTCAGCAGAGTACTTATTGACTGTATTGGTCCTCTCCCAAGGACAAAAGCTGGCAACCAATACCTGTTGACCATTATGTGTGCTTCAACTCGTTTTCCTGAGGCTATTCCTCTAAGGAACATAAAAGCATCGAACATTGTAAAGGCCTTAATCAAGTTCTTTACTCTATTTGGTCTACCAAAGTCCATCCAATCGGACCAAGGAACGAATTTCACGGCCAATCTTTTCAAGCAAGTCATGACTCAGTTGGGCATCAAACACTGCATGTTGAGTGCGTATCATGCCGAGTCGCAAGGCGCTCTTGAGCGATTCCATCAGACTCTCAAGAACATGATCCGAACATATTGCTTTGAGCACGAAAAAGACTGGGACGAAGGAATCCACATGCTGCTGTTTGCAACCCGTGAATCCGTCCAGGAATCGTTGGGATTCAGCCCTTTTGACTTAGTCTTTGGCCATTCGGTGCGCGGTCCCTTGAAATGTATAAAAGAGACTTTGTTGTCACCAACAGCCACTGAAGGACTTTTAGACTATGTAAGTAAGTTTAAAACTAGACTTTATGATGCTTGTGTTCTGGCCAAAAATAACTTACAAAACACCCAATCCAGCATGAAACGCTGGTATGATAGAAAGGCCCGTGTTAGAGAATTTTCTCCCGGGGATAAGGTGCTTGTATTTTTGCCCATACCAGGTCAACCCTTGCAAGCCAGATATTTTGGTCCCTATGAAATTGAGACCAAAATTAGTGACCTCAATTACACAATCAAAACCCCTGACCGTAGGAAAAAGACTCAGCTATGTCACATAAACATGCTGAAGCCTTATGTATCTCGGCCAGATCACTCAGAGAAGAGTAATTGTGTTTTAAATACAGTCAAAAGTTGTTCAAATAGCCATGTTTCTCCTATTGATGATGATATTGTAAAGGAGAAATTTGGACAATACAAAATACCTAATTCTTTTGTATTACAGAATTTGGATGTAAAACTGTCTCATCTGTCTTCGACAGAAAGGCCAGTTATCATGAAACTCATTAATGAATTTAATGACATTTTTTCTGATGTACCAAAACAGACTAATGTTATAATGCATGATGTAGATGTTGGCGAGGCTACTCCAGTCAAGCAGCATCCTTACAGGGTCAACCCTGAAAAACTTGCCATACTTAGGTCAGAAATCAAGTATATGCTTGAAAATGACCTCATTGAACCAAGTTCCAGTAGCTGGAGCTCCCCATGTGTCTTGATACCTAAACAGGACAAGACTTATCGTTTTTGTACAGACTACCGTAAGGTAAATGCTGTAACAAAGACCGATTCGTTTCCTATCCCTAGGATAGACGATCTCATAGATCGTATTGGTGACGCTAAGTACATCACCAAAATAGACCTACTTTCAGGTTATTGGCAGGTTCCCCTGACTGATAGGGCAAAGGAAATCTCCGCCTTTGTCACCCCTGATGGTCTGTACCAATACAAAGTGATGCCATTTGGCATGAAGAATGCTCCTGCCACTTTCCAGAGAATGATAAATGCCCTGCTTGCTGACATGGAGAATTGCCACGCATACATAGACGATGTAGTAATTTTTAGCCAAGATTTTTCTAGCCATTGTAAACAACTGCATTGTCTTTTTACTAAACTTTTACATGCAAAAATTACTGTAAACCTGAGTAAGAGTGATTTTTGCCAGGCTTCCATCCAATACTTAGGCCATATTGTAGGACAAGGCCAGGTGAAACCTGTAATGGCCAAAGTAGAAGCTATCCAAGCTTTCCCTATTCCTGCTGATCGGAAACAACTCCGAAGATTTTTGGGAATGTCTGGATATTATAGAAAATTTTGCGAAAATTTTTCTGTCATTGCCAGTCCTTTAACAAACCTCCTGAGAAAGAACGTCCGATTTACTTGGACGGATGAATGTCAGAAAGCCTTTAACCAAATTAAGCAGATATTATCTAGCTCCCCCATTTTGATGGCTCCTGATTTCGGAAAACCTTTTAGGTTAGCTATTGACGCCAGTGACACAGGTGTTGGGTCAGTCCTTTACCAAGAAGATAATTTCCAAGTAGAGCACCCTATTTGTTTCTTTTCCAAGAAATTTAATAGACATCAAAGAAATTATTCTACTGTGGAAAAAGAATGTCTTGGGTTGATTCTTTCTATACAACACTTTGATTTTTATATCAGTGGGTCCAGATGGCCACTGGTTGTATTTACTGACCACAATCCCCTTACATTTATCCACAAAATGTCTGGCAAGAATCAACGACTTCTCAGGTGGAGTTTATTTTTACAAGAGTACAACCTAGATCTTAAACACATAAAAGGCAGCGAAAATGTTATCGCCGATGCCTTATCTAGATTGTAAAAAGTATTTTGATGTATATATTTTTTTTTATATATATCATGATAAATACATTCTGTAATGTAAATATCATTTTTGTAATTATTCTAAAAAGATTTCCATTTCGTGGAAATGTAAACTTTTTATTTTTAGGAGGGAGGTGTTACGTATCTAGGTAACAATGCCTAGATACTATTGTTTTTTTTTTTCTTGACCTGTAGGTTGTCTGCCCCTTTGTGTAATAAGTTTTTTTTTATTTTATTCTTCAAGAGTCAAGCCACACAGACAGTGACCGGTCCTTGACCTATGTGTGTACCTCTGGTTGAAAGGAGGGTGTTTTTTTTTCTTTTCTTCTGTCTCTTTGAAGAGCGTTCTAGATCTGGGTGTTGATGACTTTCTGTTCTAGAAATTACTAGATATCGACGCGCGGTAGATTATATAAAGACCGCTCGCGTAACGTTGACGGACAGACATACGGAGACAGCCGTGAGACAGAATAGCGGAGACATTGCGTGACCCGTGCGTGGTATACCAATTGATCGTGTAAGTTAAGATTTTTCTTTTTTTCAAGGCCTTGCTTGTATTTGTAATTATATTTTCAAACTCTTGTATTGTAATATTTTTACATGCCATTTTTGTAAAAGGGTTTTGGTCAACCCTTCCATTTTGTATTGAGTTATATTATGATTAAACATTAAGTTGATATTTTACCTTCCGATTTCTTGTGTCATTTTTTTTTTTTTTGTTATTCATTGTAAGTCTCTGATTAAATTCAGACTTAAGATAAGTGACACAACTACCTTTTTCTATTGTCACGTTCCTCTAGGCAAGCCATTTAAAAGTAGAATTCAATTTGTAATACGTGACACTATATAGATCATTTAGTCAAGGAGACATAAGTTAACAACAGCAGTAGACACCTAGATAGATCATTTAGTCAAGGAGACATAAGTTAACAACAGCAGTAGACACCTAGATAGATCATTTAGTCAAGGAGACATAAGTTAACAACAGCAGTAGACACCTAGATAGATCATTTAGTCAAGGAGACATAAGTTAACAACAGCAGTAGACACCTAGATAGATCATTTAGTCAAGGAGACATAAGTTAATAACAGCAGTAGACACCTAGATAGATCATTTAGTCAAGGAGACACATTTCAACAACAGCTGCAGACACCTAGATAGATCATTAAATCAAGGAATCATGAGTCAGAATAATATGTTTATCGTTGTCTAACCTTTTTTTTTTGTGGGTTCGTTTGGCAGGAATAATAACCCTAACCCATACGATGGACATCAGGTACCTTGTGTCTTTCACTTAATTGTACCACACAACACGCACGCAGTCACACAGGACAAGATCTATTACCAATCGAAATTTGTGTATGGGGTCCCAACACTTTTTAAAAATGTGATTGTAAGTAAAGCCATCATATGTAGGCCTACGCGCTGAATTCGAATAACCAAATTACGCGGTATAGGCCCTATACGTCATTAATTTTTTAAAGCTTTTAACATTCCAATGTAGCTAACGAGAATTTAAAGTTATCCACCAAGCTTTTATGATCATCACATTAAAAAAAAAATCATCACTCGATACTCCCTTTAAATTCCACTTACAGGCCTAAACTCTATACATTTTGTTTAGTAAGAAGTGAATATTTCGGAGTTTGATATTTAACCTTTTCACTGTACTGAAAAATATGAAATTGATTTTTCCACTGTTCCATTTCTTTTATTCAAAACACCTGCTAATGACTAAACTACATCTAATAATGGGGAAACAATCTCTTTCTCACATGCATTCTCTCCCATTTCGAATTAATATGTATATTAATTAGTTTTTTTTTTTTTAGTATCTGCTCACCTGTGGTGCAGGGTAGATGGAAAATTCCAATTTAGATTTCTTTCCATAATCTACTGAGAGTCTTTCCATCAGGAGGGATGTGAACCCAGATCCAGTGCCTCCTCCAAATGAGTGGAAAATCAAGAAACCTTGTAGTCCAGTACATTGATCGGACAGTTTTCTGTATCACACGAGACAGAGTTTTAGAACAATACAAAGATCGAATTAATTGTAAACTTACAGGCCCAATGTTTTTTCTCACTAATTGCAAGGTTTATATCAACCAAAGTCTAAAAGTGTATTGATAATTAATTTGCATATTTTAGTCCACCGTACTATATGTCAGCTTTTTATACTATTTACTTAATTAGATCTATATAGGATTATTAATTTTGCCTTTGAAAAAATAAATACCCGGTATTGATAAAATTGTAGCTTATTTATAAATAGGACAATTGATTTAATTTGAAGACCATGTTATAGCCTATCATACAGAAATATGGTAAAGCTGATCTAAAGATAAGACCCCATCCGGTTATGCGTATAAGAAGTGAATTCATAAACCCTATCTATTTATCTAACATTGGCCTATAGGCCTACGGGGTAATTTGTTTATTATTATTATCTTTTTTTTTTGTTTGTTTAAATTATGTAAACAGATGAGCAGAATTGCAATTATTTGAGGAAGTTGGGTAGAGATGATCATCCATTAAAACGCAATTAAACAAAAATTAATTCAGTAAAAGATTCATCCCTTGCAGGCCTCCTTGTGATGTTCTGAGTCTTAAGTTAACAAAATAGTTTGATTTGGTCACATGACTATTAAAACATATAATATGTTATAAAGGTAGCGCCAGTCTACCTACACTGTTAATTTTGTTTATGTGGCCTACATAATTAATTTGTTAACGAACCTGATCCTATCCAAAACAAGGTCAACAATTTCCTTGCCAATAGTGTAGTGACCTCTGGCATAATTGTTAGCCGCATCCTCCTTCCCTGTGATCAGCTGCTCGGGATGAAATAAACGCCTGTAGGTTCCTTGTCGGACTTCATCTGCACAGTGGAAACATAACCTCAATAATACTTTGGAAGCCCGGTATTGTTAGGTTATAAAGTTACTTTCACTCATAGACTATCAGTTAGCCTATCATGTGACTTTCACTGGTCAAAAGCTACACTATCAACAATGTAATGAATAGAACGGTCATAAAACCATTTGGATATGTCATATTTGTATTACATCATTACTTAGCAATGAGAAATCACAATGGCTATTGTTATGGTGCGAATTCTTTTATTGTTCATTATTTATCATTTTAGTTTAGTCATGAATAACAGCAAATATAAATAATTTTGTAGCAGTTTCAATGTTTATTAATGTCTCCAACTCTCTCTAGATTCTTACTCTCTATTTCCTTACAAACCTAACTAACTAAATCATGGGCGTAGCCGGGGGGGGGGGGTAGCATAGTTAAGGAAGATTTTTATTTTGAAATCAACTCCGAAATTATTTTTTTACGATAAAACCCACTCTTCAATATAAGATTAAAGCATACACCAGTCACCAGATTCTATGAAAACCCCCATCAAGAGGGGTTTGAAGCTAAAAACCACCTCTTCAATATACAAAAAAAAAAAAAAAAAGCAAATTACACATTCAAAATTCTATGAGCGTAGCCAAGAGTGGTTCAAACTCAATACCCAATCCTCCAGAGGGTTTGAAATTTAAAACCCCATAAGATGGTTTTGACTTTAAAACCCCCTTCAAGCGGGGTTTGAATCTACAAACAAACTCTTCAATATAAAAACCCCTCTCCGCCAGGGGGCTTTAAATTAAAAACCCCTTAAGATGGTTTTGAAGCTAAAAACCACCCCTTCCATATAAAAAAAAAGCAAATTACACACTCAAAATTCTATGAACGTAGCCAAGAGGGGTTTTGAGTTTAAACTTCTCTCTTCCAGAGGGCTTTAAGTTTAAAACCCATTCAGATGGTTTTGAGTTTAAAATCCCCTACAGATAGTTTTGAGGATGAAAATCATGTCTTCAATATTATTCTAAAGCTAACTACAGTCAACAAATTCTATGAGCGAAATGAGCGTAGCTAAGGGGATTTTTAATTTGTTAAAGAAAACCTCCAGAGATTTTTTTGTTTAAAACCACCTTACAGATTATTTTGACGATAAAACTTCCCTTTTCGATATAAAATCTAAAGCAAACTACAGTCACATAATTCCAAGAGCGTAGCCAAGAGAGGTTACAAATTAGTACCAGTCGCTTGGCTCCATCTGCCGAAATTGGAAAAAAAAAGGCTAAATGTGGCTCAATAAAGATGGCTAAGGCGGATGTTATGAGTCAGTTATAGAGATTGGTTCTCAGTAAAGGAAATTGTGTGCCGAACTGTGAGTCGACACTTAGTAAGGTTGTGACAGAGCGTCGCATGAGGGTTGCGGGACATGTTCTCCGACAAAATGAATTAGGCATACTAATAGTTGCGATGACATGGAGGCCATTACGAGGAAAGCGCAAACAGGGACATCTTAGTACACGTTCGCGCCACACTTTTATGGAGTTCCTCAGAGCAGTTGACACCAGGTGGGAAGAGGCTTCAGACATTGCGAGTGACAGATTTTTGTTGTGGCAGCGGGGGGATCTAAGTCCTAAGTAGACTAAGTTTTTTAATAGCAGAATAATACACTGTAGATATCTCAGCATATGTATTTTTTTTTGCTTTGACTACCGGAAATAGTGCTTAGCGAACCCCGCTGGGGTAGCTCACAGCGCTCCCCCAGACCCCTTGCTGTCAAGGGCAGGGTGTATACAATTTTTAGAATAGTTCCAGGAAGAACCTAGGGTACAATAAATGTCTTCCCAAAGAATGTAATAAAATTTAATTACGTACACAAATATATATATATATATATATATATATATGTATGTATGTATGTATGTATGTATATATATATATGTATGTATCTATGTATGTATGTATGTGTGTGTGTGTGTGGAGGGGAAGGGAGAAAAAAATCCTGGTTACGCCCATGAACTAAATAGCACACAATCAAAGCTTTATATAGTCTATACTTGAATATCTGACGGATGAACAAAAAGGGCAGCTACAAAAAGATATCAATCCGTTGACCAGACAGAAATGCCTATTGTTTTTGTCTCACGATTAACCACTCTTTATCTAGCTGAACTGGTTAACTTCCTAGGCTATTCTAACTTATATATTTTACAATACACATCACTCTCTCTCTTTTTGACACTGATACTTGCGCTTCTTATGCTGCAAGTCCTCACACTATATCCATTTATCTGATACTGAGCATGTTTATATTATTTCATTTCATATTAGAATGTATTTCTTTGGACATGTTTAATGTTAAAAGCATCATTGATTTAAAAACAGAGGTCTACTTCGTCCTATGTGACCAATAAATATACCCTTCAAAAAAAAAAAAAAAAAAGCCTATGGTGGCTTGAGACTTTCCTCACCCGCCTTCTTCTGACAGTACAGACCATTGCAAACTTCTGTTTAATCTCCCATCATCCTTTTATGACAAAGTTTTCCCTCCTCATCCCTGCGCATTAAAAAAAATGTAATCTCAACTCTTTTTAATTAAAGACCACATCTACAGCGATTGGACACTACGATGAGCTGCTAAACTATTGTAAAAAAAAAAAAAAACGCAAACTAAAACTCTATGGTCATATTACGAGGTCTTCGGGTTTCGCAAAGACCTTCTTTTAGGGAACGGTAGCTGGAAAAAGAAGAGGCAGACAGAGAATGGGGAGGCAACATAAAAGAATGCCGTTGAAAGGGGTTCTATGCAAGGCAAAAGACAGAAGAATGGAGAATGACGGTTGACAAATCTTATGTGGTGCTCTAACAGACTATGGGATAGGTGAAGTTGGCGAGGTGAAGAAAGAGAACCTCATCATGAGTCTGCTGGTAGAATTATTGCTCTGATACGACATTCTTGAGCATATAAAACCTACGCTAATTTTAAACAGTTAATTAAAAGCGTGTTACATTCACACGCTCAACACGCGCACGCCACTTCCCTCACCTACTACAGTTGGTTCCAAGTCAACAAACACAGCTCTCGGAACGTGCTTGCCTCCTCCTGTTTCGCTGAAGAAAGTATTAAAAGAATCATCGTTGCCTCCTACGGTTTTATCGGATGGCATCACACCATCGGGATGAATGCCGTGTTCCAGACAGTACAGTTCCCAGCAGGCATTGCCTATTTGTACTCCAGCTTGTCCCACGTGAATAGAAATGCACTCCCTCTAAGGAAAAAAAATCATAAAAATTGATAGATCTAAATGAATTTTAAAAAAAATAATTTTAAAGTCTCTTACAAAAAACAATCTGTTTTATTGAATAATTGATTCTAATTATTACCGTGCTTATAGCAACTTACTCCGTCTGTCTTATCTTATCGCCCTATAATACAGACGTTACTTCAAAAAAGAAGATGATTACGTCCTACGCGTCATGCATTTAACCAATGACCTTAATTCTGCCAAGTCACTGGTTTTTCTGGCTAGCTCAGGAAACCCATTCCATGCTCTAATAGCACTAAGGAAGAAGGAGCATTTGTAAAAATTTGTCCTAGCAAATGGAACGAGGAATGTGCCTTAATCTTTGTGTCTTTCTGAGTATTTTATTAGATTTTGTTTCTGTATTTGAAGATTATGGTTCAGTGTATTATGTATAATTGCTACTTTACTTTTGAGTCTTCTGTCCTGAAGGCTTCCTAAATGTAGTGATTTTACTAAAGGTCTTACTCTAGTCAAATGTAAATATTCATCTGTTATGAATCTCACTGCTCTATTTTGTGTCTGTTCCAGTTTCTTTATGTTTTCTTGAATTGAGGGGTCCCAAACAGAGGATGCATATTCTACTATTGGCATAACCAAGGTTAAATAACATTTTAGTGTTATGTCTGTCTTATACACGTTATTTCTCCCACATCTCTGATCAAGTAGAAACTTTGAACTCATGAATTAATAAAAAAAAATTAACCAATAAGCTAATCAATTAGTAGTGACTAATTAATTTTGTTTTATATGGAAAATGTACTAAACTAGAAAAGAGATAAGCCGTGCAATAAAGAGAGGTATGGCAGCAGTAATTGAACGGTGCTCTTTTCCCAAAGTGCTAATGGAACTCATGTCAGCAGACGCGTAAAAATTACATGATCAAGAGAGTAACTTACGCATACATTTATGTATGATTCAAAATATTTGATGCAATTTCTCTCAATTTAATCGAGTTTTTTTTTTTATTTATTTGTTTTTTTTATGTTTAGGAATGACAGAGTATTTCAAGAAAAAGAGCCAAGCAATTTACTATGTATTATTACTGCTGTAGCTATTGCTGCCCCTTCCCACAATGCCAATGCCTCCATTTCTTTTACAGCGCTCCTTCCACGCTCCAACTGCCCTCTACCACGGCAGCAAAGGGGTTCCCAATGTGTAGAAGCCCGGGAGTGACTGTCAAGGGAACAGACCTGCCGGTATGAAAGGTGCCCCATAGACTTCGTGTGATTTCAAAAGAATATTTCCAAAAGGCAAAGGCTTTGCAATAAGTCGCCTCGATGAGGTTGGACCCGGGAGCTGGAAGAAACGATCCCAGACAGCCACTCCGATTACCTTGGCAGTGTGACGAGGGTTAGCTAACTCTGCAGAGAGCTGCTAGCTAGCTTTCTAGGCCTTTCGGCAAGAGACTGAGTCTTGGTACGAAACTTAAGTGTGTAAAGACCAATAAAAAAAAATTGTTCATCGCTCTAATCACTTAAATTATCCCAGATCGAATGCCTAAAAAGGATATAGGTTATAGGCACAAGTTATCCAATTATCCATGCTTTAACTGACATAGAACAGAAGAGAGCATCTGGTTGCATGCGGCCTCAGAACGATACAGCTGGAGGTCACTTAAAGGATCGCTGGATACACATTTGAGACAAAAAGAAAATCCGCTGCTGAGGACAGACGTAGACGGCGAAAAGATCTAAATCGACCACCGGCGGACAATGGTGATGCCTGTGGCAAAATATATGGGTTGCAGCTAGAGCTGCGTTGCCACGTGAAATACTGCATTCCTCATTAATCTTCTGACTCGGAGACACGCTTTTTTTAATATAATTATAATTATCCTTTCCGGCCGCCGCCCAGAATACTAAAATGCTAAAGATGGCTGTCTTTAAAGAAATAAATATAAATCTAGAAACAAGTTAGGCTATCTTGCATATAGGCCTATATACCTTAGCTGAACAAAATAGTCATCTTTGATCACCAGAAGAAAAAAAGAGGGAAATTGATTATTTGCTCAGTTAACTTTAATTACACATTCTTGATTTAATATGGCTATAATGAAATCATTGTTAACATTGTTTTTCCGTTTGTAGTGTCTACACTTATATCTATTTTATTGATAAAATCTTAAGTTCCAATTTCTCGCGTTATTCAGTGATTGTGGGGTGAACTCAAAACAATGGTAACAGAAACAAATATAATAAATAATAATATAAATGGAGAAGGAAATGATTTTAAGAGATTATATAAAGATTAATAAAGAAGATAGCAAAATGTAAACCATATAGGTCTACAGGGGTTAAAAATTGTTGAGCTATCTTAATAAACAGCAAGCCAGTTTTAGTTTTGAGGGGAAAATTAAGATGAATAAGAAGAAATCATCCAAATAGACTATTTTGAGAGAGAGGGGGGGGGGGAGAGAGAGAGAAAGGAAGAGGTTGAAGTGATTTGATACACACGGCACCAAATGTCAAGGACAATAATCTTGAAAGCTAGAACGAGAAAAAGGGAGATCCATAAAGAAAGCCAAAAAAACATGGGTTGTGATTTGATGTTGATTGTCATCTATAAATCATATTCCTATGGCCGTAGCAATCTACAAGATGTTCTGTTCAATCATTTCACAGCATTGTACATCATATGGGCAATTTTAAAAATCTACGTGGCTATCTCACTCAGGCTATGCAACGTGCCACGCTTGAAAACCATCGGTACATTGTATCAATAACAAATTTTAGTTTTGGCTTACTAGAGAACCAGTCAACAAAGTTTATAATGAGATTTGTATTGTAATCCTGGCTGACACCAACTCTGTCTTTAATATTTACAACTCATTACACTTTCTATCGTACGCAGTAGGCCACTGAGGTAGACTTATGAAATAAAACCTGTTAGATACAGCTTTTTTTTATACGCAAGAAGGCTGTTTTGTTTTTTTTGTTGTTTTTTTTCAGTGATCTTATTTTTTTTTTATAGGAAGCTAATTTTTTTTTTCGTAAAGCCATCAGAGAATGGAATGGGTTGCCTGAATCAGCCAGGAAAACCAACTAGCAGAGTTTAAGTTATTGATAACATGCATGACTAGATCGACACATGAAATGACTATTTTTTCTTCTACACAAATCTAGTTTGTTAAAAAACGAAGAAATGGGCTACGCTAAAAGATTGAAAAGATGAAAGACTTTAATTGATCTAGATTTATCTATGAATAGAATATAACTTCTATAACTAAGGATAGAATTTAATTCATATAACAACGGATAGAATGTGTTTCTTATCATTATGGTCTATAGCGCCACAAGTGGAATAACGCAACTAAAAGATACAAAGTGAGATAACTGCGTTCACTAAATTATGTTTGGAGCAGCTATGACTCACGTGGCATGTGTGTAGCAAACGGTTGTAGCCAGTTACGTCCACAAAGAAATGTAAACTAAGACGTAGCTCTAGTAAGTCGGAGATGCCACCATATTTGTGATCATTTCTTTTATTATCTTCTCTTTCACACACACATTCAATGCAAAATTACCCAGTCAATACTGACAATCTCCTGGCTTTATTCAACATTAGCGATTGGTATTTTGTTACACTTTCTAAAAAATCCATATCGATCTATATTGTTAACATAAATATTTGTGAAAGAAGCAAAGGTTAACCTGGACATACCGGCACACAGTATCGCGCAGTTGGCGCACTGTGTATCACATGTTGAGTCTCGCTAACGAGAGTGTCTGATCCATTTGTCGATTTTTGCTAACGCTGCACACTGACATGTTACATGTAGAACAATTTATTCAAATACTTCAAATGTTTTAGCCCCTAAGGTCATGGACACCGATTCTTTTGTAATAAAGAACAAAATTCTTGAATTAACCAGCAATGATATTCGTCTGCGTCTTTTTTTTTTAAAACTAAATCGAGTGAAGAAGAAGTCCTCCAAACCATCTCGCTAAAGTAGAGAAAAATGTTGAGAGATTTATTCCGAAAGTGTTTTAGCTTTATTGTGTTGTTTTTTTAATGTTGGTGGGTAGAGGGGGAATTATATGTTGGTTTCGACCTTTAATTACACAAGTCATTCTCACCTCATTTGTAGGCCTTCGTTTAAACTTATTTGTACCTACTTCTATAAGTATAGGCGTATCTATCGCATTGCTATCTAAATATAGATCTAAATCAGGAACTTTTTTTTCTTTGTTGCGAACGACTCTGGAAGTATTAGAAATATAGCCTACAGATAATGTGATTTAAGTACATGGTGAGTGATCAAAAAAAAATATACTCACCATTTTGTTTCTCTTGATCAAGTATTAATTAGAAGAAAAAAAAAGAACTATTTGAAACCAATTGCCTGTACACAAAATTCTCACGCAAGCCAAAGGCGCTTGATGTGAGCAGAGAGCTGTACAAAGGCAAAAGTAAGTTACAGAAGGAGGGAAACTGGAATATAGGACAGACAAATTTTTGGTGGAGCGCCGGGTGAGCAGAAGAACTTATCTTCCCTTACTTTTGATTGGTCCATGCCTCCAGGTTCACGAGCAAGTTAACGTACTGAGTTCTTGACTGGGACCAAAAAAAAATGCGCTTCAGCTAAATACTGTCTGTGTTACAGACGCAGAAGTCAAGTGTGTGTGCCAGTTAAATGTTTGTATGTATGATACGTATCTCTCTTTCTCTCTCATAAGAATCTGGCTTTTTGCGTATGTGAAGCGGCCTGTCAACTCTGGAACTAAAAAAATGGAATCTTTTCTAATTAGTTGATCTTAAGAAGTCAATAAAGATGATCTTAGATAAAATAAAAACCAGTCTTTAAAATGCTTTTTAATTCAAGATATAGGCCAACTTTGAGCAAAGGAGGCATATGAAAGCCAATAAATTGATAGATCAATAATAAATTAGCTTGATAATTATTTTGTTAAATAGGCCTTCTATCTGTTAAAAGCCGATGAAAAGCATCTTGAGGACCTTTTTTTCTATATTTTTTTCCCTCAATAAGATGGGTTCCATGAGCTGGAATTTACGGTATCTTGACTCCATCACCTCTCTAGAGGTGGAAGCACTGATCTGAACGGTGAACCCTACATAGGCCTATACCTACTCCAAGGAAAGACCAACAAAAAGGAACGGCCTTGTTGAGTTTTTTTTTTTTCCATCTCCAAGTGCAATATTCTTGAAAACCATTTGGTAGTTCTCTGAAAGCTTTCTGTTTCTCTGCGGGCCTATTCATGTCCCTATCACGAATGTTTATCACCAAAACTTTAAAATTCGAGAAAGCTACATTCAGCAGGCGAGTATTGCAAATAACAGCTTGAAGCTTCTTCCTGAGACAGTGATGTCTGACGGGGCACTCATACAAACATAATGGCAGACTGAGGTGCAGAAGTAAAGTCAATCCACACCGAAGACAAAAACATTTTGATCCGTAAATTGTTTGTAAGCTTGATAGTTGGATTGAACCAAATACACTTGCAAGCAGGTCTCTAGATGTCAGAGACAAAACTCCATACCCCCCCCCCCCCCCACGAACACAATACCAGTGTACCCCCCCCCCCCCCCCCCCCCCACGATACACGAAAAGAAAGAAGAGAATGTGAACATATTCAAGAAGTTTTTTTTTTTGTTTTTCGGTCCATCTTAGAGTACCGTAACTAGAAAAAAAAACAACAACAAATAATTCAGTTCTCCAAATGCTTTTGCTCAAAAGAAGAAAGGATATTGTCAATCTATTTTTAATTAGAGCATCTAACAGTTCCACAGAGCATGACACTAATAGTTTGAAATGGAATTGGTTTTAAAACATTATTTTAATGAACATAAAAGAGACAAGCAATCACACCGATAACTTACTCACATAAACACATTATTCTTTCACTACAGAAATATGCACCAAACAGATAAAGTGCATGCAGTCACTATGTTGCAAGTGGGCATCCAAGACACAAGCGATCGAATTACCCTTATACTCAGTCTTCCCCTCCCTTAAAACATGGACACGTGGGTTTAGGTATCTTTCTAACTGCTTATAAAAAAAAAAAAAGGTCCAACCGCTAAATAGATTAGCCTATTTTACAAAGTTTAAACTCGATGGAGAAAAGTTGAAATCCCAGAGCGAATAAATGTATTCACATCCCACTAAACTTGCTGGTTTGCGCTTTTAGAAACAAGGGAAATATAATAAACAAAAAAAATGTAAAAGGAGGAACTGCACATTTACAACCATTTATACTAATCTCAATATTTATTTCCGGTAATTAATTACCGGTACCAAAAATTATTTTATTAATTTAAAAAAAATTGATTCATGTTTTGTCAGGGGAAATGAATAATTTTGCAAAGCTTCAACTTAATACGAGAATGGAAGAGGCAGAAATAACATGCATAAAATATGTACCTGACAGACAGACAGACGGAGTGAATTGATATAAGCTTTAGAGTAAAGTTTCAGAAACCTCTTTCGGGACAAAACAAGGGTTCGAACTAGCGTGGTTAGAGTCTGAAGTGCACGTACCACAAGGCCAGCTAGTCAGAATGAAGACACGCCATTTATGTATCAATAATACTTATACAAAACTAAACAAAAAAGAAACGCTACTCCACTATTTCATAACAATAAATTTTTATTATACAAAATACATTTCATAATTTTTGTTCACGTGAACCAACATGTTTGTTATCTCCCCTTACCAACCAAGTTAACTATAATGGTGAAGAAGAATGTCTTTAAAATTTAACTGCAGTATCATTTTCTTAAACCTGATAATATATACATAAAAGTGTTTCTACCTTGTAAATACATAAATGGGACATTGTTAGGTTCAAGTTTTGAAAAACAACTAACAAATACCACTGAAACCAAGCATTAGTCCTGACTGTATACAATTGATCATTTTCAATACACCATATAACTTGTATTACTAACATTGTGATGGTTTTAAAAAGATTAAACCAACAAAACCAACAAGATAGAGAAGTGTAGCATAAAACTAAAGTGAAAAAAAAACAAAAAAAAAACCAGAACAAAGATAAAAAACTTAGTTCTTTCCCAAACTATTTGTTAAAAGTCTCACCAAATAGAATCAATTTTAATCATGTCTTTACATACATGTACAATTTGAAATCCATGCAAGCAGGGACGTAGCTAGGAATTTTCCATCGTTTGGGGACGGGGGGGGGGGGGGGGGGGCTTAACCTCTTTGGGAGCTCCTGCATTTTGCGTAATATTAATTTGTAATGTCAAAAGCTCATTTGGGCCCCCCCCTTAAGTAGGGGCCCGGGGGGATGTTCAAATTCTCCTCCCCCACCCTAGCTACGCCACTCCTTGCAAGATGGGAGAACATAGAAGTAAGGATGTACCTAACAGAAAAAAATAATAAAATACCAGACAGGAAACTCGACCCAGGCAATAAAAGAAATAAAGCTATTCAGTTTGTTCAATAGTGCTGCAAGCTAGTTGGCCTAGCAGACGTTTGTAAAGGAAATCAGAAGGACATTATGTACGTCACTCAAAAGTTGCTCTCAGTGAAAAATGTCACAACTACTCCAGTGCAACCCATTTTGGTGTACTTTAAAATGCGCTAAAACATCTAGCTCTAGTATAGTGGCATATGCTCCCACTGAGATTGTATAGCGATGAATAAATGTAATCCCTGTTTCAAGCTAGGCGTGTTTGTGTCAATTGAAGAATTCAATACCAGAGCTAGCAAACTGTATTTCTGTCAAATGAAGAAAATTAAAAGGTAAAAAAAAAAAGTAGAAACTATGCAGAGGAAAACTTTATAGAATAATTATTCAACAAAGAATTGCTGCAGAAAAAGATTTAATACTGTGTCAAAAAAAAAAAAGGCTGTACATGGAGATTTATGTAAAAACTGAATACCATTGAAGAGGAGTGTATGTCTGAATGCTGGAACTTCAAACTCAACTATTTGACATAAAGCTTGAAACTTTTCAAACTTCTGATGAATACTAAGAATCTTCAGACTTAATGCAATCTGAACTTAGCTGACAAAAAGAATCTGTTTTAATTCAATCTGATCTGAGCTGACGAGAAGTATATAAAGTCTACCACAAAAGTAATAATGTACCCAGTACTGAAGACAGAAATGTTTGGAGCCATCTACTGAGAAACGCTGACAAGGACTCTCAGGTGGACACTACAGGATGAGAGGGCGCTTAAAGAAAGCAAGAAAATCAGTGGAGAAAGAGACAAAGAAAGGTGGTCAGCTTTCCTGATAGCAGAATTTATAGGTTGAAGCCAGAATCAGAATAATGTTTCATATCAAGAAAAAGCTAAACTTTTGAGTAATTTAATCATTACTGGCTCAAAGTAATTCATGGCCTACAAAATAGCAATATTTGTTCATACCTAAACACTTTTATCTCCATTTGTTTAGTGTATTGTAAATACATTTATTAATTCATTTGATAAGGACAAACAAGCCACTTGTTAAGTAAGAAGACTTGAAGAATACATTCAACTACATTTGCTGATGTTCTTCAGCAAAGTCCTTTAAATCATTGGCAGAAACAACACAAATATTACATGAAACTAATGACCTAACCACAAGCATACACTTTATATTCCTGTACATTTAAGGATCCTCCTCTTATGCTGTTGGAACAAGCAGGAAGAGGAGAAGGGAGGGACAGGCATGTAGACATCACTCAAACATTTATAACACAGTCTACATGTAAAAGTAAATTAAGGATAATTGTATACAGAATATTTACAAAGACAACTTGACATACAGCATGACAATATATTCCCCCTTACATTTGGTCTTGCTTTTTCCTATTAAGAAAATTAATATCATTATTTAATGTGATGTAAATGAAAAGAAAGTATCTCACACAGGCTATCATGTTCATTGAACCTAGATACATACATTTTCTTTCAGTTGTCAGGGTACATAGCTTGTAGGATAGGAAATGTTTATGTTTATTATATAATCTATAGAGTTAAAAAGGTTAGTTTAGACAGGAAATGATGACAGTTTAAGTTAGATTCATTATTGAGACTGAATAGAATACAATCAAGAAAGACATGGAATAAACAGTATTTTTAGTTAAGAAGAACAAATTTGACATTTGTGAATTGGTTAAACTTGCCACAGAGTTGGACACACTGAATTTATCTTAACACAATTTGATTGAGATATGCTAATTAAATGACACTTTTTTGTTTGTTTGGTTTATCACTTCTGGGCTATTATTATCCCTTGATTCTTGGGGATTCAAAGCATCCAATAACTGCCTGCAACTAAAAATAACTTGATATGAAATATGAGAATTCTATCAATATCTTCAAATAGAGAGAGAGAAAATGTAAAAAAAAAAAATAAACAAAATATTTTTTTTCAATTACATAATAGTAAAATTAATTAAAACATTAATATTTTTATGCCAATTTTAAGACCGTAAACTGTTTGATAAAAATATTCATAAGAAAGCTTAATAGATTTTAGAAATAAAAAAATAATAATTCTGGAACAGGATTTTATATCACAAAGGAGATATAAATCACCTACAGAGACAAAAACTCTTTTGTTCCCCTGGCAATCAAATCATTAAATACAATACCACTATCTGATATAAACATTTCACATGTAACTTTTGAGTAATCTGGTGTGAATGTATATTTTGTTTTCTATAGTTATAATGTTTTGTTTGGTGTAATGCACAAATTGTAAGACAAATTTCCTTATGGATTATAAAGATTATTATATTTAAATGTCAATTCATGAAGTAAATTAGAATGATGCAATCAAAAATTGCAAATGTTGTATTGTTCCAATCAAATATTTTATTTCTTCATGTTTCCTATACGTGGACATTTACAAAATAACAAAAAAAAAAAAAAAATGAAAGGGGAATAGGCAGGAGAATGTGGAGGTAAATGGATAAGTTGAAGTTGAATCCCAAGGGTTCATTTCTTATAAAATATTTCTAAATGCTAAAATACAAACAATACATCGCAATTAATTTTTCCCCCCAAATTCCTTTTACAGGCCTTATTTGAAAAGTAGATATTTAGCAATATCTTCAATAAATAAAAAAAGATGCCAAGGTTCTCATTCCCTCACTATTAACTTTACATTTCAACACTATCAACTTTACATTTCAACACTATCATCTTTAACTTTCAACACTATCAGCCAGTCTTTTTTTCCTATGACTACTGTAGGGAAATTGAAAACGATAAATATCTCTAAAAACAAGTAGGACAATACAAATTATTAATACACTAAAGCCATTTACTGTGCACTAATTACTGAATGATCAACATAGAAAATAGTTGGTTTGTAATAAAGAAAACTGTGAACCAACCCAGAACCATTTAAAAAAAAAAACAGCAAAAACAATATAAATTTTATTTAAAAGTAAAATATAAAAACATCATGACATAAAATTCCTATGCTGATAATCATAACCTTAAATTTGGAATCTTAATCTACAAGGTAAACAAAAAAACAACAACAGCATTTTAGTTCTAGGCTGACTGAGATTGCTTTACCTTGAGCGAATATTTTAAAGTCTTTGTAGAGATATAATTCCATAATACTGTAGCTATATCTCAGTAATGTTAATAGGGTCAGATATTCAATGATCACAAAGAAAGAAAAAACACTTTAAGATATAAAAAACCCACTGTCCGATCTAATCTTAATGTTTTATTTTTGCATTAAAAAAATGAACAAAAAGGATGAAAGACATATTTATAAAGTCATTGACATAAATCAATCGAAGACAATGTCTTATTATTATGTTCACAACAAGAGATGAACTATTAGAGTATACTTCCAGATCAATATGAATGTTAATACTTTTTGTTGAACAAGCTGAACAAATACACTGTAACTTTTTCAAGGTACAAAGTTTGGCAAAATAATATTTTCTTTAGCATGATGATGATTGGGATCTCCAGGTATTTGAAAACAGTCCATAGGAAATATGCTGACAGTCTTGTTGTATATATTGAGGCTGACGCCCATACAACCTAAAATCTGACTTTTGTGTAACATTAGTCTGTCCACACGGTACAGCATGTTGAAAAAATGAATGCAGATATCAGCAACTGATGGGACTGAGCCAATGCATAACAGTGGTGGAGCATCAGCTGTAACAAAAATAGTAAGCATCAATTTAATCTGTAGTTGACAATAATTTGACAATCAATTTAAAAAAAAAGATAACTGTGTTGAACTAAATAGACTATTTAAAGGTCCATATTTTGTGGTATTAGAATCTAAATCCATTTTTCCTAATTTGTTATTTACATCATCAGCTACAAAGTTCTGGATTTGAACTAAATAAAAAAAAAGCAAAGTCATCTCAAAACTGATTTCAAGTGATTTTTAGAAACAACTTTATAGTACCTGACAAACTACTAAGTGAAATATAAAAAAAGTAAAAGTTCCCCTTTCAGACCTTGCAATCTACAGGGCAGATGCAGATAAGGTCATCTGTTTCTTTGGCCAACTGTTAATGAGCAGGGTGTTATGTGGTCAGCCCATGACCAAACATCTTTACTTTCCCAACTAAAGTCAGGTACCCATTAGAGTTGGATGGACTCAGGGGCACCCTAAAAATCCCGGAATTCAAAATCCCAGTCTTCAACAAGATTAAACACAGAACTCAGGTTTGGAAGCCAAATGCTTAACCACTCAGCCCCCCCCCCCCACCCCCCTCAGTAACAAATAGTACTATTACCTGATATACTTCCTTTGTAAACAGTTTTATTGTCAATTCTAAATGAAATATCTAGTTCCTGGAAACAAAATGAACAGAAACTTATGTTAAGTGCATGGCTATAAGACAATTAAAATACATGTGTACATATCTTAACCCTAAATAAACATTAATTCATACAATCCAATTGATGTGACCTCTTTCAACATTGTCGTCCAAATGCACGTTTGACCATATTCATCTCCATCAATATGATTATTCAAACAATAAACATTTTTTATACGACCTAATATGAAGTGACTAAGTTCAATGCACTTTCAATGACAATATTACACTTCCCAATTTGTATACTAGTTTGAAATTTTCAGATGAATAACTATTTTAATAACTTAAACATATAAGCATAAAAGACAGTCAAGTATTTTAAATATTTAACAAAATTCCAAAAATGTGTAAGCAGCATACACAAAAGTAATAAGCCATAACAAACATTTCTAAAACAAAGTTTAGTATTTAATACTGACCCTAAAATATTTCAGATATGGTAATAGAAAATATTTGAAATATAAATGTTAGGTCTCTATAAATATTTCTACTTACGTGTGATTTTGAACTAAAAGTAAAATTAGTACACGTCTTGTTGTTCAAGTGTAACTTTTCATTGACAAGCTGAACACAACAGAAGCAGTACCGCTCCCAACAGTCACAGTAGCCCATCTTTATAGGCATTGACAAACTAAAGTTGGAAGTTCTATTTCTTGAGCTTGTCAGCATTGGGCCGCTCAAATTGAGTGGCTTTAGTTTGTTAAGAAACGCTGTGTCTTTCATGAGATTTCCAATGTCTTCAAACGACACAGATAAGTTCCATTTCATTTTGTGGAAAACAATTTTAGTGATATTTTTCTCATTCTCTTTATGCCCTAGAAGACCAATCTGAGAGAGTGTTTTATTTTTCTTGACCTCTATGTCTTCTGTCACATTTTTCTGGGAAGACAGGGTGGAATTGTGTATGGACAGTGGAGATTTCTCTAGCAATGCTCTAATGGATACTGTAGTCTTAATAGTGGCTATCTGCGTTCTTGATGTGTGATGGTTTTCGCTGCTTGTTATTTTGCCATCAGATTTTGGAGGCTCTAGCACATTGAACTTAGGTTCTATTGGTCGTGCTGTAAGCTGGTGTGGCATATGGACAAGGGAGGATCCATCCCCTAAAAAAAAAAAAGAAACAGAAAATAATTATAACCAAATGTTGTCTGAAAATAGGCTTACTGTATGTATCTTTGAACTTGTGCTTTTCTATATGAACTTCTTGTAAAGAAATGAAATCGTGTCCAGGTTCTTTTCAAGAAAATATAAGTCAATCATAAAAACTTTGTTTTATAATGGGCAAAGTAAAAAATTCAAGATAGCAGAGCTGATTAATGGTATTGAAAGCATGTAGTCTGTCTGAGCTCTATGGGGAGCAAGTTCTATTACTTTGGCCTGTATACTGAAAAGGCTCTCTAAGACAAAAAGGTGAGTACAACTAGAAGACATCAGTTTATGGATCTTTGAGGAACAAATAATTAAGTGATCAGTTCACTAAGGTATAAGGAATCTCAGATGAAAAAACAATACACAACAGAAGCATTGAAAGGAAAAGAAGATTAGAGATAGGTTGCTCATTTTTTTAGATACTGGGTCAAAGTTGAACTTGGTTGTTAGGAATATTTTATTTTGATGTATTTACATTTTATTTACTTTCTATCAATCTCAGTAAAATTGTGTTTTAAGTACAGATCTACATATTTCAGAAGCTCTTCAAGATTATATGGAAAAAAAAAGTTAACTGGCAACAACAATGAAAAAGCTAAAGCGCATGATTACATTCTATAAATCCTAGTGAGTGAGTAACAAGTGTGAATGTTTAGGCTGCCTATTATCAAGCAAACTTAAGTCTTTTTGATGTACATTACGTTTTATTGAATTGGTTTAGAAACATGATCTGTATTATTAATTGTTGAAGCTTATAGAATTCTACAGCAGCTTAGTAATTTCTGTGGTATAAGTAGAAACAATTAAAAACAACCAAGAACAAAGCAACAAAAACAATTTTAAGCATTATGAAAAAATACTATAGACATAATTAGTACTAGGTTAATGCAAGCTACTGGATTAGTACAAGCTCACTGCTGCCACTAGCTAGATTTATCAAGCAAAATTTGATAAATTTCAGTGTTTACCAAAGTTTTTTTATCTTTTGAAAACGTGTGTATTGGTAGACATAATATTGTTTTGTTGTTCTGGTAATTCTGGTAATTATCATTTTATAAAAATAAGAAAGAGAAAGAAGGAAATTTAATTGTTTCTGATTATTGCTATAGTTGACCATCTGCTATTCTTGAATGCATCACCCATCATACCATTCAATCCAAATTACTCAGGTATACTTGCAACATGCTAAAATAAGTTAATTATAATGCTTCAATCTATTATTTTGCATTTTAATTATATTAATTACTAACATTACACACTGGCTATGCATGCTGATTTACTCCCATATATTTTTTTATTCTGTCTGCAGCCTCTCCTCCAATTTTTTAAATCTTCCAATAAAACAGACAAAGTTTTAGTGCATGAAGTCATGAAGTCTAGTATTGTTACATTCAATTAAAAGGGATGTTCTTTCTTTCTCTCTCCTCCCTCTCCCTCTTGGCAGTTCCAGTGATGTCTTGATGATAAGTGAATGAGTGGAATTTCACAAATATGTATATGATAAACAAATATCAGGTACAAAGTTTGAAACACATTTTAATTAATCTGTTTGAAATGATGACAATTGAAATAATAAAGACTTCTTTAAGTAGAGTCTTATCAATTTAAAAATTAAATTTACACGTGTAGGTGCCCATTCAGTGTGTGACTAAAATGAAGATAAAATTTTTAAACATTTTTCTTCACAAGCTAAGCAGTTAGATTCATACTAAATTTTCAAACATTTCCTAAGACATGTAAAAATTATTTGAAATAAAAAAAACAACAAAAAACTATGTGATATACCAACTATGTGATTTTATAATTTCAAAAGTAAAAATCAGGTGCTTTATTTACTGTTTTAGTTTGAAATGATAAGTACTGCAATGGATTTGTGCAGAATCATCAGAATAAAAGAAAAATCCTTATCTTTAAACATTAAAGCTACGCACACATACAAAAGTAAAACTAACAGAATATGTTACACAAATCAAAGATCCAATCAAATGTAAACATTTGTTAATCCTTGTTTCACCTAAGTATCATTGAATAAAATTACATAATTTGTTTCTTTCTTTATTATTATTAAATTCCTATTTTGGTTTTTTATATATACATGTATTTTTTTAATGTGACAGTGGTATGCCAGAAATAAATAATGCTTGCAATATAATGTATGTCTTGATTACTGAACCCATATTTGAAATAAAATAACAGCTAGCAATGGAATCTGACAAATTATTAGGGGAAATAATTTATGGACATCTAAAAATTCAATGTAAAAAAAAAAAAAGTGTGATTAGGAAACAAAAGTGGACATTTTTATTTGTACTCATAATCTAAAAGCTAGCATAATGTCAAAAGGATCACTTACTCATATCTTTATAAGCTGCAATGCAAACAAATTTGATTACATCAACACAAGTACATGGTTTACTTTACAATAACTGTGTTCTTTTAGAGATTAACATTATTACACACATATTCACCTTGAAGTGAACAGTGCATCACATAAACATATCATCAGGAGAAAAAAATGAGAAAAAGCATTACTTAAATGGATCAAACAATGCTTTTAAATATTAATTGTTTTCTTTAAAAATTTTAGATTGCACAGACTATTTGCACTTGGATTGATACTTTTTAAAAAATAATATATATATATATATATATATATATATATATATATATATATATATATATATATAAGTATGTTCATTTCTATATTATGTTAGAGACAGTTACATTTCAATGTCATCATATGAATTCGATTAAAACCCTGGTAGCCATCTAACTTATTTCAATTGCTCTTGACAAGAAAATGTACAAAACGTATGACACTTTCTATAGTCATAAAAAAAAGACACAAAAACTCTTCGGTAGCGTAATGTACCTTGATCTACAACACTAGTTACTTGTTTAATATTAACCTTCAGAACCAGAACACAAGGGACTGTACTCTTATAAAGTAACTGACAATAACAAAATACATAATAAAGTATTGTAGAAAAATAAGGTAGAATATAAAGTAACACCTTTCGTTTTTTTTTTTTAAAGTTTGTTTTGCATTGATAAAAGTAATTTAAAAGCCTAATGTATCAGAATGTTTTTTTTTTTTTTTGTTTGTTTGTAAAATGTTTTACATGTTTTGGATGTTCCTTCAGAATTGAAGATAGTTTACTTCCTAGTCCAAACCTCCCGCAGGACGACGGGGGATGGGAGCGGGCAGGATTTGAACCCTTGACCATCGATAAATCGGAACGACAGTCCAGCGTGCAAACCGCACGACCAGGCAGCCATCCATGTATTGGGTGAAAACCAAACCAATCATTAGAGTCCATACAAGTATTAAGTGCACTAATCTACCTCCTCCTTCATGATAAGGATCAGCTAGCTACTAATACTAATGCACTGTGGTGTTCAAGAACAGAATCTAATATTTAGGATAAATGAATTATGCCAGTCAAAAAAAAAAAAAAGGAAATAGTATTTTAAAAATTCTAGTTCTTATTCATGAAATTTAAATGTTTATATATTTACTTTTTAAGAAATGAAAATGATGAAAAGTAATTATTTGATGAACTGTGCCACAGGTGAAAATTTCGCCTTATGTAGTGGGGGGGGGGGGGGGGGGGGGGGGGGGTAATCTAGGAGGTTTCCGTGCTATCTTTCTGAACTCTGCAAACACAACTCAGTTCAAGTTGGAGTTCAAATTTCAGTCCCCTTGCTAGGTAGCCAAGCAGTATATCCCACTCAGCCACACATCCCACAATATATTTTGTTTATGTAAGGACAAAGAACATGATCATCAGAGCAATCGGAAATATACACCATCAAGAATAAACACAACAAATAACAGAAGGATTGGAAATGGTGGATTTTATGTATTCTAACTTTCTTGGCATATATGCAAATAAATTATTGCTTAGTTAGGCTAGTAAATCATTGCCTTAAGAATTAGGCTAGTGTTCATTAAATTGTTAGGTTGAAAGTATTACATCTCTTTTGATAAAGTAGCTTTTCTTTTGAAGGAAAATCTGAATTTATTAATGAGATAAGATTAAACCTATTCTATATATGATAAATTATAATTAATTTTAAAATGGAATCTAGATTTTTTCAATATATGTCATTTTAACAGATATTGTAAGTCTATATAAGATCTAATCAAGAATCTATAGTTATAAATGAATATGATCTATTAAATAAGTATTATTAAACTAGTAATAATAAAAATATACATTTTAAAACTAGATTCCATTATAATCATTATTAGAAATAGACCTTAACAAGGGATAATAATTTACTAATAATTATTCTAATTTATTTTATTCCCAATATATCACATGATTGCATTGTAGCTGATTGTTATGATAATGATTGTATTTCTCTAAAAAAAATAAGCAAAGTGTTCGACTAAATACTCAGAATGTGCGAAGTGTACAATTAAGGACAAAGTTTGGGAAACACTGGTCTAGAGGTCAAGTAATTACTCTTAGTCTTACTGAATTAAACTGAATTATCAATGAATTTCATTCACCCATCTTAAACAAACACCCTTAAGTCACAAGCTTCCCTATCTTTTCTATACAACTTACTACCTAATTCAAATCAAACATGGATATCATGTGAAAGTATTTTTCATTGTTTTATCCATCGACATCATGTAACCGTTCATTTTGTTGAATGAGGTCCATTAACTATAATAATAATAATCATAAGTCTATAGAGTAATTTAGACATAGATCTAAATAATCTACTATTCTAGTAAATGATCAATTAAAGTGTAATTTACACTGAATTACAGATTTTGAATTTATCATGACTGAATTAAAAAGATCTAGAATATTGAAAAAAAAGTAGATTTATAAATGATTTTTTTAAAAATCATAATCATCTAAAGTCTAGAAGATCTAGAAATTTTAGTAGAATATAGTCACAATAGACTGACTAGATCTAGAATACTAGTCAGTGAAGTCTACTATCTAGTTCTGTCCCGAATAGTCATCTGGTCAAATCTAGTGAACTGAATCATTAATTTAATTTATTACAGTTTATTATTATATATTATACTTTTATAGATCTAATCATCGTATCTTATAAAATACAGAAGATATATAATATACTATTTATACTTATACTTTTAGATTCTAATCTACTGATTATTTTTTTATATTATAGGTATTATACTAATAATAGCGGCACTATACTATAGCCTATAATCTATCTTATCTTATCTTATATAATACAGACGTTACTTCAAAAAAAGAAGATGATTACGTCCTACGCGTCATGCATTTAGTCATGCATATTAACCAATGACTTAAATTCTGCCAAGTCACTGGTTTTTCTGGCTAGCTCAGGCAACCCATTCCATGCTCTAATAGCACTAGGGAAGAAGGAGTATTTGTACAAATTTGTCCTAGCATATGGGACGAGGAATGTGCCTTTATTTTTGTGTCTTTCAGAGTATTTTATTAAATTTTGTTTTTGTATTTGAAGATTATGGTTCAGTGTTTTATGTATAATTGCTACTTTACTTTTGAGTCTTCTGTCCTGAAGGCTTTCTAAATTTAGTGATTTTACTAATGGTGTTATACTAGTCAAATGTGAATATTCGTTTGTTATGAATCTCACTGCTCTATTTTGTGTTTGTTCCAGTTTCTTAATGTTTTCTTGAGTTGAGGGGTCCCACACGGTGGATGCATATTCTATTATTGGCCTAACCAAGGTTAAATAACATTTTAGTTTTATGTTCTTATTTGATTTATAGAAATTTCTTTTAATAAACCCTAATGCTTTGTTGGATTTTTTTATAGTTTCATCAATATGTGGGTTCCATGACAGTTTTTCATTTATTATAACACCTAGGTATTTTGAGTTTTTAGTCTGTGTTACTGGTTTGCCATGAATAAGATAAGTGGAATTAATTTGTTTTAGTTTTTTTGTTACTCTTAACAACTGACATTTTTCTGGGTGGAAAGACATGCTCCAATTTGATTCCCATTTCTGTAATTCATCTAATTCTCTTTGTAAAATATCTGTGTCTTGTTTTTATTGTTCTATATATTATGCAATCGTCTGCAAATAATCTGACTTTTGTTCCTGAACTAATGCAATTTGGTAAATCATTTATGTAAATTAAAAATAGTAGTGGACCCAAGACTGTTCCTTGAGGTACACCTGAGTTTACTGTTATTGGTGTTGATTTAGAGCCATTTATTATTACGGTTTGTTCTCTCCCTATCAGAAAATCTTTAATCCACTGATGCAGTGGATCTATAGCCTAAAATATAGAGATCTTATAGATCTAGTCCTAGTACTTATAATGATACACTTCATAGTGATAATATACTAATTTTGTACTAGATTCTAGATCTATACTCACTATTACTGTTACTAGATTTAACTAGATCTAGTATAAACTATAATAAATAATTATAATACTAGTTTTACTATAGTATAATTATAATAATTAGAGTCTAAATTCTAACCATGAAATTTTGGTAGCCGAAATTTTTATTATACTATTAAATAATAATTATATATAGATCTAATTAATATTATGAATTATTCATTATTATTGATAATTGAATGTTGTTACATGTACCTTGATATGTGAAAAACCAAGATGTTATTGCACATATTAAGCATCCCGCAACCAAAATAAAAATACATCGTTTTTTTCGCAGAATCAAACGTCGCACTGTCGCCATGATTGTTGTCATTTGCTTGGAATCTATTTATTGCGATAAAATGTAAAGATTGGTAAGAAAAAGTTTGTCTTCATGTCAACGGTAGATTGTAGGAAAGGTAAGATTTACGCCCCTTTGTTAAAAAAAAAATAGAAAAAGTGTCTAGGGAGATTTAATTTTGGGCTAGCATTACCCTAATAAATATTAAATATAAATTTAAAGAGACTCGCTATAATGATTAGGGAAACGCCAAGTAAGATGTATCTTTTGCTTTTTTATTTCGTAGCTCCACCCCCCCCCCCCAAAATGAATTTCCATTGTAAACAAAAAGGAACAAAGTATTCTTTTTTTTATTTTTTAAAATTATTGTTAGTCAGCATTTGAAAAAATAAATAGGCCTACAATATGGATCACAAATCAGTAAGAAGATCTAAACCTACTAAAAAAATATATATTAAAAAGTTTATTAGCCTCTTAAAAGAGAAAAAAAGGATTTTGAAAGTTGAACTAGCATTAACTTGAATAATAGCGTAAAAATATTGCTTTGATTTTTAAAAAAGCTGAAAGCTAGCTGCACAATTTCCATAGAAGTAGATGTAATATGAATTGTAAAAAAAAATTTACTCTAGATCTAGATCTTATTATAACAGGCTTAGAAACTCAAATCTAGAATATAGACAATACCATAAAAAAAAGTAAATAAACTGAAAGCTAATGTTAAAAGTCACTGGAATTTGACAGCTTTCGTATAGATAGTCAATAATATATGCCAGTTGTTCAGTTTAAAGGCGTGTTAGTTTTTATTTATTTATTTTCACTAATAAATATGTTTAAAGCTAGATATAGATTTAAATCTAGATTTATAAGTCTAATGTAATAATATAATATTATAATGTTATTATAATATTATGTTCTTCAAAATATTTTTATCGAGTTTCACTATTATCTTAAGAATTACAATTTCTTATTAGATCTAGACTATATTATGTATTAATTCAAATGTAAAAAACATTGAGGCAAACACTGACCAGGTAAAAAAAAAACAAAAAACAACAACTAGAATAAACAGCAAATATGTCCGACGACGAATTCATGTGCGGTGATGACGAAGAGGAATATGATTTGGTAATTTATATGTTCATTAAGTATATGATCTAGCCGCATAAAGACTTAATAAAGAATAGCTTTTTAATTATGCTTTTAAAACAATAATATTTTAAAATCGCATTTCATTAAGTTATAAGTTGATTAAGGCTTTTAGCATCTTCTTTTTTGAAGTAAGTTAGTAACGTCTGCTGTTATTGTATGATGTAGGGAGGTGAACAAAAAAATTTTTTTTTGAAAAAAAAAAATTTTGCTTAGTAAATCATTAAAGTATTTGATTAGAACTGTCCATCGATGTAAAAATTATGACTGTATGTTTAACGGTTAGAAAGTTGTGATTTTTTTTGACGCGTTTTTGCTTAACATTGGACCCAATGGAAAAATTGTGACGACATTTTGTAAAATTCAACAAAAAACACGCACAGTTTCGTTAATTTTGACCTCACCATTTATTATTATATATCAAATGAAAGCTTATGCTGTGCCCTACACAAGCCTGTTAATAATTTATATAATGCTAAAGTAATTAAGGTAAAAAAAAAAAGAATAATGAGGTCACTTAACATTTATTTTAACGATAATGCTTATAATTTCGTTATTTTTAATAAACAAACACAAAACCATGTATCAGAAGAAAGCTAAAGTTGTACATTACCTATCTCTATATTCATTTGTATATTAATTAAAAAAAAAAAAAAGTTCCACTCATCAATGATGGGTAACAAAGTCACTGATGACAACTTACAATCAATTGCTTCATCTGGATATAAAGTTTCTGATGTATGATACTGAATATGACATAGATGATACAGGCGATTCAATATGGTAATATGAGATATTAGTAAGTTCAAGTGTTAACCATAGCATGAGTTGTAACCAATAAACGATAAGTACATGATATGAGTTGTAGGCAGTAGTTGAAGATGATACAGTTGATTCAGTATGTCAAGATGTAGGTAGTAGTCGAATGCAATGAAGATCTAGAGTGTTAGTACAACATTCATATAATACTGTTGATGGTGACATACATTGATAAATAGAGGTGATTCTTAGTAAGTTCAGGTGTTAACCATAGCATGAGTTGTAGCCAATAAACGATAAGTACTTGAATTCAATGATGGTCAACTGTTAGAACAATACGATGAGGGGTTAGCCATAGAATGAGTTGTATACCAATGATCAATACTTGAATTCAATGAAGCTCTAGTTAGTACAATGCGATTATGACTATGTTTAATAGTTAGAAAGTTATGATTTTTTTTGTGTCGTTTTGGCTTAACATATGTTGACATGGAAAAAGTGTGATGAGAGCGTCTCGGTCGCTAAGCCAGCGAGACACACCCCCCGCTCAAAAAGTTAAAATTAAGTTTCGTAGAGGATAAATCTACTTATTAAATAAGAAATTTAATAGTAGATTTAGTATTCATAGTGAATTTCTAGCTCACAAATCTGATTTCATTTATATTTATGAACTTTACTTCTTTAAAATGTAAATATTGATGAAATAAACAAATTATCGGGTCTAGATCTACAAGAAATGTCAGAGGCGGGGACAAAATGGCGGCGTTGTGATGGCAGAAAATAACAAAATATTTAAAAAGTGGGATCAAAATCGTCTGAAACAATTATTTTTCAAATGCGCTTTAAAATTAATGCGACGATGGTTAATTCACAAAAACTATTTGAATATATCCAGAATATTAGGCTTTACATTACCTCAAGTGGTTATAAATTGATGACGAAATTTCCTTATCAAAATTCACAAAAACTGTAAAAATCCCATAGCCCACAATGATAACCGTATTTTCAAGTTTTTGGGCGATGCGACGGATAAATCGCGATAAAACTTGGTAGAATTATAGCCAGGCATGATATCTACCGTGAAAAAAAAAATGAATGTTTGATGACTTTCCTGGACCCTGTATTGCTAAAAACAAAAAATGAGTATTTTTTATAATAAATATAAAAATGACAAATAACTTAAAAAAACAACTTAATTAAGCTTTATGTAGGCCATTGTCTTAAGTAATCGATAACACAAGTTTAAAACTTCTCACATTTCATTCAAAAGTGTAATAAATTTGCAAGTGTGGCTTATGTGAAAAAAAGTCAAAAACGCAATCACAAATTTATCGGTCATTTTTTCCTTTTTCACTTCCGGGTATTTTGGGCTCCCTATATGATGATGATCATGAGACATATGATGTTCAGAATCAGATGTAGATTGTAGATCTTATCATTCATATAGTAAATAATAGTATAGATTATAGATTTAAAATTATTATAGATCTAATTCTTTTAAGTATAAGATAAGAAGATAAGCATAACTGGCATAACGATGATAACCAGAGTGTAACCAGAGCTAGATCTAGAAAGCTAGAATCTAGATTCTGCTACCACTGCTACACTCACTGCTACTGCTAGACTAGTAGGTCTAGAGTGACATCCATTGCGAACAAGTTAAGCTCAGTCGCTGACATTTTTTATGTTTGAATTTGTGTATCTACGTAAGAAAAGGAAAAAACTGATTGTACCTTTGAACTCCTCATTCATTTGTCCTAAAAAGTAGATATGTTTTATTTTATTACTACTCATCATTAAAATTAGATTTGATGTTAAAGTGGGCCAGTTCGGAGCTTTCAAGAGCTAAAGTTTTGAATATTTTTCTAGCACTACCTTCTAGAATCGAACATCATAAGAAACTCTCGACATGAGAAGTATAATGTTTTAAAAGGGTTATAATCTTTAAATTTTGTTATTTATAATTATATCCTTTTCTTTTTACGCCATGTCAAGACAGACAGATTTTAGTCATTTTCACACTCTATCTTTGTTTACTGCCTTAGAATTTGATAGAATCAAGAAATATCTAGATCTATAGACTGTGACTAACAGTAATTTATTTTGTAAATGACTTTAAAATGACTTAAGTCAAGATATGAAAAGTCTACAGCTAGATTAGAGTCTAGACCTACATGGGATTACCAGACACCTACATTAGTACATGTACCACCCCTAAAGGAGGACAAATTAATAAAGTAAATTTAAAAAATGAACTTATATTTAGGCCTAATTGTCATCTCTAGTAAGTAAAACATGTATTTCTATAGGCTGTAAGCAACTGTATTACATAATTTATCATATTTCTCAGAATAAAGGACTCTACACAACAGTTCATGATTCGAGCTAACATGCATCTGAAACCCCCATGCAAGACATTTTCTTTATGATGTTCTTTGTGAGAAGAATACCTGTCACTGAGTTAAAGGATAGTTTTTCTCTTTGGTTCATTGTGCTTAGGTCAGTGAAAACCCCCTCTCTGTGTTGGCATTGTGCCCGGAAATACAACAGAAAAATTTACAAATTTTGAGGAGCTCTTAATAGCATGTGACCAGCACAGCGATCAGCCGCCTTTACTTTCCCCAACTCATGTCAGGTATTCATTAGAGTTGGGTGGACTCAGGGGTGTCCTAGTATCCCAAAATTCAAACTCCCAGTCTTCATTGAGATTCAAACTCAAGACCCTTTGGTTCATAAGCCAAGCGCTTTACCCTTCAGACACCACACCTCGTGTTATAGCAACTTCTGGTAGTTACAATCCAAAAACTCACAACAATCTTTCACAGCCGCTGTGTGCAAATTATAAATTGAAATATTAGCATGTAACTCAATAGCTTCAGCATACACGGGCAGCAAAGCTGCATTATGATGCATACAGTTGTGAAGAATATGATCTGGACATCTAACAAGCAGCTTACTAAGCTCAGTTTTAACTGATGAAAACACATTCTTTCCTTGTTTCCTGTTGATGCTTCCAAAGTTCACATTGGCATTGTGTCCAGGAAACTCAACACATCTGGATGACAAACTGTATTTCTAAATAGTTTCTTAAAGGTATGTTAATATGGTTTCAGGAGTCTTATTTACTGTGCTGTTCATTGCCAGCAATCTTGTCTGTGTTCTACCAGACCACCTTTACAATCAAAATACTGAACTACTACTGGGAATAGTTTTTCTGCAGAAAAGCTTTACTTCATTTGATTTTTCTATCTTATTGGAGTTTTGTATTTAAGCCAGAGGGTATGGAAGATTAAATTTGATTGTTATATATCCCATTCCAGTAAACAACAGTGAAAAAGTCTTTCACATTTTTAAGCTAATGCTGGTCGGCTGGAGGACATGAATTAAAATAGGAGGACATGGCCTTCTTTTAAATCTAGATCTTGACTCTATCTAGACAATTCCAATAATATTAAAGTTAAAAGGACAGAAAAATGTTATAGTGAGTTTTATTTACATTTTGATTAGATCTAGACTAAAGATGAATGAATTGTTACCTTGAGCTATATTTTGAATCTCATCAGTTATATTCTTTTGAACAAATTGGATTCATGTAATAAGTTAATTATCAGCTCTGTTTCAAAATATGATTCCCATTTACATGTTCTAATTTATAAAATAATCACACTTTTTTTTTAAAGGTTTATTCAGAAGAAAGTAATTCAGAACCTGATGTGGACCTTGAAAATCAATATTACAACTCAAAGGCTTTAAAAGAAGATGATCCTAAGGCTGCACTTGAAAGCTTTCAAAAAGTAATATACAATATATAGTTTATTTATTTGTGTTTAGGACTAAGTCTACTTTAAAAATTGTAATCTAATGTAATTAGTAGTAAATAAATATATATTTCAATTATATTTAAAATATAATTATAAAAACAATATATAATATCATTTCTTAAGTTCTCATTTTACACACACACACACAAAAGTTTATAATTTTCTTATAATATAAGGTTAAGTTATACTTTACTATTTTAGGGTTAAATAAAAAACAAATAAACAACCCTAATAATTGCTAAATATGAGTGAACAAAACTAGTGATTGAGTTTCTGTATGAATACAAATATTGTGTATATTCTCTGTATTAGGTTCTTGAACTTGAAGGTAAAGAGAAAGGTGAATGGGGTTTTAAAGCTCTGAAACAAATGATTAAGATTAATTTCAGATTAGTAAGTACTAGCTTTGATTTATATAACTTAATGGAGTCAATTTAAGTTAATTGGATCACATCAAGATGTTATTGTTTTAGTCTTAAGAACTGTCATTTCTGATTTCTTAAACATTTTCTGTGTTACAAGAATGTTTCCATGTTTAAGTCTAGGTCTGAACAAGCGGCTGGTCCAGTTGGCTGAATTTGACATTAGAAGCATCTTTGAAAAATGATTGTCCTAGTCATTTCTATAACATATTTCACAGTTTTAGTTTTTCTCATTAATTGTCTGAATTGAAAAGTACAAAAGTTGAATGACAGTGATGATTTGCTATTTGCATTGCTGTCACTTACAATATCTCACTTAATTCACTTTCTTATTGCTTACTATTTACATACAAATCTATTTAGTTTTTTTGTGTGTAACATTATGATTAAGGCTAAGAATCTTGTAACATTTATTTTTAAACATTGTTTTTAGTAATGCATAGTATATTTCTTCTCTTAATTTGCACTTGATTTATTCTTAGACTAACTATGAGGAAATGATGGTACGTTACAAACTGCTATTGACATATATTAAATCAGCAGTTACAAGAAACTACTCTGAGAAGTCTATTAATTCAATCTTAGATTATATTTCAACTTCAAAGCAGGTAAGTAAATATTAATACCATACATTAGTTAACATCTGTTTAGTTCCAGTATCTGCCATTATAATTAGACAAGAACTAATCACTTGATTATACATCAGCTTTTTTCTTCTTGACATTATCTCACATTGTGTGATTAATGAGATTTTGTTTTATGTAACCTATCAATCAACAGTTGATAAAGTGCTCTGATTGGCCCACTACATTTCTAGTAATTCCTGTAGGTCTTGGCAAGTTTGATTCAATGGTCAGGTGGTCTTTATGAAGTGCACTTTGGCATTTTATTTTTCATTTCTATCACCAATATAAATACAAAGGTTTTTGGCTTTTGTAGGTGAAATCTTGTAATAACTTGGATGCGTTTACAATTTTGGTGTATATAAATGTAGGGTATCTTTTGTCATTGTAAGCAAAAGTTGTTTTTTCTAAAATTCTATTACAGAAACCACTGATTGCTTGTTTTTAAACATTTCAATATAATTATTATATGTGAAAAAACAAAAGAAATTTCCAGGCACTTAGCTAGGAATTTTTCATCATTTGGGATCCCGGGAGGCTTGGCCTCATTGGGGGCCCCTGCATTTTACGTAATATTTAATGTAAAAAAACACTAATTTGGGGGCCCTTGGGATTTTCAAATTTTCCCCCCACCCTAGCTACGCCACTGAAAAGTTCTTTAAAAAAAAATTAAAAATATTACCATTTTATTATTACCAACTTTAGAATTACGACACGTTTCTATGAAAATAAAACTACAAATGATGACTGAAACTTAATTATTATGGTTTACTGCTATTTAAAAAATGCACTCCATTGTTTAAGTGATAAAATTTGGAATGTATATTGTTAATAGATAAACTTGTTCTATTAAATAGCATTTGTCTGAACCAGACTTGCTGAATTCTAAGTTCAATAGTGCCATTAGTTTAAACATATATTTTTGTTCTTTTTATGTATGATACCTATTAACATTATAATTTCCTCATGTTTTGATCTTGCATTCAATTTAGTTTATGCTTGAAGTTTAAATCTAATAAAAAGAAAATGAAAATTTCAGATGGAACTGCTGCAGGATTTTTATGAAACAACTTTAGATGCTCTTAAAGAAGCCAAAAATGAAAGACTTTGGTTTAAAACAAATACTAAGCTTGGAAAGTTGTACTATGATAGGGGAGATTATCCCAGATTACAGCGTATATTAAAACAGTTACACCAGTCATGCCAAGTAGGTATTCACACTTTAAAATAAAATATATACAAATGACATATTTGTTACAATGGTTCCTGCCAGATTTAACCAAATATTTAAGCCTTTTAGGATTTTGCAAGTAAACCTCATTTCGAGTAGAGTACCTTATATAAAGTTCATTTTTTGTGTAGCCATCTGTTACAACTATGTAAAGCCCTCTGTTTAAACCTATCCAGTAGTTAAATAACTTAATTAATTAATGCTCTATTCACAGACTGATGATGGAAACGATGACTTAAAAAAAGGGACACAACTTTTAGAGATCTATGCTTTAGAAATTCAGATGTACACTGCCCAGAAAAACAATAAAAAGCTAAAGGTAAAATGTTCTGTTCAGAAACTATTGATTAGAGATTCAATACCTTTTGATAGTGTCTTTTTTAGTTCTTGCTTTTGATAGGGTGGTTATTCTTCATCATCATCATCAAACTCCATTAGAGTGAGGGCTTGAGAGGCTCAAATCCTCTCTTGCAAAAGCCCTGGACAGAAACCCTGCTGTGGTGGTCATTCTTAGCATTGGTTAGGTTTGAGACCAGTATCTGCTCTATTGCTGAAATAGCTTGAAGAAAAAAAAAACAACTCAATATTATATTTTACTTAATTTAGTAATATAACATGGACCAAAATTGCATATTTTGAAATTCATTGTGACATGAGAGCTAAAAATGTCAATATTTTACTGATGATTTTATCTATTTTTACATTTTTCACATATTAGGCACTGTATGAACAGTCACTGCACATTAAATCTGCCATTCCTCATCCACTGATCATGGGAGTAATTCGAGGTACAGTTCATTTGTAAAATAATGGATTTTGAAATAAAAGAACAAAACATTAGCTCCTTGGTTTGATCTACTTCTATTCCTTTGACTTTTAGAATGTGGAGGTAAAATGCATCTCAGGGAGGGAGAATACGAAAAGGCACACACAGACTTCTTTGAGGCGTTTAAAAATTACGATGAATCTGGCAGCCCGAGGTACATTATTAAACACTGTCTCAAATGTCATTTCTGTCGATAGTGTCAAGTGTTTTTTTTTTATTAACTTTATCACCTATATAAAAATTATATTGTATACCATATGATATTATCTTATATGCCTTTATTTATTTTAGGAGAACAACTTGCCTTAAATATCTAGTTTTGGCAAACATGCTTATGAAATCTGGCATAAATCCATTTGATTCACAAGAAACTAAACCTTATAAAAATGATCCAGAAATATTGGCAATGACAAACTTAGTCAGGTGTGTTGTTTATTTAAACATTACAAGTAATGATTTGTTTATTGAAAACAATGTAATATGTTGTTTTTATTTGTTTTTTGTTTCTTTTAAAAATATTTCTCAAATCATTTTCTTTTTTTTTTTCCCCAGTGCATATCAAAATAATGATATAAATGATTTTGAGAAAATCTTGAAAACCAATAGACAAAATATTATGGAAGATCCTTTCATTAGAGAGCATATTGAAGGTAAAAATGTGCATGTAAATAAATATATAGTATATATACATTGATAGCATTTCATAAAATATTGAGAATACCATCTTCTTATACACAAAGAAATATTTTTTACCATTTTATCAAATGTTGTTTTTTTCTGTCCATGAAGATCTTTTAAGAAATATTCGAACTCAAGTTCTTATAAAACTTATCAAGCCATATACAAGGATTCATATTCCTTTTATTTCTAAGGTGAGTTAGCAAGTCTTGGATGAAAAAAAGATATGTTGAAAATGTTAGATTAATTATATTATATATATTTTGTTACTTTTTCTTTTACAAGAAAAAAACAACTCATTTGCTGCCTCATTTATTTCAAATTAACCAAATGGCTTCAGTTTGATTTTATAAATGTTACCTTATGGTCAGCATAATTTCATTTTAATCTGGATATTTTCTTAATAAATTAAATAAGTCAATAACTAATTTTTTTTTTTCAGGAACTTAACATTGATGCAACAGAAGTAGAAAATCTTTTAGTATCCTGCATCTTAGATAAGTAGGTCACACTGGAAACTTTTCTAGTATAGGAAGAATTAATTCAAGTTTTTAAATGATTTTCTCTTCATTGTACACCTCAAAACTTTTTTTTTTCATTTATGGCATAAATTGTTTGTGTGAACATTAGTCTGGTATAGTTTAGAAAGTGAGAACATAAGTATGATATAGTTTATTAGTAAGTAACTAATGTTCACACAAACAGTCTATGCCATAAGTAAGTTTGAACATTAGTGTAATATAATTTGGTAAGTGTGAACATAAGTGTGGTATAGTTTAGTAAGTGTGAACATTAGTGCGGTATAGTTTAGTAAATTTGAACATTAGTGTGGTATAGTTAAGAAAGTTTTGAATCATCTTTGTGTTCTAAATTTTTGCAGTACTGTAAATGGAAGAATAGATCAAGTCAATCAAGTACTTGAGTTGGAACGTGAGTCAACAGGCACAGCTCGTTACAATGCATTGGATAAATGGACATGCCAGCTACAGAGTCTTCATCAAGCTGTTATAAGCAAAATTGCATAGCAGGCGGTTTCATAAGACTAGTATAAAAAAACTGTAAAAAAAAACCAACAAAGCCCAGAAGAAAATAAGTTATCGTCTCATATGCATTGTCTTTACAGAGTACTAATCTATTAAAAAAAAAGATCATGTTATGATCTCCCAAGTGCAGAGTTGCAAAGAATAAACCTGTAAAAATTTAAATATTGATGTGTTTTTTCACAAAGTTGATTATAAGCATTGACTAAAGCTGTAGCCACTAAGTTTACTATTAACTTGTTTTTTTTTTTCTTTCAATTTTCTGAGTGTAACTATCAGTATATTTTAAATTGATTATACATTTGTTGTCAACGTTATCACCATATGTTGACCTAAGTTCCTGAATAGTATAATAAACCTACCGGTTTGTTGTTTTGATTTTCCCAAGACACCTATCTGAGCAAGTTGGCCTAAGTTCTGAATGTTACCTAAATATAAGGCATCTTGAATAATTCTGTGCATAAAATCCTTTAATGTTGATAAGTATTTCTGACTAAACAAGTCCTGTTGAAACAGTGTGTTTTTATTTGTGCAAGTGTTTTAGTTTTTTGAGTTGCATTTGGTTGAGTTATAAAAAAAAAATTAAAACTCATATTTCAAGTTGTACTTTCAAACTGTACTGTCTGTTAAGTTATTAAGACTGAGAGTGTCTCTTATTTCTTGCATGTTGGAAAATGTTTTTCCCCATTGTATATTAAGTTTAAAAAAAAGCTGATTGAACTGAATGTTGTTTTTTTTAAATTTTTACATAGACTTGTTGTTTATCTTCCTTTTTTTCCTTTAATTGTTTTTTAAATGAAATAAAGGCGATTAGAAAACTGGATGTGAGTTTGGCAGGAACAGAATGTAAGTCTTATTGTCTTATGTTGATGTCATTTTTTAAAATCATAATTAAAAAGCTGAGGTGCTTTCAGCTAGATTGTTTATTTGATTAATTTTATGTGTTATAAGGTCAATTATTTTTAATAACATTGCTGTTCTTTATTATATTAAACCTAATACTTGTTTCCCATGAAATAAACATTAAACTTGAAATAAGAAATAGAAAAAATACAATAAGAAATATTTTCCAACTAGAATAATAATTTACTAATGAGGCTTTAACCTTAACCTTAATCTGGCTAAGAATAGTTCTCAACAGACTAAAGAGGAAAGCCGAGGATGTCCTTTCTGAGGTAAAAGCAGGCTTCAGAGCAGGTAAAAGAAATGTTGAACATCAGACTGATTTTGTTCAGGATTGACATGAAATTAATGACGATGCATGTGATGAGAGAAGTAATAGATAAAAACATTATTGATGTAATCAAAGCCCTTTACCACAATGTTAATTGTTAAGTACTTCTGAAAAAACGAATTTGAAAAACCTGGCAAGGATACATTTTCTCCCTAGTTCCCCCTAGATGTTCAATAGCCAAACATTACAAAGTGACTCAAAATATTGTACTTGGGATCACATAAGTCAAAACCCCTTTGAGCTTGGCAGCTTCTTTCATGAGTAAAATGGACAATCTGAATATTAACACCAGCTTCTTATCTATCTTCTTATCTTATATAATACAGACATTACTTCAAAAAAGATGTCGATTACATCATGTGTTCAGTCATGCATATTAACCAATGACCTAAATTCTGCCAAGTCACTGGTTTACCTGGATAGCTCAGGCAACCCATTCCATGCTCTAATAGCGCTAGGGAAGATAGAGCATTTGTATAAATTTGTCCTAGCATATGGAATGAGGAATGTGCCTTTATCTTTGTGTCAGAGTATTTTATTAAATTTTGTATTTGAAGATTATGGTTCATTGTTTTATGTATAATTGCTATTTTACTTTTAAGTCTTCTATCTTGAAGGCTTTCTAAATTTAGTGATTTTACTAAAGGTGTTACTCTAGTCAAATGGGAATATTCGTTTGTTATGAATCTCACTGCTCTATTTTGTGTCTGTTCCAGTTTCTTAATGTTTTCTTGAGTTGAGGGGTCCCAAAGAGAGGATGCATATTCTATTATTGGCCTAACCAAGGTTAAATAACATTTTAGTTTTATGTTCTTATTTGATTTATAGAAATTTTTTTTAATAAACCCTAATGCTTTGTTTGATTTTTTGATAGTTTTATCAATATGGGGATTCCATGACAGTATTTCATTTATTATAACACCTAGGTATTTTGCGTTTTTTAGTCTGTGTTACTGGTTTGCCATGAATAAGATAAGTGGAATTAACTCTTTCTCTCCATAATTATTTACCACATTCTGGTGGAATCAACGCTGGTATTGTCAGTTAGGAGAGAAAGAGTTAATTTGTTTTAGTTTTTTGTTACTCTTAATAACGGACATTTTTTCTCTGTTGAAGGACATGCTCCAATTTGATTCCCATTTCTGTAATTCATCTAATTCTCTATAAAATTTGTTTCTTGTGTTGTTTTTATTGTTCTATATATTATGCAATCGTCTGCAAATAATCTGACTTTTGTTCCTGTACGAATGCAATTTGGTAAATCATTAATGTAAATTAAAAATAGTAGTGGACCTAAAACTGTTCCTTGAGGTACGCCTGAGTTTACTGTTATTGATGTTGATTTAGAGCCATTTATTATTACAGTTTGTTCTCTCCCTATCAGAAAATCGTTAATCCACTGATGCAATGGACCATCAATGCCAAAATATTTTAATTTTTTAAGCAAACTATGGTGGTGAACTTTGGCCTTGGAAAGTAAGATAGCATCTATTTTCTCACTATCATGTAAACCTTTTGAAAAATCATTACTTAGTCCTATTAGTTGTGTTTCACATGATCTATATTTCCTAAAGCCATGTTGGTATGGAGTAAGGACATTATATTTGTCTAAGTGGTTTATGATGTTGCTACATATTATGTGTTCTAGGATTTTACATGTGATGCTGGCAAGTGATTTAAAGTGATACTGGTCTGTAAGTTTCCTGGATCAGGTTTTTCTCCTTTTTTAAATAGCTTCTTTCCAGTCCCTTGGTATTCTGCCCTGATTAAGGATGCCTGAAAAAGTATTTTGAACACTGGTGCTAGCTCATGCTTAGTTCTTTGAGTAATCTAGCTGGAATACCATCAGGTGCAAATCTGTTTGATGTTTGCTAATAGTTTTTGAATTCCCTTTTCTTGTAATTCTATATCTCCTATGTTGTCTACTTGGTTCAAATTAAGTAATATGTCTTTGTCCAATGCTCTCTGTACTCCTATATGGTTGTGAAAGTTGGACACTGAATGTTGAATTCAAGCTCTTAAGAGTAAATGCTACAAGAAAACAAATGAGTTTGTACTTTTACAAGTCAACACTCTGGCTGGCAAAAAAAAAGGAGGAAGTCCTCAATATTGTGAAGAGTCAAAAGCTCCCCTAGTTCTTTTTTTTTTTTTTAAAGACATGACTTTTATTCAAAAGTTATCTTTCAAGGTACAGTGGAGGGAGCATGAAGAAAGTTTGCTAGACAACCTAAAAGAATGGACTGGCCTTTCTCTTGAGATTTAGCTGCGGATTAGAAAGAGTGCAGGAATTTGGCCTGTCCTATTGAGATTCTGATAAGAACAGATACTGATCAGAAAGAGAGAAGGAATTTGGTTATGCATACTGTCACAGCACCTCTGCAAGGAATGTCAAGGGACAAATGAGATGAGAACCATTAAAAGAATTGCCAAATTCATACTTTATTTAAAAGCTACACACTTTGAATTCAGTCATTTTATTAGGAGAATGCTACATTGTTTTTAGCAGTATAGCTAATTATCATTTCAATTTGAAACTGTAAAGTAACTTGTCAGAATTTTTTTTTTAGAGCTGTTTTAGATACCCAGTAATCTAATAAAAATTTTAGAATTTTCAAATTTATCAGAATGCCTTTTTTTATTTAAAAAAAAAAAGTTCTGCAAAGAAATAAAAAAAACTTCAAAATCACGCTTACTAAAAGCACTTTGCATTCAAAACATTGAAAAGTGGAATGTAAAGACCATAACTATTCTCACAATGGATATTCTGGTTTATTTTATTCTTTATTTGTATGTCAGTCAATACAAAAATAAGTAGACAAGTATTGAAAAATCAAAGTTTAGATGTCATCATGCTATCCTGTCCATACAAAACCATAGGGTGTAATATTGGATAATGATATCCATTTAATGTTACTGATGTTTTATCTTCTCCAAAACTCCATGCCATATCCAAAAGATGGTTGGTAGCACCTCGCTCAGGTTCTAGTCCAATGTCTGACTGAAGTCTTTCACACACATACTGAGCAATGCCTAGTGAACCTGACACACCAGTTGATCTGATTCCACCAACTGTGATCCATCTCCTGAAAATTAAAGTGTAACACTTATGTAGCATTTTATTTTATCTCTAGTACACCATTCTGTAAAAATGTGCTACAAATTTTAGTGAATGAAACTTAAGATTGAACTTCTTGAACTAAAAGTCTTACATTAAAAAAAACAACACTAAGTGCTAATTGCTGAGCTCATCTTTCAATTCATGTTTTATTTTGACTGCTACTGTCATGTTCAAGAATAATTGAACATTCACAGAGATAATCTAACTCCTGATCAACAGAACATATTCAAGTATGTTAGTTAAAAAAAATAATATAATCTTCACATGTAATGAAGTAAAAAATTCCTTCACAGCTAGAGATATTACCTATGATACTATTTTAGAAATAAACTAAAACCAAATTTCAGTTTTATTCAGTAATCATAAAACTTTCTTTTATGTGTACCAGCTCAGACTTTTCTGGTCAGGAAAATCTTGACCACAAATGTAAACATAATCATAAAAGTAAATGATACAAATGGAATAAAGTTTGGATAGACACCAATTGTTTGATTTCAGAAAACTGACGTCATGCTAAAGCAGTTCTATAAAAGTAGTGCACACTTACTTGTGTGGGTAAGTTCTAATTTGATAATCCTTCAACTGGGTGGCTGGTCTTACACCAACATAATGGCCAACTGGCAGAAATGTAGCTAGGTCAGGAATGAGCCACTGAGCTTTTTGAGTTAACATCCAATGAACTTTAGGATCACTTGCAGGCCTGGACAGCTCAATGGAATCTTGAGCAGTTGGTCCCATCATCACATTGTCATAGACTGGAAAGGATAAAAATATAATTTTGTTCTTCACATTTAAGTTCGAAATAAAAAGCCAAACATTGTAAATCAAGCTCTATATCCTGATTACCAATTTAAAAATAAACATTTAATGTACCTGAGTTAAACAAAGCTATTCCTTTGGATTTTTCTGTTGGAACTGGAAATATAATTGACTTCAATAAAGGACTTGCATTTTTACCAAAGACACAATACTGGCCTTTACGTGGATAAATTCTGTATAAAATTAAAGGACGTGGTTAAAGATGTCATCATTAAAACTTTTAACAATTTTCTATTCACTTTGTACATCTAGTCTTATATCAACAAATTTAATGAATGTTGATTGTGAAAACAAATTGATTTAAAAGAAACACTAATACCTAAATGTATCAATTCCTGCTAATTGATCCACAATATCACCATATAAACCAGCACAATTAATAGTCATTTTACAATGAACAGGTCCCAAACTTGTAATCAATGTTCCATGACTCATCCCAAACACTTCACAACTTGTGCAAATCTGTTCTTTTTTTTTTGTATACAAGAAAAATGAAAAGAAACTTTTAATTTTAGATACAACTCTTTAGAATTAAATTTTTTGACCCTGCTAAAATTGCAAAACAAAAATATACTACAAAAAAAAAAACCAAGCATAATTTCTAAAATCATTAATTAGTTTTCCAGTATTAATTTATTTTCACACTATAACATGCTCAGTGCCCTTTTGACCTATCTCTTTATAGAGATGTGGGAGAGGGTGCTCAGCAAATAGAGCTCAACAAGAGTCAAATCCCAATTTAAAATTCCTTGCCAACATCAGGATTTCAAATTGAGCGCCTTTGTTAAGTAGTCAAGCAATTAGTGCTCCTCAGCAACAAATCCCCATTCTTTAAAGGGAGATAAAAGTAGCCAGCCTGATAAACTAATGATTTGAGTTACCTTTGATCCGAGCATTCTTGCTTGATGAGCGTAACTGAGTCCAAGTAAATAGGAATCTATGACACATTCTCCTGGAATATTTAATGCACCTACAGCCTCTTTGCGCAGGTAGGGCTCACTTTTGTGCAGATCAGTGAGGGACATCAGATTGACATCATGAATATCAGCTTCATGAGACTGTTGTCTTAAATCTGGTAGTTTCTTATTCTGTTAATACAGTGTAAAATATTTTTAGTTTCTGTTAACTATTCTATAATTACACAATAAAAAAATAATATAAACATTACAAGAAATATTTAAATAACAATGAAGAAAAGTAATGCCAGTATCTCATATTTTTAAAGTGAGTATTGGCTAGATAAAATAGATTTTGATGGATTTGTAATTTATTCATATTGGATTTATCAATGGTCCTGGGTTCAAACTCTGCTTGCTACCATCCCCTGACTTCCTGCGGGAGGTTTGGACTAGGAAGTAAATTTGCTTCAACTCTGAAGGAACATCCGAAATATGTAAAACATTTTACAACACCCCTACAACAAAAGTCAAGGGAAGATGAGGTTTATGAGTGTATTATTTATCCTCTTCTCACTGGGAAAGTTCATTATCAATACCCTCTAAACTACTGCCTTTTGAAGAAAATGTTAAATAGCTAATTTTTAATTACCAACAAAAGAAATCTTAAAAATGTATTTTTCATAATGTTATCAAAATAGAGGTTTTGAGAAATGACTACATATATATTTTTATTACAGACAGCCGAAACTACTATAATAGCTCCTCCTTCAAATTCTAGAAAGAAAAAAAAAGACAATAACATCAAACTGTGTGCCTAGTCGTGTTGTATGTGCACTGGTCTGTCATTCTCACCTCTTCTTCTGTCCAAGCAACAAGAGTGGCACCACATTTCCTGTAAGGGATGTTGAATTTATTGATTATATCAAATACAGTCTTCTGGCTTGTCTTGATGCAATGCTGTTCCAGACTATGGAGTGGAGCATCAAAACCTGTGTGCAACATGCCACTTTGAGATATAAAATAGTAGAGTGTAAAGAGACCAACTTTAAAAATCTGGCCACCTAAATAATTCAGGAAAAAGAATGATTTAATTGATTTTTTACTGTTTTTGTTTGTTTGTTTGTAAAATGTTTCGAATGTTCCTTCAGAGTTGAAGATAATTACTTCCTAGTCCAAACCTCCCACAGGACGACGGGGGATGGGAGCAGGCAGGGTTTGAACCCGGGACCATCGATAAATCTGAACGACAGTCCAGCGCGCAAACCGCCCGACCAGGCAGCCATCCTGGTCTGTTAAGCAGTGTTTTAATTACTAACTTCTAATGTATTAAATTGGTTGAATATTACTGGTGCTTTATTTCTACACACTTCTCATGACACTTTTTGTGTTAATAGATGAGTACATGAAGTTCAAATGGTAACTGGTGAGTTTATGAAACTGCACCAGACAGCGCAGAAAAATGTTCACAAAAATATTGATGAAAATCAAGTGTATTATAACATTTTGCAAGCTCCAAATTAAAAAATCAAAGTTAGTTGCGTCTCAGGATTCATATATATCCTACTGTTACTTTCTTTCCAGTGATGTCCACAGACATGAGAATATTTCATAACATTTCCAACAGATAAGCAGATTACAGGGATTCTAAAACACTTTTAAAGGCAGTATTTTATTTTCAACTTCCTAAAGCAATCAGTTGAGAAAAAGCAAAGGTGCTTATTCATTGTGCTGGCCACATGACATCCTTGTTGACTGTGGGCCACAGAAAAAGATGACCTTTATATAGATTATAGATTGTCACTATAAAAAACATGAAATAGCAAGTAGTTCCAGCAGTGACATAGCTAGGGTGGGGTCCCCTAAATGAATGTTTTTTTACATTAAATATTAAGTATTACACAAAATGCAGGCCCCCAAATGATGGAAAATTCATAGCTTCGCCCCCTGAGTTCCAGTCACTGTAGTTATTTCGCCTCAAGAATGTACATACTGCACACCAAAGCTATGCCTACAAATATTTAGATGTAAATGAACAAACATCATCATTATCATTTGTGATGTCTATATTATCATTTGTGATGTATATATTATCATTTGTGATGTCTATATTATCATTCACAAGAGCCGTTGAATTCTAAGGAACTGGGCACAATTGACTTTAAATAAACAACTTTTTAAAAATAAGGAAAAAGAAGAAAAAAAAAACAATGGAGAGATTTGAATTAAGCATACTTTGACTTATGCAAGTCTAAATTAACTGGATTTGACATATCTAACTCACATTATTCTCTCTGATGCATGATGTTCTATTATCTCCCCTGAGTCTTTCCAAAAGAAAAAAAAGATTTTTATTATCAAAAGTCTTATATAAAAATTTAAAAAGTGACAACTGATCAATGCAGTTACATACCTGTTTCCTGCACTCGCTTCGGACATAATGTTCTGAGCTCTCTCCAGTAGGATACAAGTATAGCCTTGTCTGCTGAGTTCAAACACAACAGCACAGCCTACCACACCTCCACCAATGATTGCTGCATCAAATATTTTGTCAGATAATGACATGTTTGGTATTGTCTGCTGCTGTGAAAAAAATCAACACATTTTAAAATTGTATTACACCTATAAAGATAACATAACTTATACTTTTAAGGCTTAAATAAAAATGTTTATAGGTGTCCTTCTTTCCATAATATGTGGAAAAATTTTTTTCGTTTAATATCATGTGGAGCAGTAATTATAAAATGTATAAATGCTTAGAAGGGCAATTATAAGTATAAGTGACTCTATAATATCAAACTTGATTATATTTAAGCAATATTTATTTTCAGTTTATATTTCTTGCACACTTAATATGTTACAATAATAATGACATTTTTTTTTACTAATTGAACTATTCTAACTATTGATCATTTAAAATTATATATTATGAGATCCAAATGTTATTAATTCTCTTACTATTAAAATGAAACAAGATATTATTTTTACAAAGCTTTATCAACAAGTTATTTTGTCTGGTTTCAAACAAGGGAAAGAAATAGTACTTGACTAAGGTGGTGGAATAAGTTGAATTAGTCTCCTTTACACTTTGTGTAGAGAATTAAGTCATTTGAAACCAACAATAAATAACTATAGAACCTTCTATTTTCATAAGCAATTCACTGGCACAGCTATTATAAATTAATGCATTGGCTTGATCCCTCGAGTTTGAATTCAAGCTGTACATCTTTTTAAATTTTTTATTTTAAAGTGCATTTAAAAAGTGTTTACAGTAACACTCACTTAGGTACCTCTTCTTTCTTTCCTCCCCCCTTTAATAACTGGTCCAGACAATTGAAAGGATCATAGCGCATTGGAAAGCTAAAATAATGAAATTGCACAAAACAAAAACAATTGGTAAAAATATTTATAATCACACAGATTTAATATTGCTAATCTAGATCTATTACAAATTTAATTACATGATTGATCCAAACCAATTGATACAATTAGTCTTAATATTAGCTTTGTTTTTGTTTTTTTAAATAAATCTTTTTATTGTTATTGCTATTATTTATATCATCATAAAACATGTGACATGTACTATAATAAAATGACATGTACTATAATAAAATATCAAATAAAGGCAGTACCCAAGTACTATTAGAATCTACATTTAAATCTTGAGTGTGCCTTTATATGCTTCTATCCAAAATATGTTTCAGCACTAAGCTTCAAACTTCACAGATGGTGAATTGGGCTTATAGGAAAATGACACTTAAATAATGTACTCTTACAAACTTAACTTAACATGACCACACACAGGGCTGGTCTTAACTATTGCTAGGTCCTACGCAAAATGGACAGTGTGGGGCCAAGTCTGGGCGGGGACAAGCATAATGTCAAAATTAAAATTTTCAAATTAAAAAGTACATTTGTCTTTGCTGTAAATTTTTATTAAAGGAAAGCTGACAATGCCTTTTTTTTTTTTTTAATTGCATGTTGGATTGGCACCTCAAAATGACAATTTTGCCCATTTTTCAAAAGATTTTTATGAGTTTTCAGGAGATTTCCAGGACTTTTTCATAAATTTTGCAATTTCAGGAGATTTCCAGGAGGTCCTGGAAAATGAGGAGGCCGTGGAAAACCTGTTATTATATATAAGTGATAATGGTTTAATTTAATAATTTACAAATAGAATAAGGACAGGGCCTATGAAAGTGCGGGGCCCACTGCGGCCACATAGGTGGCAGTGGCCTAAGGCAGGCCCTGACCACACAGACCCAGTTGTGACCTGCATATTTTGCCATCCTTATGCAGACAAAGCTGTAGACCCATTGGGGTCTATGTAAATTATCTTTCATCATCTGCATCAGTCTTCTGCAAGGGTTTTTCTTTGGACCTCACATGTATATCCTGCAACCTTCATGAAATCTCTCCAGCTGTTGCTTTCAGAAACTAATTTCTGCCAGCTGCTTTGCTCTGTGCCAGTTAGGTAACATTTCCAACTGAAGGCACATATTCTCCCACTATAAAATGAAGAGATGCAAATGATTGCGCCCTTCTTGAAAACACCAAACATAAGCTTAAAAGCTTTCATCTTGCTGCCTTGTTTGGTGTAATTGTGAACCTCAGGAAAGCGGAAATCTAAAAAACTAAAAATGAAGCTCTGTTACAAGTCTACCGCTTATAGTTTCCATTATCCTTGGCCTCTATTACTAATCTAATCTAGACTCTATTCTTCTATCTATAATCTAGATCTAGTAAATAGTATCATGTTAAACTTTCAAGTAAAGTCTGCCTAGAATAGATTACCTAGGATCTAGATTTATTTTAGATCTAGTCTAGACCTATAGTCTAAACCTCGATATGTATTATTATTCCGATCTTTCTTAACTGTCTTAACACTATCAAAACTAATGAAATTGAATGGTCAAAGTTTTGCTGATCATAATTGTCTCCCATTTATTTTACTCAAGCTTATAAAAGGGAAAGAACTGCTCAATTACTATCATATCTTTCAATACCGCAAGATTCATTGCTCCTATTTATGTAAAGCAAAGTTAATTACCACTGATTGATTCATGTGTTGTCATCGAAAATGAATAATTATGTAAAGTTTCAACTTGATCCGCGAATGGGAAGTGTGAGAAAAAAACAACAGCAAAAAAAAAAAAAAAAAAAAAAAAAAAATCCCACCAAGCAAGAAAAACGGACGCAGTGTTTCACCCAGTTGTGACTTGCATATTTTCCCACATATCATGCAGACAAAGCCATTGTCCGCTGGCGGTCCATTCCATTCCATATTCTCCGTGTTCGGCGTCTGTCTTCGATAATGGCTTTCCTTTGAGTCTCATAACAAATGTTTGTCACACAGCCTTTGTGAGAGCTCTACAACTATCTCTTTCAGAGCCCATCTGCTGCCAGCTTCCTTCCTCTATACCATTTAGGGCCACATGGCGCCTGAGTTGATCTTTACATCGCTTACTTTGGGCACCTCTGTTACGCCTTTGGCATGCGGTCGTCTCCCATGTGGAATAAGTGTCCGACCCAGCGCAACTGTCGAATGGTACTTAGTGCTTCCATTCTGTCCACTCCGGCCTCCAGCAGAACATAATTATTTGTAATGTAGTCTTGCCAGAGTTAATATAAGCTGTAATGTAGTCTTACCAGAATTAATATAAGCTGTAATGTAGTCTTGCCAGAGTTAATATAAGCTTTGTAAAAAAAAAAGTAGACTAGATTATCTTTATGCGCATCTGAAATTCAAGTGTGTGTTTTGAGCCGCTCCATTGGAAGATACAAGAGCTGAAAAGTGTGTGGTTGTGTGTGTTTCATTGAAGGAATACACAAAGAAATTGTGTTAGTGAACAGTAGGCCTATTGTGTTTTTGTGTCTGTATGTGTGTGTGGGAAATAGGTTTGCGTCCCTGTTGTAATGTAGGCAATGCATACTTTTTCTTTAGAACAACAACTGATGAGTCTAAGGTGTGTTTGTGCATAGTCTAAATTAGCCAAATTTCATTGTGCAATGAAAGAGACAAAAAAAGGGGACTTTATAGAATTTAGAGGTCAGAAAATTGTGTTGGGGTTGGGCAGCGTTATAATGCGAACCGTTCTATTGAAGTATGAAAAAGTATTTCGGCCAAAATAAAGATATTCAGGCGCAAGTGACGTAAAGAAAACCTAAATAGACTCCAGGTGGACAACGGCTTAGACTGGATTAGTTGTGGAAAAATATGCAGGTCGAAAATGGGTTTGCATAGTCATGTGAAACACTGCACTCATTCTTAATCATCGGAATCGAAGACGGTACCATTGCAAAATTACAATACAAGCTAGCAGTTATTAAAAAAATTTTTTTTTTCCATTAATCGTTACATTATTGTGTTCATTAGCTAGCCTGTAGAGAAAGGGAAGCTTTGCTTAAAGTGATTTTACATGTAGATACATTTCATGTGCAAACAACACATTGACAGTAGTTTGACATTAACATTAACTTTCCAATAGTTGATAGAGCAATAAAACTCCTCTTGTTACTTTGTCCTGGGAGACCAATGAAAAGTTACATGGTCTAAAGCAGTGGGTCCAAAACTTTTGACATTATTGTACTCCTTTTGTATTATTTTGTAACGCTGACTCCCCCCCCCCCCCGAAAAAAATGTACTTGCATAAGAAGAATGAAATTATTATTGCTGAGATGACAGATCAAATAATTCGGTTCCCTGGTTGTTAATTTTAATCTGAGATGCTGTACCACGTTTAACAAACTGTTCCTTTTTTTCGACGTACTGTCTAAAATGTTGAAAAAAAGCAGCTTCTTATAAGTATGAAATTAGAAAAATCAAGATGTATTCTAGAACATGGGCCCACTGTAATTTAGCCCACCCCCTTTTTCTCAAATGCTCAGCAATAAGAGAGTGGCAATAAGTGGCGATCCTGACCATTTTAAACCAGGCATATGGAAATGAAACATATTTTAGGACACCTAACAAATGACACTCAACTCCACATGGCGAAGCTTTAAAACATCTCTCTTTATTGCCATTTTTATATGTCGGCCTTCATTAAAAACATCTCTAACAATTAGATATTCATAATTTATTTTAATGTATTAACTGAGCATAGCATAGTTAATGAAGTGCAACTCGTACCCCCTCCAAACTATCCCCGTGCCCCTGGGGGTACGCCTACCCCACTTTAGGAAACACTGGTCTAAAGTATGCAAACATATTTGATGGCATTTATTGTAGGGAGCGTTTGAATTTTTATAAAAATCACAAATTTATAAATCTACACATCTGCTACACATATTAAAGATTTTCCTAAAGTTTGTAAAGTGCTCTACATAATCTACATCCTATTCCAAACCTCCCGCAGGACGACGGGGGATGGCACCTTGCAGGGTATGAACCCTAGACCATCGAGACGCCCGAACGACAGTCCAGCGGGAGGCAGGCATTTGTCTATATAGGCTTACGCATATAAATATTTGGAAAACCAATAATATCTACTTGTGTCATAATCATTAATTTTGTTGTTTGAATTAAAAAAATGAATGAATATATCAGCCCATCAGGCATATGAAAGGAATTCACTTGTGTGTGCGTGCGTGTGTGATGTATTTCATTAACGTTAAATATTTCTGATCAGACTGAATCATTCCGAGTTGCCATCAAGTTGTTTAATTATACAATGAAGTTCTTTCTCTTACTTGTTATGGAGGGCACGGCATGCCCTGAGTTGTGCCAGAAAATCCAAAAATTAACTTGTTATGAAGTGAGTGTGTGTGTTTCTAATGTAACCATGAGTACGATTGTCGGATGGTTTGGTTATATAAACTGATGTAACCATGATTATGATGGGCAGATGGTTTGGTTATATAAACTGATGAGACCACGAGGTTGCTTCTCGTAGTTCAAGTTAATAAAAAAAAATGGTGAGAAAGTTCAAGGAGGATCATAGAAGCAAAAGTTGAGTGACAGAAAGACGTGTAGCATTATAAAGCGTGCATCAACTCTGTCTGTCTGGTCAAAAGTTTGTACACGTTAGTTCTCTCACACTCATTCTCGGATCATGATGAAACTTTACACAATTATTTATTGAACCTGACAAAACAAGAATCAATTAAAAAAAAAAAGGAATTAGTTAATTAAATGTTATTTTTCTATTAAATAAGGGGAATAAATGCGACTTTTGAGAGATGTGAAAGTATTTAAAGTTATTCATCTTATTACGTTTTGCACTCGTTCTTTCTCCCACTTGCCATTCTGGGATCAAAACTGTGCACACAATTATTCCTAGTCGATGACAAGACATGAATCAATAAAAATTAACCAATTAATTAATCAATTAGAGATTTTGTTTATTAATTAATAAAAATGGAGTTTAGTCCTGCATTTTAAAGATACATGGCCCTGATATTAGCAATTCTTCCCTTATATAAGGCTTTGTTTTTTAATTTTTTTTTGTTAGTTTCATTTCATTTGTGTTTTTACAAAAATCTGATTTGATTTTACATTCGATTTGAATTTGTCATACTTTGTTAGAAAATAAAATGTAATTATTTATTGAAAATAGGCATAAAAATACTTTCTAATATTTTAAGGAAAGTAACAAAAATAAATCACTTTCTATTATTGAAGTTATAAAATAGGACTATTACAATAGAATATTCTCTTGTTATCTTCCAACTGAAGTTAATTCATAATTCAAAGTAAAATTAATATCTTTTGGGGCATTCCCCCCCCCCAAATATTTTGTTTAAAACAGATGAATTAGATGTAGATCATCATCATGTATAATAAAATTATTTTTTTATTAGTTAACTTTAAAACCTTTAAGTCTAATCAGCCTTTCATATGTAGATTGATTTCTAGTCAATTATTATTAGTAGTGTGACGTATTGTGCCAAGATAAAACAAATAAATGAACAACTCAAAGGAAAAAAATAAAAGAAGTATTTGTTTAATTAGTTCAATAGGAAGGCACTTTCAAGACATGAATAAAACATTGGTTCAAAAATAAAACTCCAGCTTAACACAAAACAAATATCAATTCTACTCAATACTTTTCCCTCACATTCCCAGAACACTTGGTCATTCAAAACTCAACACAAGAACACAATCTCATCAATGGTCTACATGACAATTGCATATTGCAAGATGTGCATGGGATGTTATTCAAAGAAAGAAAAAACAAGTTCTATGACATCCAACTGAAGGGTAAAGTTAACAGTTCGGTGCCATAATTAGAAACTAAAGAATACTTTATAGCATTCTATTTATGAAACTAAACTTACACCATTCTTAATCCTTTTTTTTTCCATGCATCTTTTAAAAGTATCCTACTGTACTTTGTGTGTGAACTGCATTGATTTCATAAATAAATATTTTTGTAGCTGTAATTCTTGCATCAAACATTTTTATTAGCAAATCAAACACAAGTTTTGAATGGAATAGAATAAAGAGAGCAGTAATAGTACAAAATAGTTTCCTAACTAGTTGATTCAATATTTAATAGTCAAACCAAGATAGGTGTGGAATTATTAGATCTTAAACATTTCAAGGATAAAAAGAAAATTAGCTACAGTCAACCATATCACTGCATTTACTTGATATAAGTTTAGGTGATATATTAATTCACCAGTCTCTAAAAAGGTAAAAAACAAAATATTTTTGTTGTGACATCGCAGATAAACATTTGTCAGAAAAAAATAATTCATGTAATGCTTATTTTATTAAGAAAGTTTTTTTTTCTTTTGTTTTTGTTAGTTTGTTTTGCATATTAAATCACATTTTAAAATTATAAGTAACAAAGAAAAAACAAAAATATTTGCAAATAAAATTAGAAATAATACAACTCTCAAAGAAACTTGAAGAAAACTCTTTGTTGCCAACATCTTAGCACATGCAATCACCTAGCTTCATCGCTTCATTCAATTCAGAACATTCATAGAAATGTCTAAACTCTGAAAACAAAACAAGATTTGAAGAGACAGAAATAAAAATAACAAGGATTTCCTAAAGATGGATAAAGCAGGTCATGGCTGGAAACTGGTTTTCTAAATGATGAAATCTTCAAATACATCAACAGAAGTACACACTGACATGGTTCAATGAAATGATATGGGGGGAGGGGAGAATGGCTTGGTTGGGTAGAGAGAGGCATCTAGGTCATAATAATGTCAATATGATGATCTGGATACAATTGTAAGTATAGATATAAAAATTTATAGAGGGTTCAGATCAGCAGTCTCAGATATATGGACACATTTACTCAAGGACTGATTTTATGTTGACCTTAAGAACAGCAAGTTCCTCACTACCAGTGCATGACAGGAAATGACAGTAAAATATTGAGAAAGGAAAAACTAATGAATACATGAAATTAAATAGCCAAGATGGAAAATAGTTCAGAATTAGAATCAAAGGGCAATAATTCACTCAGATGAATGAATTATGGTTTTGCAAACCATAAAAATCACCAGTATAACAAATTATGAGAAAGCATGATCATATGGTTATAAGTTCAAGTTATTATTAATTGAAAACACCAAAATTAATGATCAGAATGCAAATATATCAAGCAAAAAAAAAAAAATTAAAAAAAATTAAGTCATCAACCTCAGATTAAATTCCTTAACCTGTCATACCTTATCTCCCACTAGTCATTAGTGAACTAAAATAAAACACACATAACTATGTACAGTGAATGTACTCTCAGACTCTAGGAGTACTTTGAATGATCTCCAATAAATTAAACATTCTTTAGTTCAAGTGACAACGAACATACAAATGATGATCCTGAAAACAAACACTTGATTCACAATTTCTTAAACAGCTCAATGAAAACTTGTAGCAAAGTGAAATGGATGAAAAAATCCCTAAAGGTTGCTATGAACTGATGTGGCCATCTTGTAAAGTGACTATAAACTGATACGGCCATCTTGTAAAGAGCCTAATACAATTTGAAACATTTATTTTCCCTGTACTTTAATAAATAACATTTTGGCAAGAGGAACGGATAAATGTTTAGGTTTTGTTGAGTCCACTAAATGTTGTACTTAAGTGTGAGAACAGAACAAAACCTTGAACACATAACTAAACAAACCTTGAATACATAACTTAAACAGAAATGTCTGATGACTTCCCATAATACACAGAACTAAACAAGCCTTGATCACATAACTTAAACAGAAATGTCTGATGACTTCCCATAATACACAGAACTAAACAAGCCTTGAACACATAACTTAAACAGAAATGTCTGATGACTTCCCATGATACACAGAACTAAAAAAAGCAGTCATCAATTATGCTAAGCAAGTTTGTTGACAGTTTAAAAAAAAAAGGGTGGCAATATTCTCTGTTAGTAACCAACCAAGAGTTCTTCTAATGAGAAGATGATTCAAGTGATTGAAATAATTTCAACAAACAATGGAATGTCTTAAGTCCACTGCCTCTGTAAGTCTGAGGTACACAGCACAGCAACCACAATCAACATAAAGTGAAAATGGCTTTTACAAATATTAGTTTTTGTCTGATTGCAAATAAAAACAATATAATATTTGTTGACATGCTGTAAAAACAAAATGATAGTATACATGTTGCACAGCCAATAATCAGCTGCTTCTTTCATTTAAGAAACCATTACTCTAAAATAATCCTGATATGAAACCAACCACCAAAATCATTTACCAAGCATTGTGGCCATAAATTCTTAAAAAAAAAAAAAGGTGGGCTTAGTCAACAGTAGCTTTATATAAAACATGCTTATAGTTATAGTTGTAATTCAAAGACAAATCAAACTTTCATACATATTGATTCAGGAAATGCTATTTGTTTAAGATTTCATTTATATTTGAAAAAAAAAACATGAAGAACTTACACTATTAAATTCTCATAAAATAATAAGGAAACATTAAAAACTAGATTGAAATCAACTAATTTTGGTCAAAATAATAGCAATAGTAATAGCAATGGCATTTTAGTTTGGGCTAACTTCTAAGTATAAACAAAAAGTATTAATTAGAGCATAACAAAATAAATAGTACTTCCGAGTTTCATACATATGCTTTTAATTTACAAACAACTTTCATACTTAAGTCAGTCCAAGGGAAATACAGACACCTCTTTGAAAATTAAAAAAAACAAACTTGAAACATTAGGAAACAAACATGCTCAACTTAGATTTTTGCAATAACAGAAATGAAACAAAATTGAGAAACTTATGCACATAGAAGGCAATATAAGGGCTGAAACCAACTTGAGGCAGTCATCAAACAAGAAGTTCAACAATAGTTTTATCAACTTTTAGAGTTATAGTTTTAGCAACATAGTAACATCAACTAGAGAGATTAATTGATAATAAAAGTATAAAACAAATAGTGTTTTAAGATTAGGATACAATTGAATCATAGAGAAGGTTAATCAATAAATCTATATTTGAGTTTGGTTAGAAATTAAAAAAACAAAAGACAATCCCAACTTCAAAGTCATTATTTTTGGTATGAACTATAAAAAAAAAAAAATACAGAACTATAACCAAGGTAGTCTTGAAATGAATGTTGCATTTGTAAAAATATATTTAAAAATATTTTGTCCTATAGTGTTTTATATAGTGTAGTATCAGTCACAATATAGAAGATTGAAAGTGTGATCCCAACAAAGAGTGTACAACATGAAAAATAAACATAATGAGCTTCAACTGCAGTACCTACAAAGTTTGTTAAGGAATTCAGAGAAACTGTTTGCCTTTCATAAAGTATGCATCTAGAGCTCACTTGGTACAACTCTTTCCTAGCTATTACATCTTTGTGCTTGACCTCTCCATTACGTGGACAGGGTTGTGAAGTGGCAAACCAAACAAGTGAGAACATAAAGGTCGTAGTGTCACATCCTTGTTAGACTAGTTCTAAAAATTACTAGACAATGGCTGTAATAGGTCTCTGGTGTACCCAAATCCCTAAACAATTTTAACTATGGAAACTTGAACTATTAGCTATATGGACAGGACGTGTCAATTAAAATTGTTTACAAAATAAGGGATTCAATTAAAGAATAATCATTTACTTGTACAAATTCAAATTGTTTCTGAAAATGCCTAACTCAAATTTATTTAAAAGAACCCTAAAAAAAAGTAAGTGTGTAAAGTAAAGAAAAAAAAAAGATTATCACATTGAATATTGAGGACAACATTCGTTCTAGAACTACTTTCATTATACATGTGCTGCTCCATCTGTAGTCTTCCTCTTCCAAAACCAGATCTGTCTGTCAATGCCAGTACAAGATCTCATAGTAAGCTTCTTGCCATCCACAGAAACCTCTGCACACTTGTGGGTGTTGGCATGCATTAGAGTGTTGTCCTGTTCAAGACATAAGATTTCAGTTAGATGTCATAATTTTCAACTAGCATAATGGTTTTATGGAGTCTATAGATATATATGAAATTAAATAAAACAAGAAAGCTACTCTCAAAGTTTTTCATGAGATGAGAATAAGTATTTGAATGTTGTTCCTTTTATGGTTACAGTTTTTTAAAAAGTTAATTTTGTTTAAATGTTTCGCATTTTACTTCAAAATTGAAGATTATTACATCCTAGCCCAAAACTCCCACAGAATAGCAATAGATGGCAGTGTGTAGGTTTTGAACCTATGACCATCAGAATGACAATCTGGAGCACATAACACATGCCCAAGAGGTCATCCAACATGTTCTACCAAGTCAAAAACAAGCACACATACTTTCCAAACTGTATCATACTAAAACACACCTCCCAAATCTGTAAAATACTCGCACACCTTCCAAACTGAATCATACACACCACCCCATGCTGCATCATACTCACACCCCCTAAGCATAAATTCAAGTTATGATAACTTAAGGTCATATGAATATTATTAGCCTGGTATTGTCAGCCTGAAATCTTGAAACTAAGAACACCTGGTCATTGTGATGATTGAAAAGAAAATCCTGTGAATCCATAGGTCATGATTAAAGAATCTATACTAATCAAACTAATTTGATGCTAGAGGAACCAACCTCTTTGTAAATCCATTCCTGATTTCCTTTCTGACCATGACAAGGGTAGATAATCACATCTTCTCCACCAGAGTAGTCTAAGCATCCTTCATCTCTTCTTATTTCCCCTAACTTGCTAAGCATCCAATACTTTCAAGATTAAGAAAAAAAAAAAGATAGAAAAATGTGCCACTGATAAAACACAAATGTCTATTTTCAAAATATAAAACAAAACACAAACATTGATATATAAAATGTCATACAAAACACAAACATTAATATACAAAACATAACACAGATGGTTATACAAAAGAGAATATTATACAGAACATTAGTACTGATATACAAAATATCGAACAAAATGCTAACTCAAATGCACAAAACATTTAACAAAATTAAAACCGGTATTAAATAGGTAATAACAAAAATAAAAGGGTCAAAAATATAATTCTAAATAAACTGAAGCCTTTGGAGCAGATGTTATCTTGAGAGTCCACTAAAGTAATAGAAAAAATAAAGTGTTCAGTCTAGCATTGAGAAATACCGACAGTCAATGGAACCATATCCCAACTGAAGCCTTTACTTACCAATGTTCGAGAAATCTTTTGAAGTTATTAGAAAAGAAAACAACTTTTATTGACTTTGTTGAACAAAATTAAAACTATAATGCTAACTATGATTATAAGGTATTGGAAAGTTGACACAAAATGTAACTTTATCTCCACTGAGCATAACCCCCCTAAATATTATTGACTGCATTTCTTTTCCAAAAGTTCAAGACTAAGGTACAAATATCTGCAAACTGAGACAAACTAGAAACATCACAAGAATGTCTTGCTGCAGAGCATTCAAAACCTGAAAGAAGCAACATAGTCAAAGAACCAACTAGACCTGTCTACAGGATAAACATGGTACCCAAAGCCTAGAACAAGTAGACTGGTCTACAGCATACACATGATGCCTTAAAAACAACTAGAATGGTACACATGATGCCCTAGAACAAGTTAAGACTAACCTAGAGAATACACATAATGCCCTAAAACAACCAGACTGGCCTCTAGGTCTACATATGGTGACCTAGAACAACTTAGAGCTAAATCATGCTGACCTGGTTTCCTCCCTGATTATGACACTGCCACATGTTGACAGGTTTATGATAATTGTGATGGTCAGCTGGGCTGTCAATACACATTGGTTTGGCTTTACTCCTTATCTGAGAACACAATACATATTAATATTAGCCCTACTGTTGAATTAACCTTTTGTTTATTTAACTTATCAAAGAATTAATTTTCACTTTTCACTACATTCGCTAAGTCCACAACTATTTTAGTCATCAATAAATGTTAGAATACCAGCATCAATATTATTAGGAATGACTGTATTAGCTCAAAGGGAACATGCCTTAAATCTGTAAATTAAAAGCAGGATATGAGGCCATTTGATGCTTTATTACTATCTACAATTAAATACTACATTATGACATAAGTTCCTGCCCTTTAAAGCTTGAGGGATGATGATGTAGATAAAAAAAAGCTAATTAATTAATTGACAAATCTTTGTGCTGAGTTGAGTTTGAAAACATTTTATTACAAATCTTAAACTATAAAAGTCATGTGACCAGTGTGGAGGTGGGGGGATGGTCATTAAAATTTTATTTATGACGCAATTAAAAGAAATAAAACACTCTCAAAAGAGACACATAACATATTTTTATTAGATGTATACCATGTAGGCAATTACTGGATAAAAGCTTAATCCTGTCAACATTTAATGCTCAATCCCAGAAATAAAAGTATCAACATGGGACTCACCTCTCCTGAAGCCAGAGCATCTCCTGGTACAAACAAATCTGGATAAACATTTTTCACATACCACTCAAAGTTTTTACAGTTGAGATTTTTGCGCAACTCTTTTCTGGCGCTCACATCTCCATATTCACCCTTGAAAAAATACATTCCTAAGTATTATTTCAATGTTTAGATTTATACATTTGTTCAGATTTATTTCAATGTTTAGATGTATACATTAGTACATATTTATTTCAATGTTTAGATAAAAAAAATTTCTGATTTATTTTGATGTTTAGATGTATACATTAGTAGAAGTACAGATTTATTTTGATGTTTAGATTTATAAATGTGTACAGATTTATTTCAATGTTTAGATTCTTAAATTTGTACAGATTTATTTCAATGCTTAGATTTATAAATTTGTATAGATTTATTTCAATGTTAAGATTTATAAATTTGTACAGAATTATTTAAATGCTTCGATTCTTAATAACAAAATATAGCTGAAGTGATAAAAAAAATGAAAAGATCAGCTTTCTTTCTTACAAAAACAGCATTGATCATGATGTGTTTCCATTTTCAAATGTAAAAAAATTTTTTTCTTATTATGAAATAAGTTAACTAATCTTAGACTTAACAATTCTAAATGTTAACAAAAGTAAACATCTTCAGAATCAAAATGTACATAATCCGAACTGAAGATGTATAGAGATTTCTACATCTTCAGAATCAAAATGTACATAATCCGAACTGAAGATGTATAGAGATTTCTCTCCATGTTATCAATCTAGTTCTAGAATATAGAATGTGAGTAAAGTTACTGAATGAATTCTACAATGTAACTGAATAACTAACCAAGTCATAACTGAAGCGTTCATAGTAGTAGTTTTTGTATTCATCCATCCAGACCTCAGCAAGACGAATGGAGTTTTTCTTCACAACATTCACCCCAGTCCTCCATTTGTATGGTGATCTTTTCCTGAAGATGTGCCCCACATGTGAACATGGCACAATTTCCAAACTGCCTCCACACATCCAGACCTGTAGAGGAAAATAACAGAGGATAGGATCAGAAGAATAAATCAATCTAGGAACAATAAGTCTGGTAGCATGGATCTAACTGCAGAAATAAGGCATTTATTGTGACAAATGACAGACTTTTAATACAAGAAAACCTTTAAGGAAGGCAGATCTTGGACCTGGTCATTTCATACAGAAACATTGTATAACAATCAAATAGACTACCAGAAAGATTTGTTTTGTTTTTTATAAATCTTATTTTATCTTATTATAATAAATATTAAAATAATACTTTTATTAGAAGTATAAAAAAAAAGAAAAAGTAAATTTTAAAGAAACTCTAAACATTAAAATATTTTTCCTATACAAAGTTCTTTCTTTTGGAACAAATATATTTTATTATTAATCATTTAAGTAAAGAGAAAAATCAACAGTTTCACATTTTTTTGTTTAAAAATTCAAACCATTTTCAATTACAAAATGATATCAAGATATTGATCCTCCCTAAGGATCCCTGAAATTAAGCCAAAATTCATCACATTCAAAGATCCATAAAGTTAATCTGCAGCTAGAGTAATCTCTTGAACAAATTCTATTTTTGTCCCAGACAGTGTAACCAAATGTTTGGTACAGTGTTAAATTTTCAAGAGAAACTTACTCTAAAAGATAATTCCAGATTCTCTCCTCCCCAGATGTCCATGCCAGGGTCATAAGTTCCAAGTTTCTCAAAGTATTTCCTGCTTATGGCAAACAATCCACCAGCCATTGTTGGAGATCTAAAACAAAGTTCAGAAGCAAAAAAAAAAAAAAAGTAAGATGCCATCCAAATTAGTAAATGCAAGATTACAGAGGTTATGATAACGCTACACTTCCACTTACATTAATTAATATGGTAAATATATGAAATAGAAAAATAACTATATTTACAAGACACAAACACTATAGTGCAGACAATGAAATAGAGTTGGGAGCTGATGGATAAGGAAAATGTTTTGAATAAATATTTTCCTCTCTTCAGTTTTGTGAGTGGTAAACAAAAACTGAAATGATTAAAAAAAAAAGTAAGTCTTAAGTCTAAAAGTAGGGATGTGTAGTAGCAATGTGTATGTGTGAGCCCATGACAGACAGACTGACAGCTTATTGTATTCATCACTGGAGACATCTAATGGCACTGGAATAACTTCATTAAATAACTCGGATTAGAAGATAAGAACAGTATGGCTGAAGGCCAAGATTGGACACCAGACAAATCAATACCCAATTTAAGCATCAAGACCAGACAAAACAATAATATCTCTGGGGTGGAAGTTAAAAAAAAAACAAGATTAAAAAAATATTTCTTTTTATTTCTGAATTTTAGATGAAGGTTTCATGAAATCATTTGCTTGAGGTAATCTCCCTTAAGATGTGCTTATGTAAGTTTTCTTGCACACGGCTGATTTGACAGTTAGAACAAAGCTGATATTGTGAACATGAAAACAAATGTATTAGACAATAAAAAATATAATTGAATGTTCCGATGTGACAGGAAAGTTTATTTATTGAAGTCATAGTTTTTTAAAATAAATTACATTTTTCTGCCATTGTCAAAACAGTTGTTTTTTCTCCATTACCAGCACTCTGTATGGCAGTGCAGAACAAATGAGAACAACAGAATTTTTGTTTTTTCTTGGCTCAGACTGCAAAAGAGATTACAGCTCAGCAGACAAAGGAGAATCTGTTTCAGGTTTTCTGTGGCCACGTATCACTTGCTACTAAAGGACATATTTTAAAAGTTGAAATATCCAAATAAAAATGGTCAAATACACCCAAAGTTGTATGTAACTCTAACTGAAAAATGAAGCGTTGAAATCTTAATGGAGACATTCGTACTCATTCCTCAGATATGCTAAGACAAATTTGTACAAATGCTCCTTCTTCCCTAGTGCTATTAGAGCATGGAATGGGTTGCTGAACCAGCCAGAAAAACCAATGACTTGGCAGAATTAAGTCATTGGTTAACATGCATGACTAGATGCATAGGACGTAAACATCATCGTTTTTGAAGTAAATCTGTATTTTATAAGGTAAGATATCTACTTATAGTGCCAGTATCTTAGGGAATGTTAGAGCAATTGAGCATGTGATAGCTTCAATGGATCCTTGTAAACTGCTGAAAACCACCACCCACCCATCCCAAAGAAAATACTGGAAAAAACAGAAACTGTACAGGGCTGCTGTCTCTGCGCTGTGTCTTGTGCAGATAAATCTAAATGGAGGTAACACTCCACTAGACAAATAACACAAGGCAAAAGGCCAACAATATAAAGGTACTCAAAGCTGATAAACAATGTAAAACAAGAAGTTTAATATGTAATGAAGGGAAACGTCGAATGTTAAAAAGTTAAATATCTATCCAAAGCCTAAAGCTGACCTCTCTCTAAAGCTGCCAAAAGTATTCTGTGTTTAATTTCATTACACTTTCATGAAACAAATGACATTTCGCACCAAATTTCTAATCCTGTCATAACACTGTACACTTTTTAGGAGTTGGAAGAGAATATCTTTTTACTTTGAGTAATATTCTAGAAGAAATCGTAGTTTTGATTTCAAAGTTATGAACCCTTGAAAAGGAACTAATGTTTGTCCCTTTCCATCTGTAACAAACACACCCAAGCACTATTGTATTGAACATATATACAGAGACAGAAAGCTAGTTCTACCTGATAGGAGATATATCACTACTTCGTCTCTGACGCTCATACTCTGGAATAGCATGCCAAGAAAACTGTAAGTTCCAGTCAAAACCTCCAATGCTGGTGGCCTTGGCACTACCATACTGATATTTAAGTGTGTCATCTTCAATGACGTCAATGACAGGACACACCACAATAGTTTCATTGGTAGCAATACGATCCAGAAGTGGTTCCAGCCAGCCTGCAGGACAAAATAGAAGCAGTTATCATATTTTGATGTTTCCTTCTCATTTTAGTATAATGATGGCTTTAGTATTAAACATTTTTTTTTTTTCATTTTTTAGGTATAATATGATTTAAACTTAAACAATGCTTGCTAACAAAATTTGCATATTTTTTAAAGGTATTGTTAAAGAAAACAAAAACTCTGCAAGAGAAACATTTCAATAGCACCAATGAAAGTATATAATATATGAGTTTTAATTAAAAAAACAACAACTAGACAATGGGAGTTTGTATTACACAAACTTGTAGATAGACAGTTGTGGGACTGTCGTAATCACACACAAATCTGTATGAATTTGAATCTTGCTAGAGTTGCACATAATTTAGAGCCCATAGAACAATTAAATACCACAAAAAGCCATCTTAATTGTAATATATTAGAACTGGACCATAATATATTGGTTACATTGATTTTAATCTTCATTAATTGTGTTCAACAAGTGAGAATAGAACATAGTCTTCAAAGTTCTGTGCTATATCATGTTGTATCTTTTAAAGCTTGTATGCTGATAATGCCATCTTCTCTTGTGGCTCAATATGTTGATCACATCAGTTGCTCTAAGTGCCTGGGGTGCTTGTTCTAACCAAATGAAAATGTATTTTTTTTAATGCAAAAGACAGACAACTCTGGGGCAACAACAAAATAACAGCCCCTGTCTGTTTATATGATAGAGCCCCAAGCATGCTCAGCTTACAGCTAATTGAAATAAGGGAGACAACAGATTCACTTTAAGAATTTTGAGACAGAGCAGAGCCCCTAGCTTAGATCTATAAACTTGGATATCAGAAATAAGAGAACCCTAAATTCTCTTTCAGAATAAACAGCTACCAAAATACATACAAGTTTAAAAGAGTCTCTAAAAACGACCACTGATAATGTGTTCTATAATCTACATATAGGTCATTCTAAATTGTATTCAACATAGGCACTGATTCAATAAGACTGTTACATTTATAAAGTTACAGAAAAGAAATGGAAACTTAAAACCTCTTCCCTCACAATTCACCCTATTGCACTGAATACAAATGTACGGATTCACCTTAAAGCTAATTAGTCCACTGACACTTTGTTTTATAATTCTGTTTGGTGAGACACTATGAGAAACTCAATGTATAGCCTAATCCTAGATCTGAATTGGTTGTTCTCAACTTCATTGACACAGATCTGGTGTAACAAATATGCTGATACAAAGGAAACTGAACTAGATCTATCAGCACAGAGTTCATGTTGGATTTCATCTAAATTACAAATCCTTTTAGAAAGTGTTAGGCAACTTCATTATAGATATAAAAAAAAAAAGTAAATTGTGTTGTCAAAGTTTCTTCCAATATAAAACAGTCCCTCAGTTCAATACTCACCTTCAGTACATTCGCAGTGTGAGTCCAAGAAGGTCACCACATCAGCAGTAGCCACGGCAAAGCCTGTGAGACGTGCACGAATCAACCCTTCTCGCTGCTTCATGCGAGCAATCTTCACAATGCCAAGTTTAGCCACATAATCCTCCAGAGGTTTCTTTAGGTGATCTATAGGAGATACAGAGCAAAGGTTCTCCTGCATTTCCTCATGGACATAAGTTTTTTTTTCAAAAGTTCTTTTAGAGGAAATTTAGAGAGAATAATGGTGAGGAAAGTTTGGGTGTCGCTGGACAAAATAAAAAATATTCTGAAATGAGCTGTGGAAAAAGTCTTGCCTATTTGGAACATTTCTCCTAAGAGACCTAAAAATTCTTAAGGCCAATGAAATCATGTTTCCATGTTTCAGTGGACGGCAATCTTTTCTGCTGAGGTTGACCAACCTCAAAAATATATTCCATCCTTCTTAGACTTAAAACATTAACATGACTTTATTGTCCTAAAAGGTCAATTATTCTTTCACTTGATGTCTTTAACTCTATTAAAATTTTAATAGCTGATTTTCAAAAATAAAAAAGAAGTTCTAAGTCTACTGTAAAAATACCTCAAACTTTTTATTCTCTAATAATCTTTCTATTCCCACTAGTATATAAATATATATATACTTCTTCAAAGTCGAAGAGGAGCACATTTCTCATTTCCTATGAACAAGAAGATGGCTATGGAGTCTGATTCTCCCTTCAGAAGCCAGTTACATACAGGGCATGGGAAGGTTGGCTCTGCTGAAGCTATGCTTTGCCTTTCTTAGTTTGTGTGTGTGTGTGTGTTCTGTGTTCCTACTATTAACTTGCACTCATCATATTACAAAAATTTGAATATTTTATTTTGACTTTTCATTTTCCTATAAAGCTGAAATTTCACCCAATACATTTTATCATGTTTCATAAATATCACCTTCCTTAATTAATGAATTAAAAACAATTTTTTAATTTACTGTTAAAACTCAATGTTTCATCTATTGGACTGAAAATGAAATAAATGTAGCAGACTTTGTAATAATATTTTTAACAAAATCTAACACACTTCAATAACACAACCCTTCAGTCTCACATTCTGGAATCATCTCCACTAACCTCAACCAAATGAGGACAATGCCACCAATGTTTCATCATTTATAACCAATGGCTAATCCTACCAACACCATGGAAACACACACCAACGCACACTCCATAACACCAGCCAATGGAGAGATAAGACACAATTAGTTTATGAAAAATAAAATATGAAAATGTTTCGTTTACTAAATTATTTGAACCCCAAAGTAGAAATTGATCTTTTTTTTACTACTTATTTCGCTATTTCTGCCCCTCATTGGAAAGTCCTTCAAGTAGACAAATATGAACTAATTCTTTATAAAGCTTTGCATGTCTCAAATAGAGCCTAATGGCAAACAGTTCCTGGTTCTTTACATAATGACAACATAATCTTTTACTTGTATTCTAGTTCTCATAAAAACCTTTGTAAATGTTGATTTAGCCCTAAGACTTGGTCAACACTCTTAACAAACATAGATATAGAGATTTCAAATGATATTTTCTATCTCTCTTTCCCTTTTCTATCTATAGATAAAGAGTTGGAACGATCCTCTTTTAAAGTTCCTAGGCTTTGGGAATTATAGAAGTATCTAAATTCATGGCCAAAAATGGAACAAATCTGTGCAGCCAGTACAATGCTAAACCTATCTTTATTTTGTCTAAACACCAGCTGGTTAGCAGTTATTGTGAAGACTCCACTTGTGGTAAAGACTTACCCATGTCTGAGAAGTCATCCACCAGGATGATCTCTTTCAGGAGATGGCGGGGTGTCCTATCAATAACACTGTGCACTGTTCGTAGCAGGACAGACCAGGCCTCATTGTGGAAACAAATGACTACACTGGTGTCTGGAAGGACAGATTTGTACTGCTGACTGAGACATCTGAAACACAAGATGAAACACATAAAGAACAAGAATGAATTCAAGTAGAAATATAAGCAGCTAGTTAGGCAATGTATTGATCAGAGCTCTCAATGTCGCAAAAGATGTTTGCCTAGTAATCTAGCCCTTATAAATGACAAAGGTTGTTTGAAAGGAAAAAAAGATGATTACAAACCAAACACACAATTAGATATTGAAACGGAACTAAATCAATTGATTTTCCAGGCTGATTCAACCAACCCATTGCGAGTTGAAATGACGTTTGGAAAGAAAGATTTTTATGAATTTATTTATTATACGACGATTAGCCAATGACAGACAGTTGGAATATTTAGTGAATAGGAAAGAAAAAGTATAAAGCTATAAAAAAACAAGTGGATCAATTGGTTCCTTAATATCACACTTCTATACAAGTCACACTTCTGTACAAGTCACACTTCTACACAAGTCACACATCTATACAAGTCACACTTCTATTTCATTTCAATTTTTATATGTCACACTTTTATACATAACAAACTTTAGATACATTTGCTTTTTGCATAAACCCTGAAGGTGGCCGATAGGTTTTAGTCTTCAAACCTAACAGTGTGTGAAAGTAACTGCAATGCTAAATCTCTAATACAGATGCAGTTAATGGCGTCCTACTGACATAGACAATGCTCTCCGTTGGATGACGTCATTTAAACAAAAGTTAGAAAAACAAAAAAAGAACGGAAGTCAATCAATGACGTCATGACACAAAGAACAAAACAAAATCCAACATCTCGTAAATGTCAAGTTAAATTTCTAATAAATTGACATGGAAACACAAGTAGGGGCTAACCGAGTACCAACACTTGCGATAAGTACAAATACGGATATAATGCTTGAGCTCATTGGTTCTGTTGAAAGTGGGTTGTAGTAATAAACCTACATTTTGTTTAAGGCTTATATATATCAGAAATAGAAGCAAAAAATGTACAAGAAAATGCAACATTAACATTTACCCTTTAACACTAAAACCGAAACAGGATAAAAAAACAAACAGCCAATCAACATTTTACTATCTATTATTCGAACATTGTAACAGGATGTTCTTTGAGAAGTGACTCAATTTCACTAACATTTCAAGCAATAAACTACATTGCTAGTACAAGTGCTTGGTCATTTTCATAAGCAACTTGTATAAAAGCTATTTTCAAAAGACCTCGCAGGGAAAAAAAATCAAAGAAAGACCAGGATTCACACCGAGACCATTCGTTGGAGGTCTCAACATTGATCTGCGACGTCGCAACCTGTGGGCAGTGGAGACCAATAGCTCGTTGCCACGTGGTACAGACCTGTGAGGTAGCAACCCAGCAACCCCTTTTTGAAATTGCCCACAATGTGGCGACCCCCAAGCGTGAAATCATCAGTGTTTTTGCTAATGTTAAATCATGATTTAAATTTCTTGTATGAATTGCCAGATCTGTATGTTGAATCACAAAGCTCTCTCTCTATATCTGCTTATAGGTAAATGATAATTAAATGACATTTTGTCTTTATGACTTGCATATATTTACTCTTCAATTGCATGTCCACTATATTCATCGTTTACATTTATGCGCCAACTTGAAAAACATAACGAAGCATGATAAACAGCTCTAGCAACTGTATCCTACATCGTTAGAAAACTGTTGCCACAATTTGTGAAAAAAAAAAAGTCAAAACTTCATTTCGAAGGTTGAATTTCTTTATGTTTCGCCTGATAAGAAATTCTATGGCATTCTTTGCAAGATTAGATCAAATGTCATCTTCTGAATCCAATCTACTTTTAGTTGGGAAATCCTGTTTTGTAATGCTACGATGTTGGACATTTAACTCAACGGCTGTAGTAGTCGCTTCAAGAGATTTGCACACACACACACACAAACTCGACCTAATATAACCATCATTTAGCTCCTATAGATTGGCTTTCTTGACTCAATCAGCTTGAGATCCTAAATGCTTGTCCTTGTCGGGGATGTTAGTAGCAAAATCACGTTTCAGTTCGTTATAAGGGGTAAGCTTTATTACAAATGAAGCATTGAGGTTTTCTATTTCTGCTTTAACTATTGAAATAAAACCATAGCGTCAAAAAAATCGTCATTATATTTTGATTTTCAACATCCATTTTCATGATTGGTTCCATGACATAACAATGTGATGACGTAATATTAATTATAAATGAGTATACTTTTAAATCACGTGCATAAATTTTCACCATAAAAATAATATCTAGGATTCTGCAATGATGTAACGTTGAGGCCATTTGACGGACAGTAATTTTAACTGTTACAAATATTTATGCTGCGACAATCAAAATGCTTGTAAAAATTCTGATTCAGTTGTTAATAACATCTATGTTCAAATGACAATTAGAGATAAAAATGGTAACTACCCATGACTAAATTTTGAACAATGACAAGTTTTTTTTTTTTAGAAAAAAAGAAATCTATTTTTCCGATGGTCTTAGGCGACTCCTGGAAAATGGTCATGCGACACCCAAAAGGGTCGCGACCCACAATTTGAGAACCCCTGGTCTAAACTGTATATTAAGGCCTTCTATGAAGATCAGTCTCGCTCACACTTAGTATTTTGGGTTTTAGGCACATCGGCACAATTGAGGCCATGTCGTGCCCACTCACACTTGGTAAGACATGTAGCGAGGGTTGAAAACAAGTAGACAGAACAGGTAAAAGCAAAACACTAGGAGAGCCTGAACGGTCTAACAGACTACGAGGTAGGTAAAGTAGTTATTGGGGAGGAGGTTTGAATACTTTCTACTACCAAAAATATGTAACAATAAATCATCTCACTAAAAAACAATTAATCGTAGAAGGGGAAATTGTTGTAAGTTTTCATGACAGCTATCGAGCCTGTGTCAAGACAAATGACACTCAGTAATGTCATTCTACAGTCCAGAGCGGTGCTCACTTCTATCTCCCATCGACAGCTCCCTTGATTCAACTCTCCTTGTTGGATGATGCATGGATGTGCACAAGGAAGCAAAAGTAGATGGGGGGGGGGGAGTGGTAGCCCGTGGTGGCGTAGCGAGAAAAGTTGATGACTAAAGCGGTTCTAAAACTGTATGAATTGTACATTTACTTATTATGTGCCAGGAGAGAAACTATTTGTTCTGGCATGCGTGGATTGGATGTATTACTTTCAAGTAATCAAAGACTTGATTGGGTGAAAACAACAGTAGGCTTTCATCTACATGACTTTTGTGTTTCTAAAGACTATTTTTATTAAAATTCATTTTAGGCAGAAATGCCAAGGCTGAAAGTCTCTCTCGAAGAAGCTCGGTCTCGGGTCTGTCGTCAAAGTCGTATTGATTTAATTTATTTAAGAAATAACAAAAAAAAACACCAAAAAACTCTATACAATCCATACATTTGAGTTATTTTCTAGGTTTAAACATCAAGACTATAATTAACTGTGGTTTAATGATTTTCTCACAGGGACCAAGCCAACAGCATACAGACAGAAGATGCATTGAGAACTGCTGTGAGTGGACAGCAGCATTCATGGAAGTGCTTGCTGGCAGGGGGATTGGGACACATATATGAGAGAAGGCGGGGGGGGGGGCAAAGGGTGATCTAAGAGCAACGAGACCAGAGAGAGTTGAAGGTAGATGGGGAAAGTATGATAACTACGAGTCGAGGGAGTGCTTGAATAAAAGCAACCAGGGGGGCCGGGCTCGTCTGATGCCTCGCGCTGATAAACAAGAGCGCGTGAAATTTATGACAGAGATTGATGGACCGACTTAACATAGATGTCCACCCGGGGTAACTACCACGTGACCAACAGTCCCGTGAAGTGCAAGAGATGTCCACAGTAACAGGAAATCAATGCTCCCACGTATTTATTTTGTTTTGTCTCACAGTTTGACAGGCACCTACTGTAGGCCTAGAGGTTGGACGTGTCAATAGATGACAGCACAGTCTGGAGAACAGGTTGTATACAACATCAAGGCCTAGTACAGATTACATCATGTATAGCCTACACGAGAGTTCTAAATGTGGTTGAAATATAAAAGTATTCTAGATAGAAGTGGTTTAAATAGCATATTCTATAGATCAAAAATTGTTTTAAACAGAGAATTTTTTTTTTAAACATAACATAAGCGTGGTCGAGAGGCTAAGTGCGCTTGAACTTGGCTTGGCTACCTATGAAGGGGTCTCGATGTTCGACACCCGCGGGTGTGTTTACTGAGCGTCTAAAGGCAGCACGGAAAAACTTTCTCGTAGATACCCTCTAACCCCCCACCTTCCCCCCAACTGGTCCACAACTGAGATTGGACCAAAGCGCTCTGAGCATGCTGTAAGCATGAAAGTAGCGCTATATAAAAGCCATAATGAGCTCTCCTCTGTCTGAACTTGTGAATCCTTAGTTCACTGGCAGCTCTCCTCTGTCTGAACTTGTGAATCCTTAGTTCACTGGCAGCTCTTCTCTGTCTGAACTTGTGAATCCTTCGTTCACTGGCAGCTCTACTCTGTCTGAACTTGTGAATCCTTAGTTCACTGGCAGCTCTACTCTGTCTGAACTTGTGAATCCTTAGTTCACTGGCAGCTCTTCTCTGTCTGAACTTGTGAATCCTTAGTTCACTGGCAGCTCTCCTCTGTCCGATGAAGAGAAAGTGAGAAAAAGAAAACATGACGGTAGTTTTAACCACAATGTGGCTTTAACCACAATGTAGCTTTAACCACATGCTCAAAACAATTCTATCGCGTCTAAATGTTTTTTTTAAATATTACATTTCGATAATTGTCAGTTTGTACGATACCCGACCCCCATCCGTTAGAGCAGTCTGACTTATGAGCTTATCCGTTAGAGCAGTGTGCTGACTTATGAGCTTATCCGTTAGAGCAGTGTGCTGACTTATGAACTTATCCGTTAGAGCAGTCTGACTGACTTATGAACTTATCCGTTAGAGCAGTGTGCCTACTTATGAACTTATCCGTTAGAGCAGTGTGACTGACTTATAAACTTATCCGTTAGAGCAGTGTGACTGACTTATGAACTTATCCGTTAGAGCAGTGTGACTGACTTATGAACTTATCCGTTAGAGCAGTGTGACTGACTTATGAACTTATCCGTTAGAGCAGTGTGACTGACTTATGAACTTATCCGTTAGAGCAGTGTGACTGACTTATGAACTTATCCGTTAGAGCAGTGTGACTGACTTATGAACTTATCCGTTAGAGCAGTGTGACTGACTTATGAACTTATCCGTTAGAGCAGTGTGACTGACTTATGAACTTATCCGTTAGAGCAGTGTGACTGACTTATGAACTTATCCGTTAGAGCAGTGTGACTGACTTATGAACTTATCCGTTAGAGCAGTGTGACTGACTTATGAACTTATCCGTTAGAGCATTGTGACTGACTTATGAACTTATCCGTTAGAGCAGTGTGACTGACTTATGAACTTATCCGTTAGAGCAGTGTGACTGACTTATGAACTTATCCGTTAGAGCAGTGTGCTGACTTATGAGCTTATCCGTTAGAGCAGTGTGCTGACTTATGAACTTATCCGTTAGAGCAGTCTGACTGACTTATGAACTTATCCGTTAGAGCAGTGTGCCTACTTATGAACTTATCCGTTAGAGCAGTGTGACTGACTTATAAACTTATCCGTTAGAGCAGTGTGACTGACTTATGAACTTATCCGTTAGAGCAGTGTGACTGACTTATGAACTTATCCGTTAGAGCAGTGTGACTGACTTATGAACTTATCCGTTAGAGCAGTGTGACTGACTTATGAACTTATCCGTTAGAGCAGTGTGACTGACTTATGAACTTATCCGTTAGAGCAGTGTGACTGACTTATGAACTTATCCGTTAGAGCAGTGTGACTGACTTATGAACTTATCCGTTAGAGCAGTGTGACTGACTTATGAACTTATCCGTTAGAGCAGTGTGACTGACTTATGAACTTATCCGTTAGAGCAGTGTGACTGACTTATGAACTTATCCGTTAGAGCAGTGTGACTGACTTATGAACTTATCCGTTAGAGCATTGTGACTGACTTATGAACTTATCCGTTAGAGCAGTGTGACTGACTTATGAACTTATCCGTTAGAGCAGTCTGACTGACTTATGAACTTATCCGTTAGAGCAGTGTGACTGACTTATGAACTTATCCGTTAGAGCAGTCTGACTGACTTATAAACCTATCCATTATACTAGTATGCTGACTTATGGGACTGCAAACTTATTACTTACTAAAGGAGAAAAGTCTGGCATATGTCACAATGCTCACATAATAGTAAGCTAGAGACATTCCTACCTCATCCCTTTTTTTTTTTTTTGGAAATGAATTGTTCATGGGGGGAAGGGAAACAGGGAGCCCAGCTGGCGGAGCAGGTTTTTTAAGCATTGCATCGTGAAGAGACTAGAGTCTCTCGTTTTGGATCACTGACAAATGACTCTCTCAGTAGATGTGAAGTGAGAGGCAAAACTGAAGAGTGGGAGGATGTGTGACGTGTTGAGATGAAGTCGGTGCTGAAGGTAGGAGTTGCCTTTACACTTCACAAATAATTCTGTACCAAATTTAAAACTATTTTCTGCACATTGCTAAGACTTAATGACTCAATGTTTCATCCAAAGTAATCAGAGTGTAGGCCATGGGAGGGTAACTTGAAATCATGTACCTTTGACTAAATTCCTTAGTTCACAGATGTAACATCAATCTTCATGAGTTACTGTCTGGAAACAAAAGTATCCACTTCAATATGAGGCTAAAAGAAAAGTACAATAAAACCATTAACTTAAGTTTTATATACTGTCTGCTAGTTGGTGGCCTGATAAAACAACAACATACTAGCGAATTAAACCTAGTTACCAAGTCTAAACACAAGAGTCGCTGCCTGAAGCAAAACATTAATCGTGAGGGACCAGTGTGCTGGATACACATAGTGAAAAACCCTGTATCAATATTCCACAATACTCGATGCCAGCAAAACTTAAGCTGGAGAAAACAGTGGCGTCAATACAATAACACTCGGTGGTGTCGGCTTTGATGGTGCCTTCGTGTTCTGAGATGAATGGCCCGACTTGAACTTTAACTGAGACAAATGTTGACAATACTCAATGATCGGCCGCTTAGCATCTCGTGATCTCTTACTTGGCCCACACACACCCCTCACACACACACAGAGTGTTTAAAAAGAAAAGAACACACAATCTGTTTTCAATTTGTCCCTCCCCCTTTTTGTTTTTCCCCATCTGGTCTAACTCGCGCATCTAACTCGCGCATCTAACTCGTCCTTTTGTTCTGTTGAGACTGGCCACGTTGAGATGTACATTAAATCCTAGTTAGTACTTCTAAGTCTCAGACCTCCCTCCTTCTTACCTCTAAGTCTCAGACCTCCCTCCTTCTTACCTCTAAGTCTCAGACCTCCCTCCTTCTTACCTCTAAGTCTCAGACCTCCCTCCTTCTTACCTCTAAGTCTCAGACCTCCCTCCTTCTTACCTCTCTTGGCACCACGTAAGAGGGGAGATATCAAGGGATAGAACTAGGAAGGGAGAAACAGAAACAAATCTAGAGCACACATTCACTGTGACACGCAAACAACCACTTAGACTAATGACTGGTCAAGCTAGGTAATTAATACGTACAACACTTAACAATCTGGCTTCCAAAGTGTGTGTGTGTGTCTGGGGGTTGGGGGAGGGCATATGAGTCTGGTACAGTTTACAAGACATCCGGTCGTTTGGAAAGACAAACTTCCTGTGACAACAACTGTAAACAAATTATGCTTAAACATGTAGGTAGATATTACAACAATGCAAACATAATTGTGCTTGGGAAAGTTGACTGACAAGGTCATTGACATCGTCTTGTGGCTAAATCAATGTGGTGGAAGCAAAGGTCTGACTGCAGGCACAGACTTGTACAACTTCTAGCACCTTATTATTATTGTTAGTGTTGTTATTGTGACCTTTAACCCTATATTCCTTGATTCCTGGAATTTATTGTTGTTGTTTAGTGTTTCCTTTCTCCGAATTGTTCACATTTTAATTTTAGCAGGCGGATTAGCTGTGAATATACAACCTCTTTTCAATTACCCCCGCCCCCTTATTTTGTACGTTTGATAATTTTTTTCTTCCATTTTCTTTAAATAGCTAAAGAGGGGTAGGGATGAGAGAGAGAGGGGGGGGGGAAAGAATGAAAGAAGAAGGAAGAGAATCAGAGCAAGTATGTGTGTGTGTGTGTGTATGCACATTTTTTCCCCTATGCTTTTATTCGTAAAAATAATTTTAAAAAAATGGAAATACTTGCATGGTTTATGGTTGTAACGTTTCTGATGTGATTATTAATTCGGTTTCTGAATTTCTGAATTACAATATTATATCATGATACTAAAGTAAAATGATATTCTCAACAAGAACTGATCCTTGACATTTTCAGGGGGTGAACAATAAACGGGCAGGGGAAGGTATGGATAGAGATGAATTTTTTTCTAATAAACGATGTTAAGGTCAGACATGGCTGGAAATGTTCCTTCGACTCAAACATTTCATCTCGAATCAATGCGGCGTCCCAAACAAATAATCCTTTACTATTGCGTCACTGTAGCCAGCTGTCAATCAAGGCAGACAACTTTGATCAGGCTACAAAACTTTGGCTCGCTCACACATCATATTATGTAAAAGAACAAAAGTAAGGTCTGGGTCACTGGATTAACTAAACACCAGAGTCGTCCTGACCAATTGGAGCTGATGTACCATGGGAAGGTTGTGTTTTAATGTTTAAGTCTTAAAGCATGAATACATTGTTGGTTGCTCCACTCGCCACCCCCTAAGGCCGCCTCTGGAGCATGTTATAGCATGATGGATGAATATTATGCATACATTTTGCAAGCTTTCATATGTTAGAAAGAAAAAAAGAACAATTACCAATATTGGCACATCTAAGTATATGATGCAATATTTCTCTACAGAATGTTTAAACGAACCGCTCTTACTGTTATACCCGCATTAAACCAATGGGAACAAAACGGTAATGGGCCCACTAATAAACACGGTTAAAAGGAACCAAATTCCCACAATCGATTTTTACCAGACCACATCGAGATCGAATGTCCTTCATAGCCAAAACAACGTCTACCGCATTAATCCGCCATTAGCCCCACAATTAGACACTACTAAACAGCTACATTAGGACGCAGTCGGACAAAAGAAACATTTATAACATCCGCGCGGATCACGAAGATTTCAACAGGCCACACTTCCGATCACTCACTGGACATGTCCCCCCCACACTTCCGATCACTCACTGGACGTGTCCCCCCACACTTCCGATCACTCCCTGGACGTGTCCCCCCACACTTCCGATCACTCCCTGGACGTGTCCCCCCACACTTCCGATCACTCCCTGGACGTGTCCCCCCACACTTCCGATCACTCCCTGGACGTGTCCCCCCCATTTCCGATCACTCCCTGGACGTGTCCTCCCCATCCACACTTCCGATCACTCCCTGGACGTGTCCTCCCCATCCACACTTCCGATCACTCCCTGGACGTGTCCTCCCCATCCACACTTCCGATCACTCCCTGGACGTGTTCCCCCACACACTTCCGATCACTCACTGGACGTGTTCCCCCCCCCCCCCCCCCCCCACTTTCGATCACTCCCTGGACGTGTCCCCCCCCCACTTCCGATCACTCCCTGGACGTGTCCCCCCACACTTCCGATCACTCCCTGGACGTGTCCCCCCCATTTCCGATCACTCCCTGGACGTGTCCTCCCCATCCACACTTCCGATCACTCCCTGGACGTGTCCTCCCCATCCACACTTCCGATCACTCCCTGGACGTGTCCTCCCCATCCACACTTCCGATCACTCCCTGGACGTGTTCCCCCACACACTTCCGATCACTCACTGGACGTGTTTTCCCCCCCCCCCCCCCCACTTTCGATCACTCCCTGGACGTGTCCCCCCCCCCCCCCCAACTTCCGATCACTCCCTGGACGTGTCCCCCCCCCCCCACTTCCGATCACTCCCTGGACGTGTCCCCCCCCACACACACTTCCGATCACTCCCTGGACGTGTCCCCCCCACACTTCCGATCACTCCCTGGACGTGTCCCCCCCCACACACACTTCCGATCACTCACCGGATTTGTTCCCCCCCCCCCCCCACTTTTTAAATATTTTATTTCAGTTGAAAGCGAGAAGAAGTGGATATAAAGAACCATTAGACCGCATGACCAGACACGGAAATATGGAAGTCCGGGCAGGGTCTCGATTACGGTAGCAAAGATTATACTTTTAAAGATCAATACATTACAATACTTGTGGCAAATGGATTACAGAATTTCGTGAATGAATTATGAATTTATATGAGTTCAATATAGAGACATTCATAAACAAATCTCTTGGTGCTTGAGTAAAAAGAAAAGTAACCCATCAGACCTTGCGAACTATAGTGTGGATAAAGGTCATCCCTTTTTATGGCCTACGGTTAATGAGGGTGTCGTGTAGTCAGCACAACGACCAACCGCCTTTACTTTTCCCAACTAATGCCAGGTATCCATCAGAGTTGGGTGGACTCAGGGGCGTCCTAAAAATCCCAAACTAAAAAATTTCAGTCTTCACCGAGATTAGACCCCGGGACCTACTACGCTTAAATTTAACATAAAACTATAACAAAAGAACAAGTAGCTATCGAAAGATATATATATATATCTCAAAGAAACTGAACTGAGAAACCATAGAGCTAGAACAGTGTTTTGAAATAAGCCTATTCACAAATGTAATCGATTTTAAAGTAAGAAACTATGTATTGTTTTTCTTTCGTTTCTAGTCAGCGAATATTGACACGCAGATAATCGATAGACGGCCCAATGTTTAGCTAATTACACAATAGCAATCACATTTAGGATGTAATGAACCATGCTACAGGTTAAAGTGACTCACAATTTTAAACTGACAGAAATCCAGCAGGGATGACTTTTAACCCGCATTGCAAGTGTTCAGGATAATGGAAGGGACGCAATAAGAACGGCAAGCTGTCGTGTGTGTGTGTGTGTGCGCGCGCGAATGTTTTTGTGTGGATGTGTTCCTCTTTGTGTGGATGTGTTCCTCTGTGTGTGTGTGTGTGTGAAAATTTGAGAAGGAAGAAAAAGAAAAAAAAAACAACAGTTGATTAAAACTTTATCAGACCTAACCACATCACAGATTCTTAAACTGCGCCACGACAACTACCATAGAATTGGCACTAACAAGGATCCAAAAATGTCTTAGCAGTGCGCGTAGCCTATCCCTCCAAAACAAGAAAATAAAATAAAAAATATTGCGTTGAATTGCAAAACTTGAGCTGTATCTAAAGCACAACTGAAATAAAACCAGCAAAAATGACGATTTGATTTGATCCCTGCTTAGACCCACATGCAAACACACAAAACAGGAATGAGGAATTGTTACAAGGAGTTTTTGAAAAGTATGAACACAATGGGTACCGCTGTATATATAATAGTTCGTCCATCGTGGTTCGATGATGACCACTTTGCTCATCCAGGGGATGAGAACTTTACACGGGTTTTGAGCCTCCTCGTGTGGCTGGTGAGATCTATGTGAGCCAGGAATGTTCGGCCGCACTGATGAGAAAAAATTACTTATCATCACGTAACGAGCCTCGCCGCTTGTTCCTAATGACAACACAAGTTCTGTCACCACTTGAGAACGCAGTAGTTAATTCCAGCAAAGCTAAAAATAGCTCAAAACACTGTAGGTGGCGCTATTATATTTTCCTATTCTCGTTCTTTTGAAAAGAAAATCTTTGAGAAGTTCAATGTACATTGATCGATTCCCTTTAACAATAATGTGTCACTCTATTTAAAAAGTTTATTGTGCCTTTTTAGTCTACAAATAAAGAGCAGTATCGAAGTGTCAATTGGACTCGTGCTATGTGATCTATTCATACAAAGCCGCATCGCGCACTCACTGGGATCTAATATTGCTAAAACGTGACCAGGTCACACAATACCAGCGTGACACTTGTCAATGCAGGAAGACATGCTCACTGCTGAGACTCAAGTGAATTTTTGTCTTTGTGACTCACACCAAAAGTTTCTATTTTGGTTTGGAAGATGAAAGGCGCGCACTTCAGAACTACAGCTTCGAGTGTGTGTATAAACGTCTTTATTTTCAACTTCCATCGAGCCTTCTTTGATTGTTTTCTTGAGGGAAACCTCGATTTTTATTTGGTTATCCAATCATCTTCAGCCAATGGAAGGATGACATTATATAACAATTTTTCTCCAGTGGAGAAAGCTCAAATGTCAGTCAAGTCGTACACAAATAATAATGGGAGAATGTTGACTTCTTGGGAAAGTGACGAGCTTGAAGCTCAAGAAGTTGGATTCAAAGAACAAAACAGAAAGATAATTTCGTTTGCTTCACTCAAGATGTTTCATTCCGTCATTAATCTATTATAGATTCAAAGAAATGAATTTAGTATGAAGAGGGATGCATTAAATTAAGCTAAGCACAAAACACGAGGACATAGATCAAGATAAAATTATCTGTTGTGTGGTGCCTTGTGTCACACTTGCGTGTGATTTCCTGGGGGATGTATTATTTTCCTTTTTTTTTTTTTTTTTTTGTATAGTAATGACACTTGGTGAAATCGTACACGAATTGCCACACCGAAAAAATGGCCGAAACTATGCACTCTTGTTTTAACCCTTGAGAGTTTCATCTATGGCCGAAACGTTACTCTCTTGCTTTAACCCTTGAGAGTTTCATCTATGGCGGAAAATTAGACATAGCTCACTTTTTTGGTGTACAAAATAAAGAAAGTGCTGGTAGAAGTGTTGGTAGCTTTTTTCTAAAAAGTTCTATGATAAGTTGTGTGCACGTCTTTAGCACCGCGGAATCAAAGTTTGAAAGCTCTTCAGTTTGTAGCTCAGTTTAATGTTCATTTTCTTGGCAACATTGAAGTTTCATTGAGGGTCCATGACATTGTTTAGTTTATCGTGAAAATCTTCAATATCGCCGAGATCCTACAACAAAATCTAATACTAGAAGTAGGTCAAGGTCTGTTACAGAGAGTATCTCGTTCAGTTCACATCCGGGTCAGAGTAAAAAAGAAAAGGTTTCTAGGAACCACCAGGAGCTCGTCATTTCCAACACCATTAACCTCTCTCTTTATGTTTGTTTACCGGAATACGCTGGAGGAACTACAGCCTTCAAATAATGTGACACAGATTAGATTAGGCTACTGCTCTAAACTGCCCATTATCTAAGTGTTTCCTATCCTGTCTGGGAGCCTCAACCTGACGTCTCAATGGCCCATGTCAATAAGATTGGTTCCCCCTGAATCATCTTTTTGTCAAATGAGATTTCAGTCCATTTATTTACTCTTTTTGTGTGCCCTGGTCAGGCCGCGGGTGGGTGGCTGTCTTTCAGATCAATGGAGATCTAAGCACGCGAAGGTTGACCATGGTGACTGATTGAAGCCACGGGCCAAAACATGCGTCCAGAGAATTCTTTCGTCTGACGAAGAACCATAAAGTCTTTTCTATTAAACCCGGGACTAGAATAAGTTTAAACAATAAAAAGTTCAAAGAAAGTGAGCATTAGACTCAGCCAGGGAAAATAAATGATCTACAAACACAATGGAAAAGCTTTATGAGCTTTGAGTTTTTACAAGTAAACAACGGAATGGTTAAGGAATAGATAGAAGACCCCTGGGAGAAGTATAGGATCAAAACTGACAGGAGTTACAATCTGTCTAGAGAACTAGTCAGACAGTCAGCTTGGCGAAGTTCAATAGACGTGTTCAAAACTGCAAAGTGACAACCTCCAGGTCTACCAATATGAACTTTAAAGCAATTATCTCCATTTTTAGGTCAGACAAACAAAATCAAAACTGTTTCGTACGTGTCCACGTTGGTAAACAACTTGTCAGACAAACAACACGACGGGCCTATCTGGAGGAAGGATCAATTTCTCAGTGAATTACATGCCAACGAACACCAGTTTTTTCCCCCTATTATTTCTCTGCTACGACACGATACAGCATGATGTATACGAGAAGATTAAAAGAGATTCATGGCTTCACAATCGGAAGAGTTCTCAATACAAGACACAGCGCCAAGAAATTCATGCGTTTTTGTGAGAGTTGTGACGTTCTAGCTTATTGGGTAATGACTCACGTGGATACATTCAGTGCCTTCTTTTATTTTTACTTCAAAAGTCCGCCAAATGCTTTTATTACACACATCTGAACACAGAAATAATAGGAACAACAAGAACTTTTTTTAAGGAGGGGATTCTGGGCAAATAGGGACGTGGGGGCCGATCGTTGTTTTTCGAAACAATTTCAATGGTTTTAATTGGTTCATATGTATTTTCAGAAGTCTAATGAACCAATATCCAAATGTATGCCGGGGATTCTGATGGTGAAGAGCCAACAATACTCTTTTCCAATAAAAATAATTGAAGAATAAATCCACAGTAGTAGACTTAACATGAAGCTTGACATTTATAGACTCGATGAACTGATTCATACAAGTTCGTCCCATCTTTGTATCTTTCACAAAACTCCGAAAATGAAAGTTGAAGAATGTTCTGGTAACGAGCGGGCCGGATCCGGAACGGAGTGGACCCTGAACGCGGTGCGCAACGTATGTAGCAACCCAGTAATGAATTCTGCCATGGAACCTTCAGAAAGAACTTGGGGTGAAGAGCTCCCGGTCCACGCCTGGTCGTTAGTCCTTTCTAACGGTCAATCTGGATAATGGCGGCTTCGGCGCCCGATTGAAATATCTGGACTTTATGGAAGGTAGCGGCAACAATTCATCTCCCATGCATCATTTACTCTTCTGTGTAGGAAAGCAGAGCTAACAAAAGGCTGAGAATAGAAGCAGGTTGATCTGCAGTAGACCCAGCTTATCCACGCCATGTATGTGGGCCGGCTTTTTAAAGCGAGGATTGGACTTTGTAGCCATCTTCGAGTTCACAGGAAATGAAAGATGTGCTCATCTTCAACTACGAAGGAGGAGCTATATATATTTAAAAAAAAAAAGGAACTCGAAGCTACCAGGTGCCAAAGTGAACAAAAAAATCCAGCTTACATTTCTCTGACAGCCTTGACACCTAAACCAGGAGACAGCTGAGTTGGGATGGCTTGTTAACAACCCCCACCTCCTTCTCCGGTTTATCATAAAAGCATATAAACAAATGGTACAATATACCATTCGTTGTCTGTTTTAAAGAGTCTAAGGGTTGTGAACAGTGTGAAGGACAAGGTGCGACCAAAAAGCGGATTCAATCACACAAATGATATGAAAATAATGGACACAAATAGAAGAAAGTGAGAAAGTTGAGTGCACGAGAAGCTTGCTTTACTCCACATCTTATCATCACTCAAAGGAAGTGGAGTTCAAGTATCCAAAACGTCCTGCTTCCCAGCAGAAGGGTGGTGACTTTGTGATCTCGTGAGCCTGAACGTTCCTAGGAAGACTATCATTACATTTCAAAAGGCGGTTCTGCTAAAGACCTACTGGGCACTCTTAATGGGGCAACAATGAAGCTTTGTTAAAAAAAATGATTTTCTATCCTGGCAGCGCCAGAAAATTCGAACGAGTTTTATAATAATAATAATAATAACAAATTAAATGAATTATTGTTTCAGTCCAATGGATTTGTAATTATGTTTGTATCATTTCTTTAGATCATAGCTATAGTTCACAACGCACACGTGAGTTCCTTGTTGCCAGTAATCAAATGAACACAGAAAGTTGGCAAGCATTTAACTCGAGAGATTTAGGGCAAACGTCACACTGGTTGACGTCATTGTCAAGTCATAAGAGTCAAGAGTTAATACCCTCAAGATGTGACAAATTGCTGGACTGACGAATGCCCCATCACACACACCAATCTCCCGTGGAAGTCTCTCAATTGTGAGAAGGCACAAAAAAATGAGTTGAATTATTTAGTACGATCAGATATCAATTGTGTGTGTGACTGAGAGAGAATGTGGAAGTGTGAGAACGTGTGTGTGTTTGACATAATGTGTCGATGTGCCCCCTCCATCTAAATCAATCTCCACTGAACGCTAGGACACGGCCGAATAACAACAATAACAACTACATCAGCAGAAAGTCACTTCCTGAGATCCGGTGTAGCATGCATAGAAAGAAAACACTGTTATCAAACAGGTCATCTGGACATGCCGCCGAAACAGCATTTCTCGATTCCAAAATGATACCAAAAAAAAAATAATTTAAATTCCCGACTTCCTTAAGACATAAAAAGAGTTTTTTTAAATCTCTCAAGTTGTGAAGGTTTGAAATTAAATTTGGTCAGACTATTACTTTAATAACAAATACACTTGTCAACCTAATTACTATACATGTAATGGGGTGTGTGTGTGAGTGCGTGCGTGTTTAATAAACTGAATAGATTCTACTGTAACTACGACTACGTCCAGCGCAGTCCAGGTCATGACTAGGGGAGAGAAAGCTGGACACAAGCGAGAGACGAGTGACCGAAAGACTTGTGGTAACCGTCCGTTGTATATTGTTCAAGATACGACTATTTCAGTTGTGTTTCTAGATACATCTACACTCAAGTGGAACGCTGTGTTTATACTAGTAATCAAATGTACGTTCATGTTTGGCGCAAAATGAAGTTTGTTCAAGTTCCATTCAAGACATGAAATGTGCCTCTAACAGTTTATTTAGACTAACTTATCTTCTTATCTTATATAATACAGACGTTACTTCAAAAAAGAAGATGATTACGTCCTACGCGTCATGCATTTAGTCATGCATATTAACCAATGACTTAAATTCTGCCAAGTCACTGGTTTTCCTGGCTAGCTCAGGCAACCCATTCCATGCTCTAATAGCACTAGGGACCAAGGAGTATTTGTACACATTTGTCCTAGCACATGGGATGAGGAATGTGCCTTTATCTTTGTGTCTTTCAGAGTATTTTATTAAATTTTGTTTTTGTATTTGAAGATTATGGTTCAGTGTTTTATGTATAATTGCTACTTTTCTTTTGAGTCTTCTGCCCTGAAGGCTTTCTAAATTAAGTGATTTTACTATAGGTATTACTCAAGTCAAATGTGAATATTCATTTGTTATGAATCTCACTGCTCTATTTTGTGGCTGTTCCAGTTTCTTAATGTTTTCTTGAGTTGAGGGGTCCCAAACGGTGGATGCATATTCTATTATTGGCCTAACCAAGGTTAAATAACATTTTAGTTTTATGTTCTTTTTTGATTTATAGAAATTTCTATTAATAAATCCTAATACTTTGATTTTTTTAAATAGTTTCATCAATATGTGGATTCCATGACAGTTTTTCATTTATTATAACATCTAGGTATTTTGCGTTTTTAGTCTGTGTTACTGGTTTGCCATGAATAAGATAAGTGGAATTTGTTTTAGTTTTTTTGTTAATCTTAACAACTGACATTTTTCTGGGTGGAAAGACATGCTCCAATTTGATTCCCATTTCTGTAATTCATCTAATTCTCTTTGTAAAATATCTGTGTCTTGTGCTGTTTTTATTGTTCTATATATTATGCAATCGTCTGCAAATAATCTGACTTTTGTTCCTGAATTAATGCAATTTGGTAAATCATTTATGTAAATTAAAAATAGTAGTGAACTCAAGACTGTTCCTTGAGGTACACCTGAGTTTACTGCTATCGGTGTTGATTTAGAGTCATTTATTATTACAGTTTGTTCTCTCCCTATCAGAAAATCTTTAATCCACTGATGCAGTGGACCATTAATGCCAAAATATTTTAATTTTTTAAGCAAACTATGGTGGTGAACTTTGTCAAAAGCCTTAGAAAAATCTAGTAAGATAGCATCTATTTGTTCACTATTATCTAAACCTTTAGAAAAATCATCAATTAATCCTATTAGTTGTGTTTCACATGATCTATATTTCCTAAAGCCATGTTGGTATGGTGTGAGGACATTTTGTTTGTCTAAGTGGTTTATGATGTTGCTACATATTATGTGTTACTAGGATTTTACATGTGATGCTGGTAAGTGATACTGGTCTGTAGTTTCCTGGGTCAGATTTTTCTCCTTTTTTAAATAGGGGGGTGACATCAGCTTCTTTCCAGTCCTTTGGTACTCTGCACTGGTTAAGTGAAGCCTGAAAGAGTATTTTGAACACTGGGGCTAGCTCATTGCTTAGTTCTTTGAGTAATCTAGCTGGAATAACATCAGGTCCAGACGCTTTATTTGGTTTGGTGTTGGCTAATAGTTTTTGAATTCCATTTTCTTGTATTACTATATCTCCTATGTTGTCAACTTGGTTCAAATTCAGTAATATGTCTTTGTCTCCTGGGGCTGAGAATGCTGATGCAAAGTATTTGTTTAGGATGTTTGCTTTAGTTTCATTATCATTATGTATTATGTTATGTTCATCTTTTAATGGCGCTATGCCTGTTGTTTCCATTTTCTTAGACTTAATGTATGCCATAGGTTTTTGTTGTTATCTTTAGATATTACATTGTTTATGTATTCACTCTGCAGCTGTCTGCTTACTTTTTGGGTTAAGTGTTTAATTTTTATATACTTTTTTAAAACTCTTTCTGCCTTAGTTTCTTTAAATTTTCTATATAGGTTTTCCTTCTGTTTACAAAGCTTCTTTAGTCTTTTTTTAAACCAGCATTTATTTATTTTGTTTGATGTGTATTTAGTTGGTATATGATTTTTTTATAATGCTTTTAAGATGGTTTTTAATGAAATTCCAGAGGTCATCGACTGGATGGTTAATGTCTTTTTTTAATAAGAATGTTTGTTGAAAGTTTAATGCAGCTTGGTGTAGTTGTGTTAGGTTACATTTATTCCAGAGTAAGATTTTTCTTTTGGGTTTTGAATTGGCTACTGCTTTTATCTGACTGTGTATTTTTATGATCTCATGGTCTGATAGACCAGGGATAATATCATAATTAACTACTAATCCAGGTCTGTTGGTTAAGAAGAGATCTAATGTGTTGTTTAATCTAGTTGGCTTTATTGTTACGAGCTACAACCCAAAGACCGTATAGGAACCTTATTAGAGTAGAAAATACATTGAAATATCTTTGTCAAAAGCCAATTTCACAAGCGCTATAGACGTAGCCTCAAACTTTACATTGAACATTTTAATTAGATTGACGTCATCAACTTCTACAAATTAGCGACGTGTTCTGAGATTTAACTATACTTTCTTAGAGAATTAAAGTTTGGTGATAGTGTCAATATGTGATTTATTTTTTCAGTTCCTAACTGATTTATGTTACGTTCTATCGGGACAAAGAATCCCCTCAATACTGTCATCATATCTTCAAAATACCAGTTTAACATTACGTTACAAACACAAAGGCATTGTACAGGTTTGTCCACTCCTGCTGGAATGAATGACCTAGTCCTATAAGTTGTCTCCTTGATTACTTGGTGTGAAGGGAAATGATAGGAAGAAGGGCCGGCTCTAACAAATGAGCAGCGCGCCACGGACCTATGCAATAAAACCAAAAGATGGTGGGAGTAAAAACAGCGACATATGAAAGTAACAACAACAAAAGCCATGGTTGAAAGTTCACCAAAAAAAAAAAAACTGAACAGATTTTGTGGACATCTTGAGATCTCGGATTAAACAGAGATAAATGAATGACAAGCCTAGTTGACATGTGACCTCAAGGACTGCTCTACAGTATGTTTCGCGTGCAAGCGATTCAGTGTGGGAGAGGGCACTATTCGTTAAGGTTTAATGTGTCTGTAACAGAACCTGATGAATTAGCCATAAAAAAAATAGTTCAGCTTTAAATCTGAGTCGAGATAACAATAAGTGTGTCAGAAGTGAACAGCTAGCGCTCTTATCTCTGGGGTTTACAAAACTTTGGAAATATCATTTCTCCGTGTCTTGGTTAATGTCTCCATAAATAGTTGTGGTATTGTTCTGCTGTTCCAAACACATTGGACTTAAAAACATAAATATAAGACCACACTGACCTGCCGTGATAAGTACGAATGATTGGAGCCTCGCGTGAAACATCTTAATCTTGTGGTGAATTGTGTTAAGTCAAGTCAAACTCGGTCTCTGTTTTACTGCTGCAGAAGTCTGTCAATACTGTCTTGAAAATGTAGAACAACTTCGTATGTCAATATGATGCAACAATGGCCATTCACCACAGGTCTTTGATTGGAAATAATATCCAGAGTGTACTGGGATGGTTTGTTTTTAGGCACATCGGCACAATTTAGGCCATGTCAGGCCACATAGGTGGGCGTTAGAATTGTGTCAATGATTTGAAATGCTATGCAGAGCGTACCTGAGGTGAATTCTAAGCTCTACTTTCTGTTGGCGGGGAGCAAGTTTTGTTAAGTGCTGTGGAAGCAATGTTGAGTTGAAAACAAAAGAAGGAAGGGGGGGGGGGGGGGGGGAGGGTACGAAATTTTGTAGGTCTGAAAAATTACATACACCTAATATTTGTCTAAGTTTATGTCTTTAAGAATATATTGTGAAATCAACCGAATAGCGTAGACATGTGGCTATTCTTCAGAGGAGATCACGTGATGCGTTTGAAATACTGTTAGTAAAAAACAGCAACATTGAGAACATAGAAGTCAATTACATACTGATGTTGCTCTTAAGCTAAAATATACGCACTCTGAAATGTCCCTTTAAAAATATGCCAAACTTTCGAAATATTGAAAATGATTTCGAACTATTTAGTAAACGACTTGATGTCTCGGATCCACTGTCTTGCTTTGAACAATTTCATTTCCATTGATCAAGAGGAGCGTGTTAGATCTCGTTTGAAAGCTAATCAAATTCCTTAGAGTCTGGAGGAAAAATGTTTTTCCCTTAAAAAAAAAAAATATTTTTTAATTTGATTTATTGATAGCTCGTTTTGTTTTAGTTTTTTCCGCTAGTGTTTTAACTTCCAGGGGGGGGGGGGGGGGGGGGGCTAGTTGCTGAGCGGGTGTCTGCACGTGCTAGCAGTCTGAAGATGGGTGATCTTGTATGCGCGTGCGGGAGAGCATGTGTGTGTATGTGTGTCAGTTTGTTGTGTCTGTCACTTGTTCAGAACAATATGAACATTTTCCTTTCTTTTTGTATGTATACTTTTAATGTTTCACTTTTGAGACCCCGACGATGCCTATTGTTAAAATCACTCCTTGACATTTCTCAATTTTCTTGGAGTTTTTTCCGTGGCCAAGTATTAGATTCCTAACCAGACATGAACTGTTCAACTATCATTTTACATAGACCAGTATGATAAGCACTGGAGTCGGAACTGACTAACGGTCAATGTGTATCTACTTTAAGTTTTGTAAGTCATATTGAATCCAGAGTCTACATTTGTTCAAGTGCTAGGAAAGAAAACAAA